>CM077194.1:24448558-25013558 GCA_039654625.1 Rhinogobio ventralis | reverse complement strand
TGAACACACTTTCATCACTCTGGGGTTCTTGTACCAGAGAATACATATTTCTGGTGTTTGCATTCTGAAGCAAACACTGTGTTTTAGGTTGTAATGTGTGTGGTAGAAAGGGATTGTTTATACTTCAGATTGAGATTCAGGAAACCATCTCTAGAGCACACAGGGGAAATCATGAGAAGTCTAAATTACTTAAAGCACTGTACCTGTGAAGCTGAAGTGACAGTGTGTTAAGCGTTCGTGTGTGTATGCATGACACTGCGGTTTTGTCTGGGAGTTGGAGCGTAGCAGATTAGCTGTGAGCACTTAGGTCTGCTTTCTTCCTCTGATTTGATTCTTTCTGATTCCTTTTTTCTTCTTTCTTCCTTCATCTCTCTCTCTCTCTCTCTCTCTCTCTCTCTCTCTGGCGAATCTCCTCTTCTCAGATCACTTAGAAATAAATTATTTTTGAGTTAATCTAAATGTGGGAAAGACCGCTTTGTATGTGTGTGTGTTTGCATGTGTGTGAACTCATACGTGTAAGTATAAATATACTGATTGATTTCAATATATTGATTTCTCATTTTACTGTGGTTCTCAGTGCATTGATGTTTTTATTAATGGATTTTCAGATAAATTTCTTTACAGTTAAAGCCGAACATTATACTCTTCATTATGTTCACATGAGTGAAACTCAACCCCAGGTTTAATTATTGTGTATCATTAATTAACAATGTTATATTATTATTGTTGTTGTTGACATTTAATATGTATTAAATAAGCAACTCTCTCTCACCAATAACTATATTATTATTAAAATAAATTTTTACTTTTCACCACATGTGTTTTTTCACTGGTTCACAATATATTATATATTATAATTAAAGAGAGTTTTTGCCAGAAAGCATCAGGAAATCACAAAGTAAAATGACATTGATGACCAGGTCTCCATTGCTCCTCCTGCTTACTGTTGCTTTACTGCTTTTCAGTTAAAGACCAAAATAGATTTTGCTTCACTGTCAAAGGTCAGCAGGATCAAAGGTTAGATGGGTTCATGTTTTGCTGTGCATCTTTTATTCTCACTTGTTTAGCAGGCAAATACACATACCACTCTCTCTATTTTATTTACAGCACAAGCTCTGCCTTTGTCTTTCTCTTTCACTTTCTCAGTAGGAGTTAATTTTTAATGCTGAGTCATTTGGCATGTACAGGAGGGTGTGATTGCAGTATCACTGTTGTAGTGTAAATAATAGATGTTTCTGGTATTATTGAAACTCTAAGTGTTCCTCAGCACAACTTGGTGCTCACAGCAGCATGCCTTTCTTGGTAACAACGTGAGTCATAAAAAAATAAACTGATATCAGTGTTGATGCAAAGTAGATTTGATACTGAGAAAACACAGCTTGAAAGGAAACAACTATTTCTATAAAAGGATTTCTTCACTGACTATACACATTGTAGTTTTTTCCCCATTTGGATTTGTTTTACAGTTACAACCCAGTTTTAAGAGTTCTGTTAAAATAATTGTGTATAATTTGTGTGTTTTGATCAGGTTTTTTCTATATTGTGGGGACCAAAGGAGGAAAACAGCTTAATAACATATGCAATAAATAACGTCTAAATGAAAGAAACAAAATGCACAAAGGTTCATGTAAGGGTTTAGATTTAGGGGTAGTGGAAAGAAAACATGTTTGAATCAATAAAAACAACAGAAATAAATAGAAAATCCTCTCCATGTTAGCACAAACGTGTGTGTGTGGTTCAGGTACACCCTATGTTATCAGGGACAAACAAAGTCCTCACAAAGGTGACAATATCAGAAATCCTTATCCTTGTGGCAATGTTTTGATCCCCATGAGGAAATTATGTTTTTTTTTGTTTGAAAGTGTGTGTGTGTGTGTTCATGTCTTTCTATCCCGGTGGAGACTTCAACCTGAATGCACACAGACTCATGGGGACGAAATTGAGCTTATAAATCAGACAGAATGAGTTTTTTTTTTTTTTGAAATGTAAAAATGTTTTGGTGATGGGTCGGTTGGTTAGTGTAAGGGGATAGAATACAGTTTGTACAGTATAAAAACCATTACGTCTATGGAGAGTCCCCACAAAGACAGCGAACCAGACGTGTGTGAGTGTGTCATAATGTGACCAAAGCCATAGCTTTTTGTGGAAGTATATAATAATCAAATGATATTAGAAAAGACAGAAATGAAAGAAAGAAAGATAGGTACTTTCATGTTTGTTAGTTAATATGAAGATATTAGCCTTAAAATTCTAAGAATGGCTACGATCACCTAAAAGAAAAAACTATTAATATGATAGAAGACCTATTTCCAAACCTTTATTTAACAGTATTAATTGAAATAACTTTGAGGACAGCACTGATCCTGAATAAAACATAGTTGCAGAGCAGGATCATTTGTATTCCATATATGAAGCAGCACAGACAATAGGAGCTATACTTAGCTTGTTTAACAGCTCTGACTCATTCCACATTAGTTAGCAACCATTACACTGTCTTATCTACACTCATTTTCTTTTCATTTCTGATGTCTTAATTTAGCAGCTTAATTTCTCTCTTTGCTGCTAATGATTCAGGTAAGATCATGGATTCATTTGGCTATTCATGGCTATCCCTCTCCAACAATAACATGTTATGCAGATTTTGAATTCATAAGAAATCCTACATATAAAAGCTTGATATGTGCATAAACCCCCAATTTCCTAATTATAGGCTAAGGTGGATTTTATCATGTCAAAATGCACATTGAGCTGATGGAAAAAATTGTTTTTGACATTTTGACTGTTTGGCCATGTATTTCCGTTCTGTCTCACAACAAAGATGGCGACAGTCCTTAAAGTAATGTGCATACTAGTCAATAAAAACATGTAATGTTGCACAATCTCTTTAGCCAAATTTTCACAAATTCAATAAAAAATGTGAAAACCCTGGATGTGAAAACCCTAGATGAAAACCCAGCTAGTGTCAGCCTATTTTGTGTATAATGATTTTCCATCTGGGTCGAGGTAAAACACACACACACACACACACACACTCTTCCTCTCTGTTCAGCGAACATCTATGCAGGTGATCCAGTGCTGTGTATCGTTTTTTATTGAGAGTCTGTGATTTATGCTTTTACTGTCTTCATCCCTGCAATGATTGCAGTCTGGATAAAAACCCTCCAGCAACATGCCCACTTGGATGGAAATACATGTATGTCCACACACAAACAAGTCAAGAAGAACTCTTTATGCTACTATAATTCATTTATTTTTTTAATAGTTTATTCATTTATTTTTATGACATATATTTATAATTTATATATATCTTTATATATTATTGCTGCATTGGAGCCTTAATCAGTATAGACTCTCTCTGTCATTCCCATAGAGCTATAGATCTCCTCCCGCATGCTTCAGAATACACCTCAAAATACTGGGTGCAAAAAAGAAACAGTCTGTTTCTATACACAGCTCGTAACACTATCTAGCCATTCTAATGATGCATCATAACATGCCTTTGTCTGGAAATGCCCATAGTATAAAATCACTATTTTCCCTGTCCATTACAGAACAAATGCAGATAAACAACACAATTATTGTTTTGTTTTTTTTTCTTTCATTTTTTTTCTTTTTGGCAATCAATTGTTTTTAAATAATGGCAAAAGCTACACTTGTGTGAAATACATGGATGTTACATTATCGATATTCTAAGATATGTACAGTAATGATTCGGGGGTTGGTGAAACAGAGGAATTTGGACTGGGGACTGTGGTGTGTCAATGTTGATTTTTGCATTTTGAGTCTCTTATGGCCCTCCAGCAAACGTGGGGGTGGCTTATCAAGATGAATGTCCGCGTTTTCTCTTCTTGCCTTGTATACTTAATAGCTATAGCCTATCTATAAAACTATGCAGAAAGAGAAAGAAGAAATAAAGAAAAAAGAAAGAAAGAAATGAAATGAAATGAAAGAAAGCAAGTGGGGGAGAGGCGTAGAGGAGTCTGTGCTGAGGTACATTTTTATACTCTTTTGTTTGTCCTCCTTTTTTCTCTTTCTGGCTGTTCAAAACATGAGGGATGTCTCAGCGTTGACCCTGGAGAAAATTGTTCATATTTTACAATGTTTCTGAGTCACATGCTGAGCAGTCCTCTCATTTATCCCTTTATCTTTTTTCTGTTTCTCTTCTGACATCAAGCAACTCAATTTTGTTTCTTAAATTTCTCTTTTTCTGTTGGAAGACTTTTATTGTTCAGCGGGGCTCAGGGATATCAGAATGTGTGTGTGTTAGTGTTTGCGGTGTAAATGTGTTTGTATACCAAGTATGAGCCCTCGTTCTGATCCCCAGCACTCATCATTAAAGTCTGACAAAGCAGTTTTATTCTCCATAATGTTTAGAATCCCAAGTCTTTTTTATTTTCACCCTACCCCCCTCTCACCCAGTCCGATCTATGCATAAAATTAGCAGTGTCAAGTCTGCAGCACAGGGTGTGGCCGTCGCCTCATCAGCCACTCCCAACCTCGTCTAAGCCCCTCCCCTATTCGCTGTCAGACATAGGCCGATTCGCTAGACTGGGTGCGGCCCAGGTTGGGCACAGATGAGAGGTGGGACACATCCTTTTTCCGGATCTCACAAATGGACTTTCTGCGAGCCTGGACACCACGGATCGCCGCCTTAATCTTCCGCCAGCCCAGATGGTTGAGCTCAGCCAAGTTTAGGACCACGCAGATCCCGCTAACAGCGAACATAAACACCAGGAAAACTGTCTTCTCCGTGGGACGTGACACATAGCATTCGACCTCCTTCACGCAGGGGTATCGATCGCACTCAAACATGGCGGGAACATTGAATCCGTACAGGAAGTACTGGCCGGCAAGAAAGCCAATTTCCAGGACATTCCGGAACACCACCTGTATGACGTAGAAACGAGAGATGCCCTCCTGTTGACGAATCTTGGCACTTTTAGAGTATGTAACCCCCTGCGGAATGTTGGGGATGTCTTTCAAATCCAGACAGTCGCGGTCGTCTTTGCTTTCCGGGTGCACCAGGATACCATTGATGTTGCGGAGCTTGCGGCTCGGTCCATGTCCGTGGTCGATGTACGGCCCGTGTAGGAGGCTGTAACTGCGATCTTTGTGCTTGGCAGACTGGTGCACTGAGTATGTGATAAAACAAAGGCTGGGTGTGCACACCAAGATGATCTGGAAAACCCAATAACGGATATGAGAGATGGGGAAGGCTTTATCGTAGCAGGCCTGGTTGCAACCTGGCTGTAGCGTGTTACAGATAAACATAATCTGTTCGTCCTCATACACCTTCTCTCCCACTATACCCACGATCAGGATCCGGAATATCACCACTACTGTCAGCAGGATCCTTTGGGGGAGAGAAAGAAAGAGACACAAAGAGGCAAGGAAGAGGAAGGCAGTGGTAGAGACAGGATTGAAGAGAGGAAAGAAGAAAAAGCAAGAAGAAAAAAGGATTAGAGTTCTTTTCTTTTTAATTTTGAGGAGGAGTGACAAACAGCACGGTGTTAAATTGCTAAATCTCACAAATGCAGACACACATGCACGAAACGCATGACAAAATAGTGAATAATTGCTGTAAGAAGCAGAGGTAAACAGGCATTTAACATTTCTAAATTACCTGCTACTTATTTAAAGCTGAAATGTTTCAGTTTTTAAGTTTTAAAACATTTGTCTATTTCAGCTTAATATGAAAAGAAAACTTTACACCATTCCTATATTCTCTAAACACTTTTTACTTAGAACAGCCTGACATTGTAACACTGGTTCAACCAGTGGCATGAGACTGGATGCGCGGCTATCTCTTTGTACAACCAATGGAAGATGGGTAACCTGTTTGAAAAAAAAAAAGTCATTAGGTGTGACTGAATTCATGCAGTGTGTTTGAATTCAAGCAGTGCAGGGGGGTATTCCAGAAAGCAGGTTATGTGACATACCCTGGTATGTTTAAGAGTAAGTGAGCGGATAACCTCAACTTTCGGTTCCAAAAACGGAGGTAACTTTCAGGGTCTGTAAGTAGCCATAGCAACTCACTCTCTGAACATAACCTGCTCCGGAGCAGATCCTGTTCCAGGGTTAGTTTGCTTAAGAGGTATTCAGATGCATGTTATATAATTAATATAGTTAATTAATGTAACTAAATTTGTTATATAGTTACAGTTATATAATATACAATATTATATATTAATTCTAAAGCACTATTACAACAAGGTAATGTTTAAATGTTAATTCATTTCAAATATATTTATTATTTATTTTATTGTCATCTCACACATGGGTCTGCATTCAATTAATTAGCATAAAACACACAATATAATCCTTATTCTCAGTGAATAAAGATTAATTATTAAACGAAAAGGTCGAAAAAAAATGATTGCACAACCACCAAATAGGTGGCGATGTGCATTAAGTAGGTTATGTAAACCACCATTAAACAAAAGAAGAAGAAGGAAGTAAAATGGCGCGCTTTTTCTTAGTGTCTGTTTCCATGGTGAATCATCGATTCGTTGCTCTGTTGAGAATGTCTTGTGTGTTAACCGGGAACATACTCTGAGTTGTCTGAACTTACTGAGGGACTCGATTTTGGAACCAGCATACCTTGAGTAAGCAAGGTTTGGGTTAATCAACCGGTTGTTCAAGGTATATTTGACAGTAAGTTAACCTTGCTTTCTGGAATACCCTCCAGCACGGATGCCACGGCCAGACTCACCGGTAACAACAATAACATTTGATGAACACAATTAATTATGTTTATTCTGACAGCTTCAGTTCTGCTAAGGGCAAGCTCACACTACAGGACTGTAAGACTATACCTGAATTGCTGTGGTGCTCACACTACACAACAAGGTTTCTTTGTCATCTGTTGTTGTCTTGTCATAGCAGTGTGAATACTACACAACACAACGCTGACAAGGTTCACAAACTACAAGACATTTGGTCAAGGCGAGGCAGTCCTGTCCAACTTCGAAAATTCATGCAAGTGATTACATGATTTTTCCTTTTATACCATCTCCACTGTGGTTGGCTGGATTAGTTCCACCTTCTTACTTGCATTGCACACACTACAAGATCACATGGCGATAATATCAAACAAATTTGAAAATATCCCACCGTCTGTGAAATGTTTCTTTTGAAACATGTTAATATCTGTTATTTGACAAATACATCTTATCCACTTCATCTGCGATAAAGAAAGCAAACACTACGGAAAAGTGTCCATTTGAAGCTGTCGAAGCAGAGCACACCTAATATTTTTGGTGCTAAATGCTAGTCGCACAAAAATGACACATTTCATCTTTAAGAATGTACTGAAATACTGAAAATATCTGTGTAGGCCATTCAAGAACACCTTTCATGTTTCAACATTCATTCTTGTGTGGGTGTGTGTGCAGGCATATGTTCCCTGATGATGATAACTGGGGCATACTGCATCAAGGCCATCAGAGTTTGTGTTGGGACAACTGTCTATGTATGTATGCATTTATATCCCCATCTCTGCTCTCTTATTAGCTTTTTGCAAGTTTAAATAGAGAAACTTACAAACACACACACAAATCTAGACACAAGGCTAGACTCATCACAGAGTAGATCAAAGTTCAGACATCAGTCACACAATCACACTAATGTGACATACAGTATAACACACAGTTTGAGTGTCCTTATGAGAAGTCCAACACCTTGAAGCTTTACGCATAGCCGGGTCTCCTGTGAGTGTGCCATTTAGAGCAAAACATCTCCACCCTTCTGTCTCACACACACTCTCTCTCTCTCTCAACAGATGCAGCTTGAGCACACAAATTTTCCTCCGTGTGTCTAGCTCACATCCTCGCACACACCTACTTACACACTTGTGCTGAGACCGTCCTTCACTCACAATAACCTTGTTCTAGAACCAGCCATGACGTTATTGCATTGCAGGCTAGTCTCGAAGCATGAGCACATACATTTTCTTACACACACACACGCACACACACACACACATATATATTTAGCATGAAGTACTTAATTTAGGCCCTATCAACTGTGTTAGCTACTAACTCTGCAACAATAGCATTTTCTGTTCATCCTTAAAGAATGATTCATATAGCCCTCAGTCCCTCCATTTATTTTTAGCATATTGGATAGTGTAGTTAAGTGGTTGAAGATCTGGGTTGGTAAGAAAAAGGCAATGCTTGAGTTATAACACATATGTGTCCTTGAGCAGGTTTCTCATCAGCGACTGTAGTGACATTCTACATTAAATTTGTAGAAACAATGTGCATAACTATATATTAGTTAAATAATAAAAAAAAATATATATTTTATATATATTTTATATATTTTAAAATGTAATTTATTTGTGTGATGGCAAAGGTGTATTTTCAGCATCATTAACTCAATGCTTCAGTGTCACATGATCATTCAGAAATCATTCTAATATGCTGATTTGCTGCTCAAAAAACATTTCTGATTATTGTCAATGTTGAATATAGTTGTTCAGCTTAATATTTTTGTGGAAACGTAATAGTGTTTCTTTCATGATTCTTTAATGAATAGAAAGTTCGAAAGAATATCATTTATTCATTATAAATGTCTTCACTGTCATTTTTTGATCAATTTGATGCATCCTTGCTAAAAAAAAGTATTAATTTTCAGAATTACTTTAGCATGCTATTTATACATTATTAGCATTGTGATGGGCAGTCAACGTTAAATGTTAATATATAGAGCACAACAGACTGGTTTCGATATTTGTGTACATTTGAATATTCTGAAATTTAATTTGATGAAAAGTCAGTAATTTAATGCTATATACTTTTTTTTCTTCAAATCAAGGTTTATAATGTTGTGATTAATTCTGGAGCTGGTTGATTTGGTTCATGTCTTAGAATTGTTCTTCAGATTTTTTTTTTAAATTGCTCTAGAGAAAATTAATGTGAAAAGAATAATGAGAAATAATTTGTGCTCTGAATAAGAAAGGCTAATGTTAGCTCAGTGCTGTCTAGTTAGCACTGGTTTTAATGGACATATGGTGAACATTTGCGCTGAGCTAAGTAGGACAGTTATGACTCTTGATCAAACTCAATGACACTTTACTGTAAACAGCAAGACATGTTCCTCAGTTCAAACGGCAGATGGTGTAACCTTTATATAGCACTTATAATAATTAGACTAGGATACGAAAATCAAACGTATAACTGTATCAATGGCTAACAGCCCTGGTGGGTCTTTAAATTAGCAGCACATCCCCCACTCCCTGCTGCCGTTACTATAGCAACCACATAGTGAACCACTCAGCACTCTGCACTGTACCAGAGAGAGAGAGAGAGAGAGAGAGAGAGAGAGAGAGAGAGAGAGAGAGAGAGAGAGAGAGAGAGAGAGCGATAAGGAGGGAGGGAGGTATGATTGATGGAATATTGGGAAAGAGAGCGAAAGAGAGCAAGTAGGCATACCAAGGGCACAGGGCAGGCACAAACCTGCATACCAAGAAAGAGAAGAAAAATTGTGTGGAATTGGGGGATGATGAAAAACACATAGGGAATGAGAAAGAGAGACATCTCAAGGTGAACTAAAGAGAGAAAGAAAGATTGAATAAGATGAGGAAAGGAAGGAGGGAAGAGGAGACAGACAGATGGGCAGAGGCAGACTAGAGGAGCAACTAGACAAACAGACAGATACGGAGAGACAGATGGAGTGAGAAGACTGAGAGCATGTACCAAGAAACACAGCATCATGAAATAAAACATGAAGGACTCATTTTACAGCACCTGGTGTGTTTGCAGTATGACGCACATTGTGTGTAGCGTGTCAGTTTGCAGCAGAGTAATTTGGAGCATGTGTGTGTGTGTATGGTACATGTTTGGATATAAAACTCTAGCTTTCTGACAGTATTCTGACAGAATGGTTTTTCCTTTTCAGGTTTATATATATATATACACTCACCTAAAGGATTATTAGGAACACCTGTTCAATTTCTCATTAATGCAATTATCTAATCAACCAATCACATGGCAGTTGCTTCAATGCATTTAGGGGTGTGGTCCTGGTCAAGACAATCTCCTGAACTCCAAACTGAATGTCAGAATGGGAAAGAAAGGTGATTTAAGCAATTTTGAGCGTGGCATGGTTGTTGGTGCCAGACGGGCCAGTCTGAGTATTTCACAATCTGCTCAGTTACTGGGATTTTCACGCACAACCATTTCTAGAGTTTACAAAGAATGGTGTGAAAAGGGAAAAACATCCAGTATGCGGCAGTCCTGGGGGCGAAAATGCCTTGTTGATGCTAGAGGTCAGAGGAGAATGGGCCGACTGATTCAAGCTGATAGAAGAGCAACTTTGACTGAAATAACCACTCGTTACAACCGAGGTATGCAGCAAAGCATTTGTGAAGCCACAACACGCACAACCTTGAGGCGAATGGGCTACAACAGCAGAAGACCCCACCGGGTACCACTCATCTCCATTACAAATAGGAAAAAGAGGCTACAATTTGCACAAGCTCACCAAAATTGGAAAATTGAAGACTGGAAAAATGTCTCGATTTCTGTTGAGACATTCAGATGGTAGAGTCAGAATTTGGCGTAAACAGAATGAGAACATGGATCCATCATGCCTTGTTACCACTGTGCAGGCTGGTGGTGGTGGTGTAATGGTGTGGGGGATGTTTTCTTGGCACACTTTAGGCCCCTTAGTGCCAATTGGGCATCGTTTAAATGCCACGGCCTACCTGAGCATTGTTTCTGACCATGTCCATCCCTTTATGACCACCATGTACCCATCCTCTGATGGCTACTTCCAGCAGGATAATGCACCATGTCACAAAGCTCGAATAATTTCAAATTGGTTTCTTGAACATGACAATGAGTTCACTGTACTAAAATGGCCCCCACAGTCACCAGATCTCAACCCAATAGAGCATCTTTGGGATGTGGTGGAACGGGAGCTTCGTGCCCTGGATGTGCATCCCACAAATCTCCATCAACTGCAAGATGCTATCCTATCAATATGGGCCAACATTTCTAAAGAATGCTTTCAGCACCTTGTTGAATCAATGCCACGTAGAATTAAGGCAGTTCTGAAGGCGAAAGGGGGTCAAACACAGTATTAGTATGGTGTTCCTAATAATCCTTTAGGTGAGTGTATATATACAGGCATAACATTATTACCACCTTCCTAATATTGTGTTGGTCCCCCTTTTGCTGCCGAAACAGCCCTCACCCGTCAATTCATGGACTCCACTGTGTGCTATGGTATCTGGCACCAAGATGTTTGCAGCAGATCCTTTAAGTCCTCCATGGATCAAGTCAACACCTCAAACTCGTTGTTGTGCTCCTCAAACCACTTTATCCGGCTCAAAGAGACCACAGCCACCAGGGAATACCGTTTCCATGAAAGGGTGTACATGGTCTGCAACAAAGCTTAGGTAGGTGGTACGTGTCAAAGTAACATCCACATGGATGGCAGGACCCAAGGTTTCCCAGCAGAACATTGCCCAAAGCATCACACTGCCTCTGCCGGCTTGCCTTCTTCCCAGTGCATCCTGGTGCCATGTGTAAGCGACACACACACACCCGGCCATCCACTTGATGTAAAAGAAAACAAGATTCATCAGACCAGGCCACCTTCTTCCATTGCTCCATGGTCCAGTTCTGATGATCAAGTGCCCACTGTTGGCGCTTTCGGTGGTGGACAGGGGTCATTATGGGCACCCTGACTGGTCTGCGGCTTTGCAGCCCCATATGCAACAAACTTTGCAACAATACACTGTGTATTCTGACACCTTTCTATCAGAATTTGAGCTACAGTAGCTCGTCTGTTTGATCGGACCACACGGGCCAGCCTTTGCTCCCCACGTGCATCAATGTCGTCGGTTCACCACTGTTCCTTCCTTGGACCACCATTAATAGATACTAATCACTGCAGACACACTGGGAACACCCCACAAGAGCTGCAGTTTTGGAGATGCTCTGACCCTCTTCTAGCCATCAGAATTTGGCCCTTTTGAAACTTGCTCAAATCCTTACGCTTGCCCATTTTTCCTGCTTCTTTGAGGACAAAATGTTAATTTGCTTTCTAATATATCCTACCCACTAACAGGTGCCGTGACGAAGAGATAATCAGTGTTATTCACTTCACCTGTCATAATGTTATGCCTGATCGGTGTATGTATGTGTGTATATATATATTGACAAAGATACTGAGTAAGTAAATCACTTTTTGTAGTGCACATGCAAACACACAAGAATGGCATGACACACATGCAGATACAGTAAGAATAGTATAGACGTGTTATCTTTCCCAAGTAGGTCTATACTTAGACACACACACCCACAACACAATAACACTCCAAAAGTTTTGTATTTATTTTTATGTATCAGTAAGAACAAGGAAAGTTTACTAAAACTAACAGCATCTTTCAGGTTATCAATTATTCATAAACTTTGAGGGCTTTTCAGTGATTTTCAGCTCACATTCTCTTTCCATCTTCTCTCTTTCTCCACATCAAAACACACATTCACTCTTCAAATAAACAATGTCTCTGGTAAGAAAGCATTTACTTATAACATGTATTTATAGCTGACCATCTCACCTCATTTTTTACAGCTGACCTGTGTCATGTGTCCCAGTGCCCCCTGCCTCTCCACAGATAGAGCTCTTAAGTGCCTAAAATGTGTGCGGAACTTTTATGTTTTTCTCATTTAATTTCATGCAACAATTAATAGAGACAAACACATATGAGTGTGTACTGTGTTATCAAAATGAGGACATCATAGACTTCCTTTGTTTTTATAAAAATAAAAATGTATTGTTACTTTAAACCTACTCTTTTATTTATTTATTAATTTGTAGGATTAAAAAACATTATGAATTGATTTTACATATAAGGGCATCCTCAAATGTCCTCAAAGACATGTTTTATCATATTTAAATAACTGCTGTAGACACACGTGTCTCCAAAGGATAGCTAAACAAACCCCAAACCACACACACACTTATTCAAACATGGAAAACGAGGACACCGGGACAGATATGTGTTTGCAAATGACTATCACTCTAGAGATTTACCTCATATGCTCTCTATCTCTTCCACTAACTCTTTCACTCTCTTTTTCCTCCTCTGTGTCTCCTCTGTGTCAATAAAGACTTCCTACTTCAAACAAGATACAACTAGTAATGCCCTACATCCTGAGTGAAAAAAATGAAAGAAGACAAGGAACAGAGAAAGAAATAATAAATTCCCTAGAGACAAAATCAACTAAATGTGGGGTAATGTTAGCTGTATGTGTGGACTATAAACTTCAGAAAAACAATTTGTATGCAGACTTTATCAAAGCATTCTGATCTACACACTCACAGTGCCTATATGTGTGTCTTTGGTACCATAAGAGAGAATGAAGGGCTGCTCAGTGATAGTGTTACTGTAGCTCAATCAGTAGAAACAGCAAGGTCGTTGCTTAAATTCCCAGGGTATTAATTTTTCGGTAACACTTTAGAATACCATTCCATCATTAATGATTAACTACACAAGCATTGTAAGCTTTTGAGTTTTTTTTTATAGCTAATAGTGAATATTTACTAGAATTTTAATATTGCATTAATAATTTGTTCCTTGTTCATTAATAACGGAATTCTTAAGTGTTACCATGTTATTACAATGTAAAACAACTGTTTTCCATTTTAATATATTTTAAAATGTCATTTATTCCTGTGGTGTCTAGGTGTCTCCAGTATCACATGATCCTTCAGAAATCATTCATGCTGATTTGGTGCTCAAGAAACATTACATTGACATTTATAATTACCAATGTTGAAAACAGTTGTGCTGCTTAATTTAGTGTAATTTGCAATGTTTTTTTTTTAATTCTTTAATGAAAAGAAAGTTCAAAAGAGAAGCATGTGTTTGAAATAGATTTTTTTTTGTAACAATATAAATGTCTATACTGTCCCTTTTGATTAATTTATTGTGTCCTTGCCAAACTTTTAAATGGTATTATATGTACACAAATACTGAAAGGGGTTAGGGGTTTAGGAATGGGGTTAATGATAGACTGCTAAGTAATTAATGTAGGAAATAATGTTAATGTTTGGAGATATGGGGCTTGTTTATTCCACTCTCTCTTTAGCGCTGCAATAAAGCTTGAGTGATATGAACACATTACTCTCTCTACTTCCATCTCACAGGTGCTGCTCAATCATCTGCATTTGCACAGGATGTGTGTGTGTGTGTGTGTGTGTGTGTGTGTGTGTGTGTGTGTGTGTGTGTGTGTGTGTGTGTGTGTGTGGCAAGAGATTATGAAAGATTGAGAGACTGATGATTCTATATTTAATCTGTGAAAGAATAGTAGATTTCAGCACGGATATAGCCCCTGACTATAGAACACGGAGATGTGTTATAGTAATGAAATGCAAGGAGAAGTGCGTGTGTGTGGTTCTGGTATTCTCAGTTATACCAAAGATTCTTGTGGGTATTTTTGGGGGTCACCATGAGAAAAACAGCTTATAAATAATACAAAGTGATGTTTTTTGAAAATGTAAACATGCAGAAAGTCTTCTGGGATGGGTAGGGTTAGGGGATTGAATATACAGTTTGTACAATATAAAGATTATGCCTATAGAATGTCCCCCATAAAATATGGAAACCCAATGTGCGCATGTGTGTGTGCACGTGTGTGCTGACCCAAATGTAGTCCTGACCACACAGTAAATGGAGAACGGTATAGATTACAGTGTTGTGACCATTCAAAACAACGGCGGAAAGAAAATATTGACTGGTTGAAACTACAACAGATCATCTATCAATTGCAAGCATACACATACAACCACACATACAAGTGTTTTTGCTAGAATTAGTTTGGTAAAGACAGATCAAACTTTTCAGCACCGTTTAGACTCTCTCCCTGCAAGAAAGAGAATATATATATATATATATATATATATATATAGAGAGAGAGAGAGAGAGAGAGAGAGAGTGTGTGTTTATGTGTGTGTGTGTGTGTGTGTGTGTCAATACTCATAAAGCCTGGGACTGAACGTGGCTGAGCTGCGTGCGGTGTGTTTGTCTTTATGTGTGTTCTGAGGGAGGGAGGGATTGCAGCAGCTGATGAATGATAGTAGAGGCTTTATTCATCTGTTCATTCATTTATTCATTCTGTCGCTATGATTCCGGTCTCAAGTGCTTGATCAGACCTCAAAGGAACAAAGAGAAGAACACACTTATTACCTCACACGCTCACACTGAGACACACATACATCAGCAGACAAGTGTTTTCAACAACACTGCCATACAGATTCCAAAACAGCCCCAGCATATCAAAAAAATAAGTGATTTTGTGTGTATGTGCATTGTTTAGATCAAATGTCCCTACATGTATAGTAGGAACAGAAATCATCTTCATTTTGAGAACACTCTTAGATGAAAAGATTCTATATAGAACCTATATAGGATTAGTTCACTTCAAAATGAAAATTTCCTGATATTTTACTCACCCTCATCTCATTTAAGATGTTCATGTCTTTCTTTCTTCAGTCGAAAAGAAATTAAGTTTTTTGAGGAAAACATTCCAGGATTTTTCTCCCCATCGTAGCCTTCCATGGAAACCAAAATGTTGTCCAAATCAATGCAGTTTCAAAGTGCTTCGAAGGGCTTCAGAGGCTCTGCGTGATCCCAGACGAGGAATAGGGTCTTATCTAGCGAAACCATTGGTCATTTTCCCCCCCAAAAAAAATTTATATACTTTTTAACCTAAATTACTCATCTTGCGGTGCTCTGCGACGTGCCAAGGATTGCGCAATCACATTGTAAAGGTCACGCTATACGTAGGCGGAAGTACCGCCCCCGTGTTTACAAAGTGCACATGCGAAGACTAATACAAACGCCCTTTAGCAAAAAAAAAGGTAAAACAACGATGTCAGACAATTTTGAAGTTGAAAATGTAGTGTTTTTGGTAAAGGCCGTTTGTATTAGTCCTCGCATGTTCGCTTGGGGAGGTACTTCTGCCTACGTCTGGCGTGACTTTTTTCCGACGTGATTGCGCAATCCTTGGCACGTCGCAGAGCACCGCAAGATGAGCAATTTAGGTTAAAAAGTATATTCTTTTTATTTTTCTTTTTTTTTTATTACCGATGGTTTCGCTAGATAAGACCCTATTCCTCGGTCTGGGATCGCGCAGAGCCTCTGAAGCCCTTCGAAGCGCTTTGAAACTGCATTGATTTGGACAACATTTTGGTTTCCATGGAAGGCTACGATGGGGAGAAAAATCCTAGAATGTTTTCCTCAAAAAACGTAATTTCTTTTCGACTGAAGAAAGAAAGACATGAACATCTTGGATGAGATGGGGGTGAGTAAAATATCAGGACATTTTCATTTTGAAGTGAACTAATCCTTTAAAGGGTTCTAAAGGTGATTCATATATAGAACCTTTTAGGGGTTCCCATCATGAGATTATTTTATACATTTAGTTTTAATTAATTAATTTTGTTTGAATTTATTTTCAATTTTAACTACATAAATTAAACAGCCCGTAAACAAACTGTATCACTAGAATTTTTTTTTATAATCGGTTAAACATGAAAGTATTATGCAGACATTTCTCCTTATACAGAACCTTTTAGGATAAAGCGTTCTTTAAAATTGAGTCAAAAACCCTAGAATGCAAAAAATGGCTAAATAAACCCACTATATAATGTCTTGCAAAAAGGTGTCCAAAGGGGTTAGGGTTAAGGTTAGAGGATAGAAAACATCAGTTAAAAACAAAACAGAAGTCGTCAATAGAAAATTCTCATCATAATGACAGGAATAACAAATGGCTGTATGTCTGTGTGCATGTGTGCATTTCCCTCAATTAAAGTGTTACATAATATATGAAACAATTAGCTAACCTCAGACAACCCCACATTAAGGATTCATTAAATGAAGTCTGCTTCCCATTATGTGTCAGATGTTTTGTGATCGATTGATGTGAAGTGATTGACTGCTGTTTAAAGCAGTGCTGGACTGATGGAAGTGTATTACATCACCTGAGGTGAAATCAGTATTCTTTTAAAGGCTGAAGTTTCATTAAATGAAAAACACCTAAATACATATCTTGAGAAGCTAACACCCCCCCCCCTCCCCTAAAATACTTATGTAATTGAAAACTATCAAGGTAATATATAACAGAAATTAATTTAACTTGACGGTGCAGATGGGATGCCCAATGAATTGTTATTGAAGTGAGTAAAGTGTCCTTTGTATCCTTGTGTTGTAATTGACTAGATTATATGAAGATTCTTCTCAAAACTTATAAAACGTATAAATTTATTATATTAACTTGAGTGTCCTACACACACCCATTTACATGCCCTTTGTGCCATAACCCACATACACACACATTCTCTTACAGAAAGGAGAAGGACGTGCCCTTGATGTGGGGCTACCTGCAGTTAAGGTTAATGAGCACAGCAGAGAGTAGTGCTTACTCAATTCTGACACACACACACACATACACAAAGGTGCACACTTTAAGCTCCCAATCGCAACATGCCTTCATGACACACATGGTTAGTGTGGGTGGGTGTGTGTTTATGTGTTAATGGGAGTGTAATATTCTTCCTAGACATTTTCAATATAATTTATATCAACCAAATCTATTAAAACCAAAATCTCTCTATTAATAACAAATATCTTGGTCTGAGTCTCTTTTTTTGTATTTATTTCTCTAAGAAGTCTCTGATGCTCACCAAGGATGTATTTTTTGATCAAACACAGTAAAACAATAATATTGTGAAATAGTATTACAATTTAAAATAACTGTTTTCTATTGTAATGTATTTTGAAATGTCATGTATTCTTGAGATGCGAAGGTGAATTTACAGCATCACCAGTCTTCAGGGTCACATGATCCTTCAGAAATCCTTCTAATATGCTGATTGCTCAATGTTGAAAACAGTTGTGCTGCTTGATATTTTAATGAAAACGGTGATACATATGTTTCAGGATTCTTAGAAACTCCAAAAGAAAGTCCAAAAGAACAGCAATTATTTGAAATAGATTTTTTTGTAACAATGTAAAAGTCTTTAATGCCACTTTTGATTTGATCAATTTAATGCATCTTTGCTGAATGAAAGAAATTAGATAGATAGATACATTGAACCATAATATATAAAGTGTTATCAGCATATTTGTATTGCACACTCCCCACACATGCACAGACACGGTCCCTCTGTGAGGTGTGTGTGTGTGTGCTGCACTACAGCTCTTACCTGCCGATCATAGTAGAGTGCTGCTGTACCGCAGCCTCCAGCAATCTCTCCAGTATAGTCCACTCGCCCATGATGCCGTGCTTTTTGCTCTCACTCTGCCTCTGCCCTTCAGCCTGAAGTGTCACGACCTCTGCCCTTGGCAACTCTTCCAGCGTCCCTCTGTTGACCTTTGAACGGATATCTCGGGCTCCTCTTGAAAGCCGCAGCTGTGTGCGTTTGTGTGTGCGACCGTCCGTGAGTGTGTGTGTGTGTGTCAGGGTAACGCTCTAGTGCGGAGATGAGCTAGTGTAGCATCTGCAGCAGAAAATCTGATGATGCTGAGACACAGAGACTTCAACCATACTGCATCTCTCAGTCTCACACACACTGTCCACATTCACTGCTTTATCTCTCTCTCTCAGTGTTCAGGACACTCTACCTCTTGCATTGTGCCCTGTGCTACAAATACACTCTACACCTATCTGACCTTTTCTACCTCTTCCTCCACATGCACACTCAACTCAAGCTCACACACTCACTCATCAGTTGAGCTCAACGCTAAAAGAACACACATGCAGCAGCACACAGATGAAGATGCAGCTCTCTGAATCTCATAGCAACGCCTGAGCGCACCTTCACACACACACACACACACACACACTATCGCCTGTGCTCCAGTGTGTGGCGGCAGCAGCAGCAGCAGACGAGGATCGTCAAGGTTATGTCCGGTTGAGTGATGAGCTTGTGGTCATGTCTGCGGCTCAATCTTCCTCAAACCTCAGCCTCTCTTCTCTCTCTCGTTCCCTCACTCTCTCTCTCCACACCTTCCCCGTTCCTTTCGTCTTTGTGCTGCACTGCTGTTGCTGCTGATGATACCTTTCCCTCTGCTCCTCCTCCTCCTCCTCTCTCTCTCTCTCTCTCTCTCTCTCTCTTTCCCTCTGTCACATGCACCCACCCTCCCTCCATCCCAGACCTGCTCTCCCCTCCCCTCTTCTTTCTTTCGTTCTCCTCTGCGCTGCTGACTGTTTCACTTGTGCTGCTGTTCAGGTTATCTGTGCTGCAGGAGTGAAACTGGTTTTAACCTTGTGCACTCCTCTCTTACTCTGTCCCTCACAGTGTACACAAATAATAACGACACTTCTGCATTTTCAAGAACCTTTTTTGAATTTATATATCATTTATAAATAGTGTCAAGACTATTATTGGGAAATTGTGATTCTGTGCTGCCTAACCCCATCTCTCACTTTCTATTATTTTGGTTAGCTCTTCTGTTCTTCATCCTTTTTCTTCCTGTCATCTATATCCAAGTCCCAATGGGTATCACACACCTCGGGCTTTAGAATATTTGCTGGGGGAAAAAAAAATTTAAGCACATTTTAGACATGTAATTAAAGTTAGGGATAATGTATTGCAAAATGTATTTGAGTTGCAGATGTTTTAATAATTTGTATGTTATGTTAAAGGTTCCGCTACACAAAATATAGGCTACAAAACAATTGGATGAGCAACAAAATGAACACCACAGCAACATTACAGTAATATTAACGAAAAAGTCCTTTGTTGATTTTCACTATGATCAATAATTGCGCTACAAGATGGCAGCAGTTGTGTTTGTGTGAAACAGAACAGAGCACAATGTGATACGAAAGACATGAGTAGTGCTTTTTACAGGTATCCAGAAGAGCGGTTTGTATGTACACCATTGCCATGAACGAAGCAGAACATTTGGAAACATCTGACCTCTGAATGCTGGGACTGACCAGTCAAAATACAGCATTTCAATAAACATTATTTTAACATCATATAGTATTATACAATATATATTTTTGACATCACTGAATCAACACATGATAATAAAAAAGAGCTCCTTAAAGTTCAACCAAAAATGAAAATTCTGTCATTATTTACTCACCCTCATGACTCTCTTTTCTTCTGTAAAACATAAAAGAAGATATTTTGAAGAATGTTGCTAAACAGTTTTGATGACTTCCATTGTATGGGGAAAAAAATACACTTTCTCAAGATATGTTCTTTTATGTTCCACAGAAGAAAAGAAAGTCATAATGGTGAGTAAATAATTTTCATTTTTGGGTGAACTATCCCTTTAAGTTAAACATTACAGGCTATTACCTTTTACAATGTAAAGAGATAGCTATTTCATGTTATATTATTTAGGGGGAAAACTGCATGATCTAAATAAAGGTATTATCCAATTTCTGGAGCATGCACCCACAAAAAGTTTGGCTCCATCACTGCCTGTCATGCACTTATATTTCATTCAGCTCAATTTTCTTATGTCTCCCATCGCTCTCTCTTTCCTCATTCCTTGTACTGTCCATCACTGCGGCCACATGAATCTGAGTACTGCATTTATTTGATTAATATTTCGGGTTGATTCCCTTAACCCCCCCCAACCCCACCCCCCTCCCCTCCTCCGGCACATTTCCTCATTTCACCTCTGCCATGTGACTCAGAGACTAGGGGTGTGAAGAGGTAAAGAAAACAATTCAACCAACATGTAAAGGCTTGATGTCCAATCTGTTTTGATAGAGTACCTACTTGAACTGTAATTTAAATGAATGTGTGTTTGTACGGTTCTTTGTACCTGCTGTGTGATGATGCAGTTAAACTGTTTGCAGGCATGTGTGTGTGCCAATGTCATGGTAACGTTGTGTATAATTACATTAGTCTTGTACTGCACAGAGAGAGGAGAAGAGTTTGCTATCCACATAAGCAAGCATAAGCCATTAACCTTTCCCACACACTCACTGCCTGAGTGACTCCGAAATGAAATAGTTAATCACAGAGCAGCGATGTCATTATCAGGGGGGCATTATGGGTAAGGACATGCTGACTTTGGCTATGTCAGGTGTTTTTACTCTCATAATGCACACACGCATGAACACTCAAGATGTTAACTGTGGAGGTGGAGGAGGGACAGTTTTTGCTTCATGGTCAAACTGTCAGGGCTGCTGTTTGAGGGAATGCACACTTTTGGAAATTATGGGTTGTCAGGTTTTGGGCGATGTGTGGGCTCGAAGGCAAGAGGCACAGGTGTGTCATTTGTGACCTAGAACAGCTATCTCTCTTTTTATCTCTCTCTCAGACACACATACAATTAAATTACATAAACATGAGTGAACAATGGGGTATTCAATCTGGACTCCAGAATCTATCTATCTATCTATCTATCTTATCAGACATACTGAAAATCTATCCATTTTTCAAAAGATATCTATTTCCAATTCTTTATCTTTATCATTGAATAATCCTGAAAAAAAGCAATCCACAATAATAAAAGAAAATTCAACTTTGATAATAATAAGAAATGTTTCTTGTGCACCAAATCAGCTTAGAATGATTTCTGAAGGATCATGTGACACTGAAGAATGAATATAGCTTTGCCTTCACAGGAATAAATTAGATTTTAAAATAAATTACAATAGAAAACTGTTTTTACATTTTTCATCTAATAAATCTCTTATTATAAATAAATCCCAAATAAAGCTCTTTGATGAGCATAGGACACTTCTTTTTTATGGAAGTGTATATGATTATTGTGGATATCTTTTATCATATCTCCATTGTGAAATATAATCAAAATTTGACAATCACAGTTTCGTTGCATTCTTTTTATTTTTAGGTTGCCTTAAATGCATACAGTATATAGCAGAGGCCACTATTTGGGAATTTTCAGGGATTCTCCAAATTCTATGCTGGGAATGTTCCAAATGTTAAGACAAACCAATCACAGAACCCTTTGGAAACAACAGTATCTTTTATTAACACTCAGCAATGGTAGACACATGCATTTAGTATTTATAATGATTAAATAGGTACACTATTTTCTCTGATCACATGAAGAATAATGAGGACCACTGTTCAACAAAGCAAATATTAGCTGGTTTAATTAAGGTAATGTATTTGAAATATAAATCATATTTCTTTAAGAATCATTAAGATATTCTTGGAAGTGGAAATGGAATAATAGGGTTTATTTTCCCCCAGGAGCAAATGTGACAACACAGGCATTTCTCAAGGCACTGAGATTGGCAGGCACATGTTCGGACTGCAGTTGTTCTCCTAGCCATTGTACTAATTAAATTACATATAGGGATTCTAGGGTCACAGAAACACAATCTAAAAGGAGGATCAATTGGGTCATACGCTGAGTTAGCATGTGCTAATCTATACATTTACTTTAGTGTTAACCTGCTACAGAGGTTATAGTAATGTAAAGTTAAATATAGAGCTGGTTTACTCTGCTGGGGCACCAAATCAGGCCACTAGCAGAAATGGGGTTGGAAGGAAGTGGACCCGTGTGCACAAGACTAAAAGGGGAAAACATCATGTGGATAAGATTTTTATGATTTTATTGCATTAATATCATTTGCATTTAATCATGTCCTAAATTTTTTACACCTATAAAAAAGGCATCTCGTGAGAATGTTATGAGGAGTATAAGTATTCTGTCAGGGTAGATTGCTAAATTCTATTAATAAAGTTAATTTAGCATAAAGAAATGTAATGACTAATTGTTTCTGTTGCGTGTGTGTGTAACCATAGAATATTAGCATTATTGAAATTTAATTGATATTTATTGCATCCCATTAGTTTTACTTTGAAAAGAGACATGACAATGACTAATTGCTGTACACCATGCAGTGTACAGTTTAGAATCATTGAGATACTCCTTGAGTTTTTAACTGATATTTCCAATGAGTTTTTTAGTTATAGTTTATATATATATACACTCACCTAAAGGATTATTAGGAACACCATACTAATACTGTGTTTGACCCCCTTTCGCCTTCAGAACTGCCTTAATTCTACGTGGCATTGATTCAACAAGGTGCTGAAAGCATTCTTTAGAAATGTTGGCCCACATTGATAGGATAGCATCTTGCAGTTGATGGAGATTTGTGGGATGCACATCCAGGGCACGAAGCTCCCGTTCCACCACATCCCAAAGATGCTCTATTGGGTTGAGATCTGGTGACTGTGGGGGCCATTTTAGTACAGTGAACTCATTGTCATGTTCAAGAAACCAATTTGAAATTATTCGAGCTTTGTGACATGGTGCATTATCCTGCTGGAAGTAGCCATCAGAGGATGGGTACATGGTGGTCATAAAGGGATGGACATGGTCAGAAACAATGCTCAGGTAGGCCGTGGCATTTAAACAATGCCCAATTGGCACTAAGGGGCCTAAAGTGTGCCAAGAAAACATCCCCCACACCATTACACCACCACCACCAGCCTGCACAGTGGTAACAAGGCATGATGGATCCATGTTCTCATTCTGTTTACGCTAAATTCTGACTCTACCATCTGAATGTCTCAACAGAAATCGAGACTCATCAGACCAGGCAACATTTTTCCAGTCTTCAACTGTCCAATTTTGGTGAGCTCGTGCAAATTGTAGCCTCTTTTTCCTATTTGTAGTGGAGATGAGTGGTACCCGGTGGGGTCTTCTGCTGTTGTAGCCCATCCGCCTCAAGGTTGTGCGTGTTGTGGCTTCACAAATGCTTTGCTGCATACCTCGGTTGTAACGAGTGGTTATTTCAGTCAAAGTTGCTCTTCTATCAGCTTGAATCAGTCGGCCCATTCTCCTCTGACCTCTAGCATCAACAAGGCATTTTTGCCCACAGGACTGCCGCATACTGGATGTTTTTCCCTTTTCACACCATTCTTTGTAAACTCTAGAAATGGTTGTGCGTGAAAATCCCAGTAATTGAGCAGATTGTGAAATACTCAGACCGGCCCGTCTGGCACCAACAACCATGCCACGCTCAAAATTGCTTAAATCACCTTTCTTTCCCATTCTGACATTCAGTTTGGACTTCAGGAGATTGTCTTGACCAGGACCACACCCCTAAATGCATTGAAGCAACTGCCATGTGATTGGTTGATTAGATAATTGCATTAATGAGAAATTGAACAGGTGTTCCTAATAATCCTTTAGGTGAGTGTGTATATATATATATATATATATATGTCTTTATAGTTTTTATAATTTTTTTCTTTATTTTTGTACATGAAGTTAAATTAAATAAAAATGTTGCACGGCAGCTTGCTGACATAAAAGTGTTTATATATATATATATATATTTATTTTTTTCAGTTAACGTTTCATTTATTTCAAGTTACAAAAAATGTTTTTATGGTTTTAGTTTTAGTTAACTAATAATCCTGTTTTACACATATATTTTCATGGAAAGCCTCACGATTAATCCAATACACCAATACACACTATCCAATTAGTTTAGAACAACTGTCCAACATGGAAATTTGAACACACACAAAGATCAGCGGCTTTGTGCTTTATATCGTTCAGACATTTCGAACATACAGGTCTCTTACCTGCACATTTGCATTTATCTTACTTATTTACAGCTTGTCATGCACATTTACATCTGTGATGTACCATAATGCACTAAATGCTTAGCTTAGCCATCATAAAATAATAATAATAATTTTCCCAGAAACTGTAAGACATATGAAGTAGTAAAACCAGACTCTGCAAAGGACATAATCTACAACGGGTTTAGCTCTGAGACTAAGAACAAAGCTTTGTGTTTTTAAAATATGAGTGTTTGGGGGCAAGACAGAAACCAACATGAATGCTGCTGGGGGTTTTCTTACTTATCTTTGCCATTTAGCAGATGCTTTTAATCCAAAGCTACTTACAGTTCACTAATTGCAGGCACAGTCCCCTCCCTGGAACAACATGGAGCAAAGTGTTTGGCTCAAGGGCACACAGAGCCAGATCCTTTCTTTTGCCTTCAAATCTCCAGCTTCTGTCCTGGTGGTCTTGGTTCATATCATTGTCCTACTGCCTCCCCAAAGGTCTAATGTCACCATTTTAAGGGGAAATGATTTAAACCCATGCTTAAATAAACAGCAGACTGGCAGCTCAGCAATCATGTCATTCTGTTTCTGTATTACAGTTAATAAAGTGCTTAGAGCAAATTCCACATTTGAATGAAAATGAAAGAGAATGAAAGTTATTATGTAGTTAATAGCTGCCGGGGATGTAAAAAAAAGAAGAAGAAAAAAAGAAGGGCTGTAGCAGTGATAGTTGTGCATTTTTTACCACAGTGCTCTGCCAACATATTGTATTAGCTGCAGACCACGCTCATAAACATGGTCATTGTTAAAGCTTTTCAGCAGTAACTCAGCAGTATCATGCTGCCCAACAATACTGTCAGAATGTGACTGGGAGAATACAGCTGTTTTGGGATAGGCTACACCCCATAAGCATAAAAGTAAATGCTCTTAAATGGCACACTGCACATCAGAGGTTTTGGAAGAAACCTGGTCCAGAACTGTGGGGATGGAAAAAGTGTTCTGTGTGGAGATGAGAACATATGGGCTGTAACTGTTTTCACACTGAGTCTCACCTTGCTGTGATACCTGGCTGACCTTTCAGAGCACACAGGCGATGCAGGTGAGTGGAGGATTAGGTTGGATTGTTGTTTGCCTTATTTGTGAACTAAAGCTGTGTATATAATATATAATTCTTATGATGTATATGAGAAATGTTGGGCAGAAACTCTAAACATCACATTCAAAATAAGATATTTTTCTTTTCTTTTTACAGTTATCTAAAGGTACAAAAGCTGTCATTTGGGCGGTACCCTGTCAGAAGGTAAGTACCCTGTCACTTAAGGTACGTACCATTAAGGAACTAATATGCACCTATTAGATCTAAATAAAGTACCAAGGTATACTTTTTGAAAGGGTACCGCTCCAGCGACAGGCTGTGTTTTAATTCATTAAAATTATGCGTTATCACTACTTTAAGGTCTCATATAAATATTTCAAACAAGATGTGTGCTAATATTCTTATATAGCATATGTTTAGGCAATGAGGAAAAATAAAATAGATACTGATATAAAAAAATACACTATATTGCCAAAAGTATTGGGACACCCCTCAAAATGATGGAATTCAGGTGTTTCAATCACTTACATGGCCACAGGTGTATAAAATCAAGCACATAGGAATGCAGACGCTTCCGTAATAGGTTGCCACCTGTGCAATAAGTCCATTTGTGAAATTTCCTCACTACTAAATATTCCACGGTTAACTGTTAGTGGTATTATAACAAAGTGTAAGCAATTGGGAACAACAGCAACTCAGCCATAAAGTGGTAGGCCACGTAAAATCACAGAGTGGGGTCAGCGCATGCTAAGGCACACAGCGTGCAGAAGTCGCCAACTTTCTGCAGTCAACAGCTACAGACCTCCAAACTTCGTGTGGCCTTCAGATTAGCTCAAGAACAGTGCGTAGAGAGCTTCATGAAATGGGTTTCCATGGCCGAGCAGTTGCATCCAAGCCTTACATCACCAAGTGCAATGCAAAGCGTCGGATGCAGTGGTGTAAAGCACGTCACCACTGGACTCTAGAGCAGAGATGTGTTCTCTGGAGTGATGAATCACGCTTCTCTGTCTGGAAATCCAATGGACAAGTCTGGGTTTGGTGGTTGCAGAGGAGAACGATACTTGCCTGACTGCATTGTGCCACGTGTAAAGTTTGGTGGAGGGGGGATGATGGTGTGGGGTTGTTTTTCAGGGGTTGGCCCCGTAGTTCCGGTGAAAGGAACTCCTAATGCTTCAGCATTTTTTTATTCATTAAAGCTGGCTCTATAGCAGCATAGCAGTTTGTGAATGGATCCCCCAGAGTTTCTCCACTATATCCTTACCTATCAGATGTTTTTATTTTATTTTATCAGGAGGACAGTGCTCTCTGTTGTTTGTAAAAGGCACTGCAGTTGATACTAGGGAAAAGCATTAAATGAGCCTTATATTGCCATGAGAAGCACAAGGAAGTGAAATGAAAAATACTGCAATAAAATTGCTGAATTTGCAGTATACCACACCATCTGTATTTCCATTCTACATGAAGCATCTCAGTGGGACATCTCATAATTAATCTCAAAATAATAAGAGGTGGACATCTGCACTCATAAGTCAGTAAGTTAAAAATAAAAAGACCAAATTTGCTTCTTCTACCCAGCAGCCATAATCTGTAAATGTGTCTGATGCATTACCCACTTTATACACAAATTAGAAAGTTAAAGACTTCAAAGCACTTTTAGCCTGAGACTCACTGATCTTTAACTAAAAGCTTTCAGGACCCTTGAGACAATCACTCAACACACCACATGATATTACAGTCCAGTCAGACTTTATAGTCTAAATGCAAAACTACATTTAGTAGCTTTTCTACATATGCAACTATTACAAGGCACATAATAAAAAACCCAATGCTATGTTTTGGTACATAGAAAATGGCACATCCTTCCTGAAATGTCACTAAAGCCTTAAATATAGTGAGTGTTAGAGAATGGAATGAAGCCTTTGGTGAAGTTAGAGTTCCTTTATGACTGGAGGTTGGTTTTGAATGTCAGCCTGAAATAAGTAAAACATTGCATGACTGATCTGGGATCATCTATGGCCAACAAATGATGTCTGAGGCATACATTAGGGCCCCTAAACAATTCTGTATCCATACAAAATTATAGTACATGGACTGAAATACCTTAAATCAAAGGGGTCAGTTTTAAATTAAAGCTGTTTTTGTAAAGGTAAATAAATAGAAAATGCTTAAGATTTGTAATAATATAAAACGTTATTATTATTACTATTATTATTATTATTATTATTATTATATAACCATCAGTGATGAACCCATCAGCCTGTCTCCTCGAAATCTGATGACCTCCATGGAACAAAAAAAACGAAAAACAAAGGGATTGCAGTAAAACATCATCTGAAACACAGCACTCCAAATTGATATTAATCAATTTAATTTAATTTAATTTACATGCTAAATAAAACGCAAATTCGTAATTGAAATCGTACTGTAAAAATTGGTAATTTTGTGTTTAGTTTTATTGAGGTGCATTCTGGGAGAGAATGATTGACATCGCGGCCATTTTGGCTCTGGCCAACCCGCTCCCATTGTGTGTGAGATAGTAAATACTGACACTGCCAGACAAGCCGAGCACATATTTCACTGCGCGAATTAAAACACGTTCACCTGAGGTAAGTGCCCCAATGCATCACTGTCTTCTCTCTGATATACTTTTAACCAGCTTTGTGAAACTTTCCTCGAGAATAATGTTTATTTTGAGCGTTAAAACGTTAAAATCTCATCGTCTGAAAATGAGAAAGCCGATGGCGAGACGCGAGAGAAAACAGGCTCTCCTTTTCGTGTCGGAGGACACACTGAAATCCGTCCCACTTTCGTATGCCTCTATTTACTTCGGTTAAACGGCGTAAATTCGCGGCAGATATTCCTTTTAATCGACTATTTAGTTGCCCAAGGATGCCTGCTACCGTATTGTGTTGTTGGTTTTGCGATGCATGCATTGGATTTTGAATTTTATTTCAAAGTTTACGTCCTCCCCTGTGCCTCAATGCACGGACTCTCTCCAGTTGCCGTTCAAATTGCAGCCATAATCTTGCGGTTTAGGGCGGGGCTTAGACGGACTGATTTGCCCCCACAGCTGGCAGAACGTCCTGTTATTGGTTAGTTTTTTGGGCTCCTCAAATTCCACTGGCTACTGCTTTACTGTTGTTGTACGGTCATCTGTGATTGGTTGAAATGCTGTCTCAGTCCACGCTGAGTGGTTGCTTTTATTTATTGGTTTTAATGTGACGTGCTGGAGGAAGTGGCCTGAAATAGCATATGAGACAGGGAGTCAAATACCAAAACAAGTGTAAAACTAGTGACGTTATTTTTAGTAGAGATTTACTCACTTTTATAACTTAGTCTATGCATGAGACTCAATACTTAATATTAAACAGCTAAGAGTAAGCACTGCTAAATTATTGTAAGTAAACTTTTTTTTTTTTTTTACATTACTGGCTTGTATGTCATAAATGTGCCCATGCATTACTGACTTAACTGTACTCTTAAACAGTAGGTATTTTCCTTTTTCTCAGGTGATATTGACTAGCAATGGCCCGTACCAAGCAGACTGCTCGTAAATCCACTGGAGGAAAAGCTCCCCGTAAGCAGCTGGCTACCAAAGCTGCCCGCAAGAGCGCTCCCTCAACTGGAGGAGTCAAGAAACCTCATCGCTACAGGTGATATTCCAGTATTGTAATTGTGCACAGCAAAAAAAAAGTTTTACTGTAATGAATCCTGTATTAAGCACCTTTTCTGTCTGCAGGCCCGGTACTGTGGCTTTGCGTGAGATTCGTCGGTATCAGAAGTCCACTGAGCTGCTGATCCGTAAACTGCCATTCCAGCGTCTGGTTCGAGAGATTGCCCAGGACTTCAAAACTGACCTGCGTTTCCAGAGCGCTGCCATTGGTGCACTGCAGGTGCGTACAACCTTTCATATGTTCCTTATAACTTTTTTGTATACATTCCTGTTTGAAGATTTACATTTTGTTTTTGCTTTTTTACATGTTTATGCATCATTAACAGACAGATTGTATGTGTATTCTTGTAGGAGGCCAGTGAGGCATACCTGGTCGGTTTGTTTGAAGACACTAACCTGTGTGCCATCCATGCCAAGCGTGTCACCATCATGCCCAAAGACATCCAGCTGGCACGCCGCATCCGCGGAGAGCGTGCTTAAACTCTCCCCTTCTTTGTATTACCCTCTTTATTTCTTTCTGTCTCTCCACTTGTTCTCCTCCTGCTTTTCTTGGTAGAGTTTAGAGTATCAGTGATGGGGAGTAACTTTGTCTCAGTCTGCTAGTGCTGTCTAAATTACGCGTAGGGTACCTATATGTGCATGTAACAGGTGCTGCTGATCACACACACACAAACACACATGCACATGCACAAACACATACACACAAACACATATTCTCACACATTCATATTTGGAGCGTAAACGAGGTCCACCTATGCCCGGTTTAGGGCTACACATTCAACATACGTGCAAGGAGAAGAAGTCTCACACTTACTCCACTGTCTAGAGAGAAAAACAGGGTGGTGTCTGGGGTCAGTCTGCTTGAGGGGAGTGGAAACTTCCACAGCAGGGTGCTACTAAAACTGCCTCAGTCCACCTTACTGAAAACCTGTCCTCGCCAATCTCCTTCAGAACCCAACCCGGTTTTCCCCACCCCTTCCTGTTCCATCCTGTCCTTACTTGCCCCTTAATAGTGGAAGTGAGTGTGGAGCCAGACTTCTTCTATCTGTTAGTGTCTGTGGGTGATGGGATCAGCAAAGCAGAATCGTATTCAACTGCAAACCAGCATCTATTGGTTAAAAAGTTGTTACTTGTAATATTGATGATTACTATTATTGTTGATATGGTGTCTTTTTTTTTTTTTTTTTACAATGCATACATGAATTGTACTTTAGAAAAAAAAAAGGATTAATCCGCCGAGAATCAGTTTGAATTTGTCTCCTTTTTCATATTGTAGTGAAAGCCGATCCTGCTCCTCCTGTTATAACTTCAGGCAGCCACAGGGGGGTGCTTTAAACCAGCCTCTCATTCAACCTCACTGTTCAACTAACATCCTGATCTCCCTTCTTTGTCTTTCTCCCTTTATTTCTGTCGTTTTTCACTCTTTCAATTCCAGTTTTGTCAAATTAAAGATCGGCATTAGAGTCACAGATTGTAGCAAAAAATATTCTTTACGTTTAGTACTCTAGTACTGAGTCTTTCACTTTGTTTGTTTAGAACTTTGCTCCTTCCTTCTCTTCGTGATACACAGTGTAACCTCATGTTTGTGCTTCTTTTATTTTTCTTATTCAGAAATTTAAATAAGCTGATCTTTGTACTTTCCAAATTTCTCATATTCTGGTGGTAATAAATAGATGTCACACAAATTGACTTTTCAGTGTCGTTTATAAACACACCCAAACACATATACACTCACCTAAAGGATTATTAGGAACACCTGTTCAATTTCTCATTAATGAAATTATCTAATCAACCAATCACATGGCAGTTGCTTCAATGCATTTACGGGTGTGGTCCTGGTCAAGAACTCCAAACTGAATGTCAGAATGGGAAAGAAAGGTGATTTAAGCAATTTTGAGCGTGACATGGTAGTTGGTGCCAGACGGGCCGGTCTGAGTATTTCACAATCTGCTCAGTTACTGGGATTTTCATGCACAACCATTTCTAGAGTTTACAAAGAATGGTGTGAAAAGGGAAAAACATCCAGTATGCAGCAGTCCTGTGGGCGAAAATGCCTTGTTGATGCTAGAGGTCAGAGGAGAATGGGCCGACTGATTCAAGCTGATAGAAGAGCAACTTTGACTGAAATAACCACTCGTTACAACCGAGGTATGCAGCAAAGCATTTGTGAAGCCACAACACGCACAACCTTGAGGCGGATGGGCTACAACAGCAGAAGACCCCACCGGGTACCACTCATCTCCACTACAAATAGGAAAAAGAGGCTACAATTTGCACGAGCTCACCAAAATTGGACAGTTGAAGACTGGAAAAAAGTTGCCTGGTCTGATGAGTCTCGATTTCTGTTGAGACATTCAGATGGTAGAGTCAGAATTTGGCGTAAAACAGAATGAGAACATGGATCCATCATGCCTTGTTACCACTGTGCAGGCTGGTGGTGGTGGTGTAATGGTGTGGGGGATGTTTTCTTGGCACACTTTAGGCCCCTTAGTGCCAATTAGGCATCGTTCAAATGCCACGGCCTACCTGAGCATTGTTTCTGACCATGTCCATCCTTTTATGACCACCATGTACCCATCCTCTGATGGCTACTTCCAGCAGGATAATGCACCATGTCACAAAGCTCGTATCATTTCAAATTGGTTTCTTGAACATGACAATGAGTTCACTGTACTAAAATGGCCCCCACAGTCACCAGATCTCAACCCAATAGAGCATCTTTGGGATGTGGTGGAACGGGAGCTTCGTGCCCTGGATGTGCATCCCACAAATCTCCATCAACTGCAAGATGCTATCCTATCAATATGGGCCAACATTTCTAAAGAATGCTTTCAGCACCTTGTTGAATCAATGCCATGTAGAATTAAGGCAGTTCTGAAGGCGAAAGGGGGTCAAACACAGTATTAGTATGGTGTTCCTAATAATCCTTTAGGTGAGTGTATATCTTGGTGGTATTCCAGAGAGCTTGGTTGATTAACCCTAACCTTGCTTAGTTGAGGTATGCTGTTTTTTTTATTATAGAACAACATTATAGCATAGAAAACATCCTGTTGCAGAAATAAAAAAAAACATTGCAGATCAATTATGTTTATATACACCGATCAGGCATAACATTATGACCACTTCATCACGGCACCTGTTAGTGGTTGGGATATATTAGGCAGTAAGTGAACATTTTTTTCCTCAAAGTTGATGTGTTAGAAGCAGAAAAAATGGGCAAGTGTAAGGATTCTCCAAAACTGCAGCTCTTGTGCGGTGTTCCCAGTCTGTAGTTATCAGTATCTATCAAAAGTGGTCCAAGGATGGAACAGTGGTGAACTGGCGACAGGGTCATGGGCGGCCAAGGCTCATTGATGCTCGTGGGGAGCGAAGGCTGGCCAGTGTGGTCCGATCAAATAGACGAGCTACTGTAGCTCAAATTGCTCAAGTTAATGCTGGTTCTGATAGAAAGGTGTCAGAATACACAGTGCATCGCAGTTTGACCCCTGTCCACCGCTGAAAGTGCCAACACAGAACTGGACCACGTAGCAATGGTAGAAGGTGGTCTGATGAATCACGTTTTCTTTTACATCACGTGGATGGCCGGGTGTGTGTGCGTTGCTTACCTGGGGAACAGATGGCACCAGGATGCACTATAGGAAGAAGGCAAGCCGGTGGCCATCCATGTGGATGTTACTTTCACACGTACCACCTACCTAAGCATTGTTGCAGACTGTGTACACCCTTTCATGGAAACGGTATTCCCTGGTGGCTGTGGTCTCTTTCAGCAGGATAATGCACCAATGCCACAAAGCAAAAATGGTTCAGGAATGGTTTGAGGAGCACAACAACGAGTTTGAGGTGTTGACTTGGCCTTCAAATTCCCCAGATCTCAATCCAATCAAGCATCTGTGGGATGTGCTGAAAAAACAAGTCTGATCCATGGAGGCCCCACCTCACAACTTACAGGACTTAAAGGATCTGCTGCTTACATCTTGGTGCCAGATACCACAGCACACCTTCAGGGGTCTAGTGGAGTCCATGCCTCGACGGGTCAGGGCTGTTTTGGCAGCAAAAGGGGGACCAACATAATATTAGAACATAATGTTATGCCTGATCAGTGTATATATACACTATATTGCCAAAAGTTTTGGGACATCTGCCTTTATATGCACAACTTAATTTGTAGGGTTTAATATGGAGTTGGCCTACCTTTGCAGCTATAACAGCTTCAACTCTTCTAGGAAGGCACATTTGTGAGGTCAGGCACTGATGTTGGACGAGAAGGCCTGGCTGCATCCGATGCTTTGCATTGCACTTGGTGATGTAAGGCTTGGATGCAGCTGCTCGGCCATGGAAACCCATTCCATGAAGCTCTCTACGCACTGTTCTTGAGCTAATCTGAAGGCCACACGAAGTTTGGAGGTCTGTAGTTATTGACTCTGCAGAAAGTTGGTGACTTCTGCGCATTGTGTGCCTCACCACTTCATGGCTGAGTTGCTGTTGTTCCCAATTGCTTCCACTTTGTTATAATACCACTAACAGTTGAACGTGGAATATTTAGTACTAGTAGTGAGGAAATTTCACAAATGGACTTATTGTACATGCAGTGGATGAATGAAGAAGTGTCGAATTTTTTTGTGGATCTTGATTGTGAATTCCTCTTGGTGAAGCAAAGCATCAGAGTGTTTATAGTCTTCAGAGAAGTAAAAGCTTAGTTTTATTTGTTTGTCTCTGCACATTAAACTGAGATAGTAGACAGTATTTTAACATTAGCAAATTTAAGTAGGCTAATAGTAGTAGTACAGTAGTACTGTAAATAGTACAGAAAAGACACTGGTCAAAGCCACAGCCTAGTGGTTAATTGAGTTTGGTTGGTGTTAAAGAAAAAACAACTAAACTAAACAAATGTGTTTTTATGGATTGCACCAAAACAATTTGTGCTACTATGGCTTTCTGCCTTATATAGAAGCACTGGGCCTCATTCATTAATCTTTCGTAAATATATGAGCAAATATGCCTAGCAATAAATATTCAATTATCGTGTGTCCACCAAAGCATTTTAGCCAGCTAAAAAATGCCTGGTGCTCTTCTGAAAACGGCCAGCTGGTGGCGCTTTGCAAGCGCAGCGTTTTCCAGCTGAGATACTTTGCTATGATACAGAATATCCATCCAGTAATGTGTTACTAGTATCTCATTTTGAAGAATATTACTGAATATAAAAATGCAGTAGGGCCTAATCAGCAATATTAACTTCTCCATTGTTGTTCGGTCGTTGTTCAAGTAGGATGATTGGTCGGTGTTGTATTTGTCCCGCCCCTCCTCCACTGTGATTGGACGGCTGGGTAAAAAGTGACAGTGACGAGCGCTGCCTATTGCTATTACCCAGAGAGAAAACAGCAGGCAAATCAACTCGTGAAATATGGTAGATAGTGCATCACAATTCAGTGTCATCAGTTTGCCTAAATTAGAACACAGGCCGTTCAAATGTTTTACGCACCATTTACACATGGTAGGGGGCAGGTGTAAATTTTTTTCGTACTAACTAACATTTTGAAAAGACGAACTTTTTTGTGAATCCGAAAATTTACGTCAGAGCGGCTTTACGAACGATTTACACCAAAATTCGTTCTGCTCGTGTTTCATGAATGAGGCCCATTGATCATAGCATAGCGATGAAGAAAGTTTGCACATGACGGGAGTTTGCACATTCTTAAGAAAACATATTTTAAGTTATTGAATTGCTTGCGAAATATAATAATAGGGCCTACACATTTTACTTTCACTGTAACTGAAAATACAGAACAAAAAAAACCATAATTATAGCGATCATTTAAATAACCAGATGTTTGCTGGTTTTAACCACAGGCAAGAGAAAGCAAGAAGGGCTTTCTATGCCATCAAAAGATCAATCCAATTTGAAATACCAATCAGAATCTGGCTCAAAATATCTCAATCAGTCATAGAACCTATTGCATTATATGGCAGTGAATTGTGGGGTCCTCTCCTAAACCATGAATTTGACAACTGAGACAAAAATCTGATTGAAACCTGCATGCTGAGTTCTGTAAGAGTATCCTGAGAGTACAGAGGAACACACCGAACAATGCATGCAGGGCAGAATTAGGCCAATACCCTCTACTAATCCACATTGAGAAACGAGCCATCAAATTTTGGAAACATCTAAAACTGAGTGACCCCAACTCTTACCATTTTAAAGCCCTTGAAAACCATGAAATGAACAGTGAGAAGAGTCCCCTGATTCAGCTGGTCTTGAGGCTCCACAAACGGACTAACACAACTAACAATAATCAGCCTCAGGACACTGACACCCTCATCCACAGTATCCGGCCCAACCAAATGATTAATGCACAAAAAGAAAATTATTTCTTATAAAATATAACATTTTTAACTTAATTATTAAATATTTCTTTCCCAAATTTGAAATGATATGTCCCAACTTCAAAATGCTGAAAAATGATGCACAAGCTCAATATTTACTTGGCAAAAAGAGAGACTGCATTTCACTAGCAGCAAAATACATCAATTCCTGCTACAAAAGAGGGAAGAGTCGACCAAACAGTGATGCATCCATTTACACACACACACTGACACACATGAACTCTTATACACACATATGCAAACACACCTGTTTTTCCACACTTGTTCAATACTTCTACTTTGTTATTTATTTATTCATGCTCATATGGCAATACAATGTACAATTTGTCATGCCAATAAGCTCTTTTGAATTTGAGAGAGAGAGAGAGACAGAGAGAGAGATGAGTGTAACATAGTAATGTATTTTTCTCAAGTATCATATGTGTCTACATTGCCTGGTTTGTGGTTTCTGAGTAAGTGTGTGTTTGTATGTGTGTTGTGTGTGATTTGTTAGAATTGAAGGCTCAGCAGCTTCTCCTTTTGTCTTCTTGTATGAACTACAGACAATCTGTCACAGAGAGAGATTAATATCTGGAGAAACAGGGGGAGGGTGAGAGGAAAAGAGAGTTGATAGATAGATAGATAGATAGATAGATAGATAGATAGATAGATAGATAGATAGATAGATAGATAGATAGATAGATGCATAGATGCATAAATACATAGAGAGTTATAGAGAGAAAGAGCGAGTGAGGGAAAGAAACTGAACTGTGTAAATTTTACAGAAGTTACACACACAAATGTTTATATCAAGAAACAATGTCACATGATTAACTTTTCAGAAACAAAAATATATATATTCACTATAACCTATACATAAAAATGTGTACACACACATTGTACACATCCTGGTAACAGTGCATGTGGTTTTATTCAGGTCAGAGTGGGATTATGCAGCACTCAGGAGAGGTTGGGGGGTTGGGGGGTTGGGGGTGGAGAGATAACAAGTGAGAGAGGGCATGAAAGATGGCAGAGATGTCTGTGAGTATGTTTAGAGTGACAGAACTCCATCATTTCCTTTCTTCATACAGGGATACTAAAGAGAGACATAAAGGAAAAATAGGGAGAAAGGTAGCAGACTGAAAAAAACGGTGTAGAATAAGAAGTAGTGAGAGTACAGGGAGAGGAGAAGTCTGGTTAAACAGATCACACTTAGTAAGTCCCAGTAGAAAGAACCAAACAGGATATTCATACGTTTCAATTGACCCTGGTTACTGAGTAAAATTGCAGTGAACACAGAATGTTTGTGTGCTTTCTAATTAAGTTTATGACCACACAAGTCCTGTGTCAATATACAAAATGTACAATTATTTTATTTATCTGTTTATATATATATATATATACACACACACACGCAGTGGCCGCCCTTCTGTCCAAAACGGTCACTACATCAGATACAAATATCTGATACCAAACCAAGTTCCAAATACAAATAAATGATTCTAAACCTTTTCCAACATTATTTACTTTATTTTATTTTAACTTTTTACTTTTATTAGCCAGACAGGTTATGTAGTTTTTTTGTATGTATGAAGTTCACACAGCTGTAGCTCATCACGTTAACTTTGGGTATATGTTGGGCTAAAGTATAACAACCAGAAATTGTCCAGTTTTTTTTATTTTGTCATCTATTTTCCATGAAACTTAACTAAACTTTGTAAAAAATAAAAAATAATAATAATAATAATACATGTTTAAAAATAAAGGTTCCAAAATGGGTTTCCAAATCCAGCAATGACATAGAAGAACCATTTTTGGTTTCCCAAAAGAACCTTTCAGTGAGCATTTCTTAAAAGAACCATTTTTTCTTATAGTGTGGAGAACATTCTGATCATCTAAATAACCTTTTGTGCAGTGGAAAGGTTCCATGGATTTTAAAGACTCTTCATAGAACAATCGATTCCAATACAAAACCCTTTATTTTTAAGAGTGTACATTTGTACTATAATTCTTTTAAATTACAGCTCATTTGAATTTTTTATAAACTAATGCAAAGACATTCATACATTTGGGCAGACCACTGTAACTTTAATTATTCTAATTTGTGACCGAAATAAAGAATGATGGAATAATCATAGTGGAGGAGTCATAGCAGAGAGAGCAGGAACTGGAATAAACAGGAGGAGAGGTGTGGAGGAGGGAAAAAGAGAGAGGGAGGTTCAGTAATCCTGTTTAATTGCTTTAGGGTAGTGTTCTGTCGACAGTAAGGAGATTGAGGTGCTCTCTGGGTCATTGGCTAAAATAACCCCATACACCCGGCTACATGGGCGGGGCCACACCACACCATCACATCAACACGATTACCAGACAACACCATCGCAACAACCTTGTGGACCCCAGATGCCCCCTCCGTGTGGGCCACCTGTGTATCCAACCCCAGGATGTCACAGTAGTGCAAGGAGAAATGCTGGAAGTATGTGAATCCTTCCACTTTGTGTTTTTAAACCCAAAGTACTGAACTTTGCACTGGCAATTAATCTCCTTTCAGTTTAATTGGTTAAAGAGATAGGTCACTCAAAAATGAAAATTCTGTCATCATTTACTCACCCTCAAGTTGTTCCAAACCTGTATGAATTTATTTTTTCTGCTTTACACAAAAGATGATATTTTGAAGAATATGGATACTTAAACAGCTGATGGACCCCATTGACTTCTATAGTGTGGCAAAAAAAAGGAAGTCATTGGGGTCCATCAACTGTTTGAGTATCCATATTCTTCAAAATATCATCTTTTTTGTACAGCAGAAAAAATAAATTCATACATGTTTAAAACAACTTGAGGATGAGTAAATGATGAGATAATTTTCATTTTTGAGTGAACTATCCCTTTAAATCAATTTAAAGTTCATAACAGTTTGAATTGCCAGTTCCCTTGCTGATACCAGAAAATTCCCCATTTTGTGTTTTTATTTTATATTCATAGATTTTAATCCTTATATAGGCTATTTTACTTTACATTTTGTACAGTAACTTGTAAAGTAAGCTCTGAATTTGTCATCATGCTTGTTCTGCATAAGGGACAGACATAGCCCAATTAATTTAAGTTCTGTGCTGTTCAGACCAATTTTAACCCCCCCCCCCTTTTTTTTTTTTCTCTCTCACATAAATCATTTGTGCTGCTAACTAAGTTTCCAGCCATGTTTTATTAATTAAGTAAGTAACGAGTAACTCAAACTAACATAAAACAACATTACTTGTTATAAGTTAACATAATTTAAAAATACATAAATAACAGCAAGCTAAAAACACTACACAAGAACTACTAATGCCTCCCAGTAAAGACAAACCAACCAAACTTATGAAAAAAAGTAGAAAGAACCCTGTTCCACAAGAAGCTTGTATCTGCAGAGAAACCGAGAGGTTCCCCTCCAAATATATGTCTTTGTGTGGTGTGTGTGTGAGTGTGTGTTTTAGTGAATAGGTAAATATTCTCAATGTGTTGTGTAAACTATTTGATTATATGTGTGTGTAAATGTAAGGTAAATGGTTAATAATAATGACTGATCAGTAGACTTGAGGAGTCCCTTCACTCTCAACCAATCACAAAGCAGATCTGCATTACAAAGGAACAATCTTCACCTGTTCCAAAATGGGCACACCATTTCACCTCTGAAATCACATGAATCCTGCTGATTCAGTCCTGTTTATCATCAAAATGTCTCAGGCATTTCAAGCATTAGTTCTGTTTCATTTATTCTTCATGCATCTTCTCCTAATTCTCCCTCCCTTGCTTTTTTTTCTTCAGTCGCTCACTTTCTCTTCTACAGCACCTGGAATTTATGATCGAGGCAGTCCACGGTGCTGAAGTTCAGCTTCCAGGCCTGCTGGTCCTTGTAGTCCAGGCAGTCTACGGAACTGAAACCCAGCGAAGAGGTGCTGTATCCTTGGGAGGAGAGGGAGGGTGACTGGCTGAGCGAGCCGCCCATGGAGGGCACGGTGAGGGGAGAGAGGGCACCCCCACTCGCAGACAGTTGAGTGGTCATGGGAGAGAGGTATGGGCTGCAATCCAATCCACTGAAGTAAGGAGAGGAGCTGTAGCCCTGGCTATAGGTAGAGGGCTGACCGTAGCTCATGGGATAGGGAGCGGGGCGCTGCACGCAGGGCGTGCCGGAGCCACACAATGGATCGGGAAGGGGGGATAAAGAGGTGGGACTCCACACAGAAACGGGTGCTGTGCCTGCGCTGGCACTAGGGGGCACTGCCTGGATGGGGGCAGCCACCACAGAGGAGCTGGCACCAGGGTCAGAGGTCAGCTCAGGGGGTGGAGAGGACTTCTTTTTGGGGGGACGGGGCTTGGGCTGACCGCTGGTCTGCTGTTGCTGTTGGCGGCATTTAGCGCGACGGTTTTTAAACCACACCTGAGAGAAATAGGTTAAAGATTAGATAAATGTTTGGCTCATTTCTCTATAGGTCAAAAAGGATGTGAAATGATGATCTCAATCTGGGTTATAAGACCTGCATTAATAATGGGCCTCACACACACTGACTTTCACTGTCAGAGTTGTGGTCATTTTCAATACTTGCGACCTAAATTAAAATAGATTCAACTTTAAACACACTACATATTTAGTTGCAGATGTACAGTTTATCTTCCTTGCATCATAAGTGAGTGTTAGTTAGATGCTGGGATAAATGTATTTCATTTTATTTGAAGTGCATCGTCTGTTTCTACTACATCAGGCATTAGGACAGGTGTGCTTAGAAAGATGTTATGCAGTTGGAGAGGTGTCAGAAAGATGTTTGTCTCAGTTTGAGAAAGACAGACTCACCTGAACTCTGGACTCGGGAAGGTTGATTTTCAGAGCCACCTCTTCTCTCATGAATATGTCTGGGTAACGTGTTTTGGTGAACAGGGCTTCCAGAATGTCCAGTTGGGTGCGTGTGAAGGTAGTACGCTCCCGACGCTGCTTCCTCGGAGTGGCTATTTATAAAAACATCGACATCATACAGTAAGAAAACAACTTTAGGTTTTCCAGTTGACAAAATACATATAAAAGAGAAAATAGAAATCTGTTTGTTTTTACATGGTAGCATCATCAGTGTTAATCTTTTTATGTGAGCTTGTAACAGTCAGTAATATGGTTGATGTTGGTGAGAGAAAAGGGAGGGATTTGGACGATAGATAGATAGATAGATAGTTGTATTTAAGTGTATTTCATGTTTTTTTTTAGCTACAATATATGTCCAGTCAGTGACTGAGTTTCGTGACTAAGGCCGCGCATAAACATCGTTTCTGACGTCAGTATTTTTTTTTATTAGTGATTTATTGATATTTACATATTAATATTTAATCAATTCAGCCTTGTTTTTATTCTTTACTCAATACTATTATGATCATTGTTTTTATTTGTAACAAAACGGGCGAATGAAACAGACGAAATATGGCTACATTTTTTTAATTGGCTAAGCTTTTCATTATAGGCTAAAAGTGCTAACTTAATAAACATGCAGGGAAAAACATACAATCAAATAAAATTAACATTTGAAGGAAAAAAATAGATTTTTATCAAATTCTTACTAGGAAAAAATACTTTTTGTGTAGCCTATAGGCTAAATAACCCTCAAGATGAATTTTAAATATATATTTTTACATCTATGTTTTATTTAATTCATTCATTTAGAACGTGGGCACTACGTTTGTTAGGCCACTACGTGAGCAAGTTCAGTTAACGAGGCTATCAACTAGTGAAATGATATTCACTTTGCCTAAATTGTAGGGGAAAAAGGGAGATAATGCATGTCAAATGAAACAGGAAAGATGGATATGCTACCTTTTAGTTTTGTTTGTCCCCTCTCTTTTGACTTCAACTACCACCAAAATTAATAAGAAGTCTGACACAAACATATTATAAATGATTAATGAGAAATAACTGACCTGGGTAGCCGACGGCGGTGTGGAGCAGGTCCATTCCTGAGGCGGACAGTGTTAACCCGTTCACAGCATAATGGGGCTGCTTTATGTAGGACATCATTCTTGGGACGGCCGCGTCTCTCGCACACTCTCTCTATTGCTCTCTCTCCCTCTCCCTCCCTCTCTCTCACTCACTCTGTTTTTTTTTCTTTTGTGACGCTTTTTTACGGGTCGGGGGTCGCGCTCTACCCCTGAAGGTAGCGTGTCTGTGCTCGCGCCTGGCGCGTGCGGTGCTCCTTCAGTCTCGCGGCTCCAAACACCTGTAGATGTTTTCCCGGTTCTCAGTGCCTTGAACAAGTTTACACGCTTGCCTGTTTAGCTATGTCATTCATATCGTGCGGAATATCAAATATGAGCTTAGTTTAATGTGAAATCGTAAAAGAAAATTTACTATTATAGCTAAACAAAAGTTTTAGACCCTTGGTCAGAGTTTTGGCGGTGTTTAGGCGCGTGTCCCTTGGGCAAGACCGAACAGGAGCGGGACACTAGGAGAAATAAGAGACCGAGCAGCTAATCAACGGGCATATCTCTCTCTCTCTCTCTCTCTCTCTCTCTCTCTCTCTCTCTCCAACGTTGACGTGTATCTTAACACGTCGTATGTAGCTTATGAGAGTAAAGAAATATATATATATATATATATTTATTTTTATTATTTTTTTTTTAAAGTCCGAAAACGATAAATAAATACATAAATAAATAAAAACCCTGAAGATATGTCAAATCTATTGGCTTATAGCATGATCAGAAACCATTAGAAATTACCTAAAATGCCGCATATATATTTTTAAATCTAACATAGGTTTGTAATAATATTCTCTAGATATAGTTATCGGTTTTAGGAACCGTAGCAACCATTAATTAATTACATCAGTGTACGCATTTTACACAAATTATATTTGACACGCTATGATATAGGCTATGTTATAAAAATGTGCTCTAACAAATGTAAAAAATACCCCTGAAAACAGAAATAGTTCCTTTATAGCTAAGGGGGGGATAAAATTCTAACACTGCCTTACAAGCAATGTAAATAAATAAAATGCTTAGGCTATAGGTCTATATTGAATGCTTGTGCATGCTTTTTCGTAAAATAATTTACATTCAGTTTACAATTTGCATTGAAACAGAAATAGAAATTGAAATAGAATTTTTTTTTTTTATTAGCTGAATGCTTTGTTTTTCGTTTATTGGCTCTATATTTTTGTTATATTTATAGAAACGTTAAATGTCTGACTGTTGACGCAACCGTGATTTTAATCTCATACACTCTTTTCATTCGTTAATCAAATGTTCGTTCGTTAATCAAATTATTCCGGATATGAGCTAAATGTTTCATGTGAACATTTTCTTGTTCAGTCCTCTGTTAACAGTTTTACATAGCAACTTGAATAATATAAATAATGTATTTGTATCATAATTTAATTGTACATCTGTTTATTGATAGCAATTACCTGATTAAAATCTTAAACTTTTACCATAGCTAATGTCTTGACTAAACACAAAACAGCATCACTTAAATATTTGACACCACATGACATAATAATTTGTAAAGCATCTAAAATTAGTATTTAGCCTCTTTACAGTTTACTTAGACCTGACACACACACACACACACTGAATTATCATAACATGCTATGTAAAAAGTTCCTTAACCCTGGATAAAGAGAGGAAATAGAAATTTCTCCTCAGTCCATAAGAGAAAAATAGAACACACACAATGTATAAATACCACATGGGAAAAAAACCACAGGACCCAAAGGGGTGAACAGAAGAAAAGCTAAGAAATGTATGAATAACTGATTAATAAAACAAGATGAAGACAGAAGGACGAGTATAATCTTGACCAGTGATGCTAAAAGAAGATATGACAACCACCGTTTGAAAGGATGTTGATCAGTTCTGACAAAGGAGAGGATCTCAGCTGAATTTGCTGTAATGCTAAAATGTTTAAATAGAATGTATTATAGAATGAACATGGTATGTTTTATTTGAAAGGATTGTTTGTTTGAGTGTAAATATGTTAGTGAAAGAGAGAGGGAGAGAGGCGAGAGAAAGGCGTCAATTGGCACTCAAGATGAACTGAATGTGATAGGTTGGCTTTAAACAGACGCAGTGCAGACAGGGTGATTTGGCGGTGACTAGATGTCATCCCTACTAAGTACAGCACAAACTCCACAGCCAAGGTACAAAGGGAAAAGTCTTCAGATTCCCTTCATTAAAACATGTATTTGTCTTGCCTAAAGATGTGAGTGAACTGCATTCTAAATACAAGAATGAGAGTTACAAAATTTCTGCTGTATTTGGTGACAAAAAGCAGCAGAATATGACTTGCTGACACTGTTGCTTTGGATTCTATCAGCTTGCTTTACTATATAACAAATAAATATTTTGTTTTTAGGTAATCAAATCTTAGAAATGAATTCAAATATCTTTCTTGTTTAGAATCAAGTTTATTTTTCTACACACATACAAACCATATTCCACCTCATACCCCCTCCCCCCAATCAATGTATCAAATTTTCTACCCCTTCCCAGCAGTGGCATTCAATATATATATATATATATATATATATATATATATATATATATATATATATATATATATATATATAGTGATACAAATGAAATATGCAAGTAAAGAACTGACATGAAGAATTATTAGCCAAATGAGCTACAATTATTTTGTTTGTGTGTACATATATAAAGGACGGGAGAAAAGACAATATAATTCCCAAACAATAACTGTTTATTTAATTGTTTGTCTGTTTATTTATACAACAAATTAATAATCAGGCTACTAAACCCTTTTTTTCTTGTAATTTTTAATACTTTGCTCAGATTATCGCACTATACAACATGGTGGTTTTTAGCAGTGGTAGTTTTTTTGTGTAAGAGCAGTAAAATTATGATGAGATGATTTGTTGTTGTTCTGTGTCAGTATATGATGTTTGTATGTTTATGTGTTCAGGATCTGGGCTTGTGCGCTTGCAGAAGGCAAAGTTTTGTGGAGGGTGGTTCAGAAGGGGGTGGGGGTGGGGGAGGGGGGGACCAGTCCGTCCATCTGGCAACGACCAGCTACGCAGGCACAAGAGCAATTATGGAAGTGGACTAAACTCTAATCCGCAGGCACACGCGCGCGCACACACACACCCGCACCAGAACACATTAGCACAGAGATACACAGTCGACACAGTGACATTGCAACAAGCATTTAATCTGAGTGGAGAGTTAGATAGATTAAATAAACAAAATGTTCCTACATTAATAGAGGTAAAGGAAAGAAAATGTGAAGATGAATTGGGGTGAAGAAGGGTGAGTGAGGTGACAGATAGAAAGAAAGAAAGAAAGAGAGAAAGAGAAAGAGAGGGAAGGAGGCAGGGAGCAAGAGAAAGAGAGAGAGAGAGAGAGAGAGAGAGAGAGAGAGAGAGAGAGAGAGAGAGAGAGAGAGCGCGAGAGGGGTAGTGGGCCGCATCATTGCAGGCACACTGCATCAGTTAATCCAGATTAGGCAGTCTAAAAAGGAGCGGCTTAATCTGCAGGCCAGCCAGTAATACACAGACCGCTGTCAGCACCAATCACTCACACAATTCTAATCCTCAAAGAAACACACACGCTGGACACACGCACACACGCACGTGCTCTCTAAACAGTGTGAGTTAAACATGCATATATATATATAAAATATTCTGCACAATGAGACAACAGATTAATCAAAAACTTTGAATATGCGCTAAATATGTACAAAACAGTGGCTCTTCTTCTGACTACTTTAATCCCTCACAAACCAGTGACTGTAATCACTTCATAATACAGGTATTTAAAACAACTGGTGAGCAATTTCTAATGCAGACTGCTGAGTGTTTCTATGTGAAGATGTTGTGATGAGGCAGTTATTTGCTCCCATATGTGGACAGACTTTGGGTCACAGTCATATTAAAAAGGGGTTTAATGTCAGTGGGGCTGTATGCTAAAAAGGGCCCCAATAACCAACTGACAGCTTCTCTGGCCCTCTAGTGGAGATTCTGTCTATTTATCTAAAACCAATTCAGTTTAAATAAATTTTACTGATAAACAAACAAAAGTTTACATTTCTAGTGCAAACACAATGTACATGCATATTAATAATTAATAATTCATTGTATTGTATCCAAATGTGCAAAATGTAATGAAATAGATTTTTTTGTGCTTTTGACTTCTGTAGTTTACTTGTATCAGATCATAGGTGTATTGTATGTCCCATAATATGCTTTCCATTCAGTTGCGTAACAAAACAAAAATAGGATCTAAAAATACTAATTGGTACTAATTGGACAATACTAGATATTTAGTCATGCGAAATCTGCTGATCTTTACATTTAGATGTAAAAAAAAAAATAGAAAAAAAGATGTAAAAACTTTGTGACACACTGCTCATTTTCATTTGTATGTGTATGTTTGTTGGTTGATTTAATTTTGATTTACTTGTATTTAATTCCATTGTATTATTCATTATGATGGCATGTTTACCTGAATTTGTAAATAAAGTAAATGAATTAATGCATGTAATTTCGCCCCCTGTTGGAGGAAACAGAAATTTAACTAATAGAATAATAGCAATAGCCTCCCACTGGTTTCAGTTTAATGCATCTTAACCACAAAGAACAAGACATATGAGAAATAATCAAGAAACAAGCTGGTGTAGAATATTCGTGCCTAATAAACTTAAAAGTGTATTGGTATCACTGTCGGCGACAGCTGATGACGACAGCCTCAGTTGGACTCTCTGATTTGTCAGGCGGTTCGAAAAACACAGATGATTGGTTAAATTTACTCACAGTCCGCCCACACCCGGATGTTGTTTTGTCACTAGCGTGACAGTCCAGAGGATTTTATTTTTTATTTCTGTTGTGATCATCTGTAAGATGTTGCCGGATATAAAAGACTTGTGTCCATTTGTGGAAGACAGTTTTAGTCGTTTTCCCTCGCAGAGTAACATATACGGACTATGTCAGGCAGGCGAGCAAGAGTTACTGGCAGCGACTCTGAAGGGGAAAGTAGTGTGCTTCAGATACCAGGACCTGCAGAAGAAGATCAGACCGGTGGCTAGAGAGATTCAGTTCACATATATACCAGGTGACAACAAGCTATTCGTTTGCTTCGAAAGTATTTTGTTTTAGCTGTCTAATGCAAAAATGTTTCTTGTTTTGTTAATAAAGTTGATGCAGAAATCGTCTCCATTGACGCCTTCAACAAAACAGCACCTAAAAGAGGACTGGTCGTAGGAATAACCTTCATTAAGGTGTGCTTCATCATTAACTGGCATAAGTAACTAGTTTCAAACTAGATGGACAATTTTCCTCGCTCACTCCCTTTCTCTATCCATGAGCTGACATTTTCTGCTTCATCGATTTTATGGTGATCTCTTTCCTCTCAGGACTCAGGAGATAAAGCAACTCCTTTCCTTAACATTTACTGTGATTATGAACCAGGGTCAGAGTTTAACCTGGAGTCTATTGCACGTGAGTTTGTCATATTGGTCAAAACATTTATTTTTTAAATTACGTCTGGTGTCTTGAGACAAGGAAGAATTCACACCATGAAATTGGTCCATACTGAATAATCTGAGAGTTTCATCTTGTTGACAGAAAGCTGTCTGAATCTAGAGCTCCAGTTCACTCCCTTCCAGCTCTATCACACTGAGTGAGTGTGTCATTGTGTTGTTCATTTGTTTAAAAAAAGGCTTTTTCTATTTAAATAGAAGTGTTTAGTGGTCTTTTAAAATCAACAAAGTTTTAGCATTCAGAAGTATGTTTGATTTGCAGGGTGCATTGTGGAGATGGATCCAGCGAGACCGTCTTTCTCCTCAGTGGGCATGATCAGCGCATACATCTTTACAAAGAGGTCAGCCCAGCTGAGTTAGAATAAGGCTTTGCTTTCTCTCTCATACTTTCATACTAAAGATTTGAAGTTCATCCTCTATGTCTGATTGGTAGAATGCCTCTTTGCACCAGTTTGAGGAACAGCCAGTGGAAAGACTCTTTCCTGAACTGCAGGAGCTGCCAAGCAAGTGAGTGTTTACTTTTCTGAAGTTCAGGTTTGGATGATGAGATGTGCTCTTATGTGAGATGTTATCAATTAATACTTGGTAATTATGTACTTTGGTAATTCATATATATTTTGTGTGCATTGCAGTGTATTATGGTTAGATGTCTTAAGTATTGATCAAAACCGACGCCTCACTGCTTTTGGATGTCAGAATGGTACTGTGGGACTTTCTGTTGTCAACCAAAAGGAGCCTGGTGAGAAACACACTTGCACGTTTTTTTCTCTTCTCTTCTTAAAATGTAATATAGTCTAATAAAAGTTCTGGCTTTCTTTGCACTTTTACCTTATTAGAGATTCTCCAGAACTGGCGTGTTCAGCATGACAGCCCCATCTCCACTGTGTTACTGTTTCCTTTGAAAGAGCAGCAGCAGAACACAGAGACAAACAGTGAGTGATACAGCTCATATGATCACTAGTTATAAAGAGTATGTAAAACATAGTTCCCTTTCGAGAGTACTCTCATATTGCATAGCTAGCTACACTATGGGAAAACTCCTTTTCTCGAGAATATGAAGCCAAAAATTATCCTTATAATTTTATATAATGTAAAACGCAGTGCAGCTGCACAGCAGACCCAGGCAGAGCGTACTAGCGCGCTGATTGGCTGTGCTGCGGCAACTGCACAAACCTATGGCGAGGCGGTTGAGGCGTGCACCAATCGGGTCGCTTCGCGCCCCAAAAGCACGTCAAACACTGCCTAAATTTGCATAGCTAAGCTATAAAAGCCTATGTTACACCATAGGATTCAGACTTAATCTCCTTCAGCGGACTCACCCTTTGCTGACCTCCGGATTGTGAAGTCACTGCCGTCGACAAGCCTTCAGTGGAATTAGGTCCTGCCCTGCAGCTCTGAGGACGCCGGATTCCTTCTTCTGGACTCCACCCTCAGCCCTTGCTGTTCCAAATCCCACTATACAGTATGCACCCCTGCACATAAGCACTTAACACAGCACAGAGTGCTTCACCAAAGCACAGAGTGAGTCACAAGCCTTGCGCCATTTTCACTCTCTTTACACTTCTCCCAGTCCCCTCTATTCAGGTGGCTGGAGATGTCGAGAGCGCGGCTTACGTCACTGTCCAGCGCCTAGCGGCGTCGTAAAATGGTGGCCAAGCCTTGTGCCATTTTCACTCTCTTTACACTTCTCCCAGTCCCCTCTTCAGGCGGCTGAAGATGTCAACATTGCAGTTAAGTAGCCTGTGATAAAGCATGCATGCCTGCACACGAACGCTGTATTAACGGCGACCCTAATAAGCCATTAAAAGAGTTTTTCCTCTGTTCTGACTGTAAGCAGTGTGCCTTACAGTAAACTGTTAATTCAGTGCCACAAAAGTCACACTCCTCTCAAACGTTTTCAGAGGATGCTAGGTCTTATGGCCTCAGCATCTCCAGTGCTCAAACTGGGTCTATTATACATGCGTCCCCTCCAACGCTGGATAAAACCTCACGCTCCAGCCCACGCGTGACGATCGGGCCAGTTATGCATCAAAGTGAACCACGGCTGTATCAAAGCCCTGGCTCCTTGGAAAGCAACCGATTGGTACCAGTCGGGTGTAAGTATGGGTACGGTCTCAAAATGGAAAGTGATCTCGACAGATGCTTCCAACCTAGGTTGGGGCACCCTACACAACGGCAGGCTCGTCTCCGGTCTTTGGTCAGACTCAGAGAAACGGCTGCACATAAACTGTCTAGAGATGAAAGCGGTCAATCTATCGCTAAAAGCTTTCCTCCCGTACCTAAAGGATGAATTGGAGCATCTTTGGCAAAGCGGAGATCGATCTTTTCGCCTCAGAAGACAATGCTCATTGCCCAACATTCTTCTCCAAGCACAGGGATGCGCTGGCCCACGACTGGCCAGCCGCCCACTGTATGTTTTCCCTTTCGATTGCGATGTTACCTCAGGTCATCAAACGGTTTAGGGAGAACAAGTGCGCAGTGCCCCGCTATGGAAGAACCAGCTATGGTTCTCCAAACTGATTCAGGTGCTAGACACAGCCCCATGGCCTATACCGCTGAGGAGAGACCTCCTTGCGCAGGCGAAGGGGAAGCTCTGGCATCCCCACCCTTGACTTGTGGTCCCTTCATGTGCGGCCCATCAACGGATACCCGAGAACCTCCCTAAAAGGGTGCTGAATACTATTTCTGAAGCTAGAGTGCCCTCAACCAGGCGGCTTTACGCGCTGAAATGGTCAGTGTTTTCAGGCTGGTGTACAGCACGGAACCTGAACCTACACTCGTGTGAAGTGACAGAAGTGCTCTCCTTCCTTCAAGAGTTGATGGACGCTGGTTGTTCCCTCTCCACGCTCAAAGTATATGTGGCAGTCTCATGCTCACGTGGCTGGACAGTCACTGGGGAGAAGCGACCTCATCGTGCGCTTCCTCAGAGGGGCTAGGAGGCTTAACCCGCCTCAACCCCCTTCGGTTCCTATATGGGACCTTTCCACGGTCTTAGAGGCCAAGAAAGGTTCCCCATTCGAACCGCTTCAGTCTGTGAGCTTGAAACACCTTTCTCTTAAAACTGCTTTCTTGCTGGCACTAGCTTCAGTCAAGCGAGTTGGCGATTTACATGCACTCTCTATGAGCGCTTCCTGTCTCGAGTTTGGGCCTAACGACTCCAGAGTCGTCCTCAAGCCAAGACATGGTTATATACCCAAAGGTTATTTCGCTATCAGCTTTTCCCTCGTCTCAAGACAAAAAAGACGCGAATCTGCTATGCCCAATTAGGGCCCTAAGGTTTTATTTAGAGCGTTCCGCTTCTACAGTCGGAACAGCTCTTCGTTTGCTTTGGTGGCCGCACCAGAGGGTGCGCGGTCACAAAGCAGAGATTGTCACGATGGATAGTAGACGCTATCTCGCTGGCTTATGAGTCAAAAGGCCTCTGCTGCCCTATAGGCATCAGAGCTCATTCCACTAGGGGCATGGCCTCGTCATGGGCCTGGTCCAGTGGAATACCACTTGAAGATCTCTGTGCGGTGGCAGGCTGGGCCTCTCCGTCCGCATTTATTAGATTCTATAACTTGGAGGTCCCTGCTTTGCAAGCTAGGATTCTTTCCATTTGAATGCATAACACATTTGCAATAACTACAGGCCTGACTCTCTCCGATCTAGTTTTTATCTATACCCCATATAAACAAATGTTTACATTTGCAGTATTTATGGCCCAAATTTCTTTCCGGTCTGGGGTTTTATCTCAACTCATAATAAGCTATGTGTAACACAAGCGAATGTTCATCACATTACATACTATAAGACCCGACTCTGTCCGGTCTAGTTTGTCAAAATTCCATATAACAAATGTATACACATTTCAATATTAATAAGGCCCGACTTTGTCTGGTTTAGTTCTTATATGGATTTATTACATAGGAATATTCTTTCCTATATATACCCTTATATGAGGCTCACTATTGTTGGCCTCTTTTTGGGTCTCATACTTTTTCTCTTTTATGAGCCTCGGGCTCTCTCCCCAGGCCATAAATATGGGACAAAGTTTTCAAAGCACGCACAGCGTTTTAAATTCGCTAGCTACGCAATACGAGAGTACTCTTGAAAGGGAATGACTCAGTTACTACTGTAACCTCGGTTCCCTGAGAGAAGGGAACGAGTATTGCGTAACCCGCTGTGCTATTGTGCTTAGATCAGGGGATTGCTTCAGTCGATTTAACCTGAATCCTATGGCGTAACATGGGCTTTTATAGCTTAGATATGCAAATTCAGGCAATGTTTGACGTGTTTTTGGGCGCAAAGCCACCCGATTGGTGCACGCCTCAGCCGCCTTGCTATAGGTTCGTGCAGTTGCCGCAGCACAGCCAATCAGCGCGCTAGTACGCTCTGCCTGGGTCTGCTGTGCAGCTGCACTGCATTTTACATTATATCAAATTATAAGGATAATTTTTGGCTTCATATTCTCGAGAAAAGGAGTTTTCCCATAGCGTAGCTAGCTACGCAATACTAGGTAGTAACCGAGTCAATATTATCCCTAGAGAGTATGCCTAAATTTTAAAGCTATAGAGTTTAAGAGCTCATACATTTAAGGGCTTCATACAGGCATCCATACACTGCCATTCAAAAGTTGGTAAGATTTTTTTATGTTTTTGAAAGCAATCTCTCTTTAAAAAAAAAAAATAGAAATCAAAAATACAGTTAGAATGTTTACATCATTACTTGAGTGTCACATGATCCTTCAGAAATCATTCTGATATTCTGATTTGCTGCTCAAGAAACATTTTTTATCATTATCAATGTTAAAAAAATTTGTGCTGCTTAATATTTTTGTGGAAATTATTATTTATGCAAGGTTATTAATGCCTGATAAGTTATCTGGAGTCTAGACTATTGTTACTAATCTCTCTTTATCTGGCTTTTTTCCCCACAGGTAGTCAAAGGAAAACATTTAATCTGTTGGTAACCAGTGCAATAGAGATTGCTGTTGTTTACAGGTTAGAGCCTCTTTAGTATGTTGCTTTTTGTGCGCCATGTGTCTGGTTGGGTGTAAAATAATTGTGTGTGTGTTCAGGGATGTAGAGCAGTATGGATTGAGCAGACAGCTGTGTTTGGCAGAAAGCGACCAGTGTGATGCGGTTCTCTGTGCTCTCGTTGTTGATCTGGACTTTGACGGGCAGCATGAGTTGCTGCTGGGAACGTATGGACAGGTAGAGTTCTGGATTCAAAATACAGAAATACATGCTAGGGAACAAAAGTATGCCCCAGTGAAAGAGTTTATAACACGGGTGGTAATTTGAAATATAAGCAGCTAACCACTATGCACAATGATGGCCGACCCGGATGTTGTTTGTGATTTTATAGGACCTACTCTGCTACAAATTTCCCCAACCAACAGGAGTTTTGGAGGATAAATTACAGCTGCTGTGGAGACGGAGTTTTAAAAGTCCCCTACTGTCACTGATTTATCTTGACCTGGCAGGAGATGGACTAAGAGAGTTAGCTGTTCTTACCTTAAAAGGCCTGCATATACTTCAGGTAACTTACTGAGCTGATTTATTATTATTATTATCTTTTTAGTTAATTAAGCCTCTGTTTTTTTTCTGTCATTTTCCTTCCAACAGCACAGTCTGAGAACTACAGCAGATCTTGTTCTTCACCGATTGTCTACTTTAGTATCAAGACTGCCTGTTTCTTCAAAAGAACAGCCAATCAAAAACCAAGATACCGAAGAGCAGTCCATTTCAATCAGCAATGAAGCGAGAGCTGCAGCCACCTAATCTTTTATGTGAAAGATTTTTTTTTTTTTTTTTTAAGTGGTTAAGGAAGAGATAAATATTTCATTCTATTTGTGTAAGAATCCATGCCCTTATCCTTCTAACAGAAGCATTGAAATGAAAATTACTTCTTGCTGGTGACATGTTTGTAGCCAGGCTTATTCAATCTTATGTCCTAGTGACCACAAGTAGTTGTTGTTGAATTTGGAATAGGACATGTTTTTATCATAACTCAAAAACATGATTTCATACATTGCTATTGCTAGTCGATAGCAGTGTTATTAGAGTCAGGGAACATTCACATTTTATTTGTCTTAATTACAGGGGTATATCAATTTTAGAAAATCAATTTTTTTAATCTGCTAAAAGAATTTCTAAACCCAGGCTTTGGTTTCACGAGTTCTCAAGAAAATGCAATGCTCTTCAGGCAAGTGCTGTTTTTGCCATATCCCCAGTAGAGGGCGGCAGAGCGCCTTCAGTCAGTTTAACACTGCGTCAGTAGCACTGTTCAGTGCAAAAATCCAGAGATCAGGTTTGCTTCGCTTATAAAATGTTGAGTAGAAGCCGTCCTACATTTGATATTACTATCATCATTAATTAAATGTACGTACGTGTGATACGGAGAACGTGCCACGCCTCTCTTCATATGTTAAGTCTATAAATCGCAAATATTCTTGAAATTGTGCACACCTGAATGGTTTCATATCTCCGCATTATAAACGCTGCCTAATTAATGACAGCAACACACAAAAGAGCATCAGTCAACGTCCAGATAATTTACTTGAAAATGGCGAGCGGCAAAAATTTCTTAGATTTGTAAATAGCTGCAGTACTCCTACTCTCGGCCACAAGGAAAAGGGTGCATGTCTGCTTAGAACCAGTGTTGTAGTCTACTCAGTCTACGTGATCCAAAGGTATACGCCGTATACCCACTAAGAAAAGTCAAGGATTTCCGTATACCCACTTAAATAAGCGCGAGGATACTTAACATCGTTTTGTGACAGAACTTTAACACTTTCATTCATAAATTCACCCCGTCTGTGTTGTGAAGCGACAGGGATCGAACCACGGCATCATTGACAAATAGAACTTACTGTATAAAGCACGTCACAGAATTTGGCCATTTTTGAATAAATACATCAGAAGTGGAATGTACAACGAATCAAATCTCGATATGGACTACACGTGTCTGTGAATATTCAAGTTAAAAAAAGACTGCTATTGAAAGCTGAAGTCTGCCCGTCTGTGAATGAGCGCCGCAGTTTCGTCTACTACACACATACTGAAGTATGCGCTCGTGGCGTTTTCAACGTCTGCCATCTCACTTACTATATGGACCTGCTAAGTAATTTACCTTCTCACGTCAAACACCTATCTTTTAAATATGAATGTTGGCGTGGATTTTTCACGTTTAAAAAAAAAAAAAAAAAAAAAAAGTCCCCTGGGGCGAGATATGTTCAGCTGCAGACCAGCAGCACCATATATGACGGCCGTCTCTTCACTACAACTGTAGGAATGCCAACCCGCACCTATAAACCCCCATTGAGGCTATAATCTCCACTCGGGCCTGCGCTGCTACATTTAATTGATCAAAAACAGAAAACATTAATATTGTGAGATATTACAACTTAAAATAACTTTTCTATTTCATACATTTTAAAAGTGCAATTTATTCCTGTGAAGCAAAGCTGACTCATTCTGATATGCTACTTTGCTGCTCTAACACTTCTTGTTGACAGTTGTGCTGTGATACTTTAAAGGATTCTTTGAATGCAGTTTGAAAGAACAGCATGTATTCGAAATAGAAATATTTTGCAACATGTATTTACTGTCACTTTTGATCAATTTAACGCATCCTTATGAAATAAAAGACCCTTAAGGACACCAAACTTTTACAAAAAGGTTAACTTCATTTAGGTAAGTGCTGTAATAAAACATTTGAGCTTAACATTTTTACTTTTATACTCTAGCAATACCATGCCCAGTGCACAGCCTTGCGGTAACCACTTACCACAAATGCTTTTCGATCTCCATTCTGTTTATGTTTGGCTAAATAAAATTATTAATTTTGTGTAAAGGTTAGTTGCTTGGCTGGCTGTTTCTTTGGCACACCAGCAATCCCAGTTTTGAACCAAACCACATACACATACACAAGGCACAAACTGTTCAAAATGATGTCTTTACTAATTTAATACATTTTCACACAAATGTACTGTTATACAAGACCAGTCAACAAAAAAGAAAATAATATTAATAGCAATTAAAAAAAAAAATTATAATTAAAAGTGAAACAATACAAAACATTGAGTCCAGTCTTATTCTGGAAATAACAGTCCTATTTCTTTCCCTCCAGGTCAAGAATTAAGACATGCTATGGTGCTGGGATCAAAAGGTCACCGAAAAAGTTAGTGGTCATTATGGGTTTCAGTTGGCATGTTGAGCAGTTGAAAAACACAGTTTAAGAGTGTATGGGTAAGGCCCGCCTGAGGAAAAAGGAAAGATAAGATTTAAGGAACATATTGTGATTTACTGTACAGCAAAACGGCTCAAAAAGAACTCATAACAGCACAAAAATGTGTAGCTGCCATGACCATAGTACATTCATAGTGCAGTAGCGTTAAAGTGTGCTGGCTGGATGTCTATGTAAGATGAGTACTTACTAGGGTTCTTCATCTGGTAGTGGTTCATCAAGGCAAGAGCCTCCATAGCATCGTTTACTGACTCCCACTCCAACAGACCAGATGAACTTCTCTCACCTGCGGTTCCACCAACACAAGAGCACACACAAACAAGTGTATTTACATAGAACCAAACATACACCACCTATATACACACACACTCAATAAATTGACTGTATATATACAAACACATTAAACTAATTAGTAACTCACTCTTGCCAGTGAACAGTTTGACGCTGGCTGGGCTCTTTATTCCCAACTCATCACAAATCTGTAGGTGAAAATCCAGAAAAGACCATTAAACTAAGCACCCACACACCAAGATCATTAAAACACAAGACATCTTTGTCCAAATGACTATTATGGCTTACATTCATGTAAAATGGCTGACAAACAAGAAAAATAAAGTGATAGCGAGGGGGAGGGTATGTTAAAGTTTGTGCTAAAAGATTAAAAAGTGCACATGTAAAAGAAATGTATGCACAGATATATCATTTAGAATAATGACATATAATATCTCTGACCTGACTGAAAACTTCAACAGTGCTGTCTGGTTGACTGTTGAAGAAGTGCAGTACATTGCTGGGCTGCTGGATGCGGTTCTTGGCTGCTTGCTCAGCAGTGGTGAAACGGTTGTTTCTGTTGCCATGGAAATCCTTAAAACTACAACTGCCATCTTCCAGCTGATATGACTGACCTGGCATTATGGCCTGCTGTTTGGATACACTGCAGAACAATAGAAAAAAAAAATATATAATATATAATATATAATATATAATATATATATATATATATATATATATATATATATATATATATATATATATATATATATATATATATATATATATATATATATATATATATATATATATATATAGTACACACAGAAAGATAAAGCATGCAGATTTACTTTGTACTGGTCTTGAACGGAGGAGCTAACTTAATGATTTAGTCCATTTACTAATTATTAAAATGTAAATGTTATTAAAAGTTAAATAAAAATATAATGGATACTTATTTTGCCTTTTGGTCTTCATATCATTTATATGCATGCTCAAAAAGACATTCTATTGTACACACCAGACATTGAGTTTTTGTCCAAACAGCATGTTGTTGTTAAGGTGTGAAATGGCTCTATCCACGGCATAGCAGTCTCCCATCTCCACCATTGCAGCACCTGGTTTACTCTTCATAAACTTCACCTGAGCAAACACACAAATAAAATAAACACATAAGGATATTATCGTTTAGTAAGATATGGATTTTTTTTATATAGAAATATAAGTTCTTCACAAGTTCTCATCGGGTCAAAATACCATATGTAGGCTAGGCACATACAATGAGTGCATTTCTCTCACGCCACAAGTTCCGTCTCAAAATAGGCAATACATCATAAAAAGCTGACCAATCAGGTTGTGAACGTATCCCTTTTCCTTTAGGTTCGGTGTCTGAACGCTAATCAAGCCAGGAATATATACATACACATTTTTTTATTATTATTTATTTTATTTTATTTTTTGGTCCGGACCAAACAAACTGAACTACAAGTGTGAACACACCCTAAGGTTTGCGTGGCAGAATTATAACCAAGTAATGGTTGAAAGCATTGAAGGCGCAGTTGAACCTACAAGTTCTGTATCTGAGGATCATGAGCTCCACAACACTATCACCCACTCACCCTTTCCACATTGCCGTAGAGACAGAACATGTTGAACACTCTGTCTGCATTGATCTTGGTGGGCTCAAGACCATACACCATGACCACAGGAGAGTCAGCATGAGCACTGTAGTCTGGTGGAGGAGGTCCATGTCCGTACTGCGTCCCACCATACCGGGGTCCGCCGCGGCCACGCCCCATTGGGGGCCCCATGCGCCTGCCCTCGTAGTGAGCGGGTGGAGGAGGTGGTCCATAGGTGTCATCATAGTGACCGTAGCCACCCTGAGGACCAGCTATATATAGAGATAGAGAGAGGAAAATAAAATATTGATAATGAAATATACACAAGCACTTATGAAAAATAGAGTGCCTCGATTTAGGCCATTTGTTAATGCGTGTATCAAACTGACCATATTCAGGTGGATGATCCCCTAGCAGTGCTGGCTGCCTCTGCCGCTTGTTTGGGTTAGCATTGGGGTCTGAAAGAGAAAGAACAATAATACAACAACATCTCAACTGCTTTGAACAAGAGCGCAAACAAAAGAAAAGGAAGGGTTATGCAGTTCAGTGAATGACATGCAGTGAGAGTTAGGTGTTAATAGTCCTTAAAAAAACAAAAAAAAAAACAAATACCGCAATACTATAGGAAGCCATAATGGAGATTTTGAATGACATCAGGTTGATCAGAGAAATTCAACTATTTACATGATCCAAGAAAATTTCTCATACACAACCAAACACACACCTTGTGAATTGTTCCAATTGCCATCTGCATCGGTATCTGCACAAACAGGTATACACACAAATCTGATTAAAATAAGTAATAAAATAAATACAACAAGATTTAAGTAATCATACGTTAAAAATTAAATATGCATTTATACATTTCAATTGGTTCAGACTGTAAAAGCTCCAAGAGGGGTTCAAAAGCACAATATTTATTGATTAATTGAAGGTCTGTGCCAGAAAAAAAAATGTCTGAATGAAGAATAAGCCTTTCAGACAAGTAGCCTGGTTCTAGATAGGATTAAGAGTTTTATCTGTGCCTGCAAGACCAAAACAAATTGTCTTCCCCAATAAAAATGACACCCAAATTACATCAATGTCATGATACAAGATTTCACAGAAAAGGAGAGCAGAGACTACTAAAACAATACATGGTGATATTTACTTACATTTTAGACACCAGTATTTTAGTGAACACAGAATGTATTGTTTCACTTAAACTTATAAAATACCAAAAACTTTAGGAAGGGGATTTCAAGTTGACTAGACAAATGAACAAGGCTGCCAATTGATAAAGTGGTAGGTCTTTTTAGAGTTATATTAAGTCTTGATGAAATTGAAGGATCTTTTCTTCTGTATTGTTGCATCTAAATGAAACCGATAATCGGGACCAAAAAAAAAAACCATCTTTAATGGTCTTTAATCCATTGGTTGTTGAAAGGATGGAGGCAGATCTGAATGAGAGTTTGCAGTCAACTGTAAGAAAGGGACAGGGTTTAAGCAGACTAAAGGATTGGAGAGTCTGGTATACATCACCGGAAGTTCGAATTGTAACACTGATTAAAACATACAAGGTCAAAAACAATAACTAAACACACGGTGGTCACCGTGATTCTGCCAACAAAGACATGTTTCTGGATCAACATTTTGTTGACCCTGGAACAACATTCCTGTCTGAAAATGTTGTCATATCCCTATCTCTACCCTTAAACCTAACCCTACCCCATAAGTTATTCCTAAAATCAGAGGGAAATGATTTAACAGTGATGTAAAAGCACCTAAGCCTGGTTGTAAGCCTAAACTTGACAAACGGTCAACTTGTCCCTCAAATCTGATTGGTTGATTGGAATGTTGATCCAGGAACATGTTGTACTTGGTGAAATCACGTTCACCAAACACACAGAGATAAACTGTTCTCAAGATAAATAACACGCATTTACAAAAATGAAGGAGTGAATTCATTTCATTTTTTAAAAAAAATGCTTGATCAGGACTATCAAGAGTATTAATTCCCATAAAAAAAAAATATGTTACCTGCTAAAAACAACAATGGAAATATCGGTCACTTAGGCGACATCCACCAGACTCAAGCGGTCCCAAAATAATAATAATTTAGAGCTACATATAGACCACCAGAAAATAAATAAATAAATAAATAAATAAATGACAGGATTCTTTATTTAGGCTTAAAAGGCCACAGGAAAGCGTTATTCAAGGGTCTTCCCTCCATGCCAAAAATGGCGTAAAATATCTTACTGACAAAGTTCTAGCTGATCCAGCCAGGGCGAACAGTTAAAATGAGCAGTGTGCTATATGCCCATTTAAAAATAAATAAATAAATGCAGCAGGCACCATGGTGGAAGTGTGATATTCTTTACCAGTCGCTCTTTTCCTGATGATTTCGTTTTCATTCAGTTCTTTTGGATATTCCTCCCAGTCCACCGCATGTGCTTTTGGTGCATTCCAGGCACATAGGTGCTTACCGTAGTAGCAAAGGTGAATAGCAGACAGCAGACGGTGAGTTTAGAAGAGACGCCACATCAGCAGTCAGACTTATCCACACCTGCGTCACACAGGGGGGCGTAACACAGGGATCAGAACACGGTCAGCCGTGCCCAATGAATAAAACAGATTTAACACAGAAAGGAAGAGGAAGAGGAGGGATGAAGAAATGAGAGAGAGAAAGCACTTCAGTCCACAAAGAGACAGGGCTTGGGGAGGGAGAGCTGAGGATCTGTCTGTGTGATTGGTGGGCAGCTGCGGTCCTTTGTTGCTATTGTCACCCATAGTGTCTTGTCTGGTGCATTTCACTATTGTAAGCAAGATGGCGAAAGGATGTGTTTTTGCAACAATCTCACGTTGATGTCAGCGCATGTGGCCTGTGATCATGCGGTTTTGGATGTGTCACGGTGTAAAGTCGATGTCATCTGTTATGTATAGACAAATGTCTGTTCTTGGCCGGGTGAGTAGTGACGATCTCAACTTGTCGTGCATCGCGCAACGAGACCACCGCCGCTGTGTTGGAGCACTCTTGACTTGTGTCATGATGGTAATGTCAACTTGCCGTGTTTTCATGACGATCTCTGCATAAATCTCAAACGATTTGTCTGATAGTATGTTGTCATGGCAATGTCAGCTTGGCATGATGTCATGGCGATCTCTGACCAACCCAAATCTCTGACCATGGCACTTGTGTTGTAGCAATCCTGATCTGGTGTTGTCACTGTTATGTCAGTGCGGCATGTTCGCATGATGTTCTCAGGAAAGAGAAGAGAAGCGAGAGCAAAAGTAGCCCAAACACCCAAGAAACATGACGACATTAGGCAGGGAGCAAAAAGAAAATATCTGTGTAATTCTTCTCTGTCATTCTGTGTATCTGTACCACTTCCCTTCATGTGTTTGCTGCTTGATCAGTCGCTTGGCCGGTGTTGATGTGTGAAAGTCTTCGGTGATAGTCTGTAATGTGTTATCCAAAGAGATTAGTCTCATGTCCCTAAAATGTGTCGTTAATTCAGAGTGATGTCCGCCACCTTTGTAGAGAATGGAAGGATATCTTGAGTGTTTTCTATCCGTGCGACTTCGATACGAGTGATACTGCAGTCTTTGAAGTGTTTAAAGTTGCCATGAGTTCCGTTTGGCTGTTCCATATGTCCTGCTGAAGTGCTGCGAGTGTGTCTTGCAGAGAAACTTAAGTACATGGAAATGTTTTGTTGGATGTAAAATGTGTTCAGCAGCTAGTTCAAGCACAGGAGCTTAACGCATCACATCTCAGGAGTAAAAATGCTCAGCAATTTTACTCTGTGAGACCTGATACATAGACATTTTGCATAAGAGCAAATACATAAATTCTGTCAAAAGAAACAAGCTTTAGTCTTGAGAAGAAAAAAATAAAAGGATTCTGAATGCAAAAACTGTACTGTAAAAGAACTTAATCTGGGTAAAGTTGGTTCCTCAATGATCCATTAAATTTTGCCTGGACCATTGTGAATCTTTATGTTGACAAATCTACCTATTATATACAGCCTGGCTCTACAGCCTCACCAAGTAAAAATTCTGCTCCTAAAGGGCCAACGTCCTGCAAAGTTTAGCTTCAACTTGTCCCAAAACTTCAGAAAATTTCTATTGATCCTGAAGACCTTGATTAGCTGGTTCAGGTGCGTTTAGCTGCGGTCAGTGCTAAACTCAGGGCAGTGGTCCTCAAGGAGCAGGACTGAATACCAGTTTCTCTATGGCAAAGCAAAAATCAAATCTCCATCATGTAAAATTTGCTTGATGCAGTGTCATGCTCAGTGAGTACAGGTGAAAGGAGTGCCTGCTTCTCAGGATTTGTGTATGAGAGAAACTTGTGCTTTAACACGAGACAGGTGACATGCGCAACAGACCAGTGTACGTCAATGAGCTAAGAAGCATGTGCGCTTCTGCCGTCAGTATAGCAATAATGTCCTCTCAAGTGCATGTCTCTCCTTTAAATAAACGAATGTGCGTTTTTTTTTAAAGGCGCATGTTCTTTTTTTGTATGTGTAAGAATGCGTGTCCATGTAAGAATGTCTATTTGCAACTACAACCATGTGAATATTTTGTATATAATCCAAAGAGAAGGAACACAAGAATGAAGCAGCATCACTGAAGTGATGTACTTGGGAAAAGATCCACTACTGAGGTTACTTCCCAAGGGAATCACTTGAGGAGGCCTGTCCACACACCCATCCCCATAAAACATAAGGAGCAGCACAGACAGAGTGCATGAGCTGTAAAGTACCTTGGCCACTGAGATTGGGGTTGGTGTAGTCCCATGTATCCTGATCGTTTTTGAAGACATTGAGACGGGTTGGCTGTAAAAAAAAAAAAAAAAAGATTTCATTAGGAATCAGTTAACGTGGTAATATATGTAGTCACAATCATTTGAAATTACTAATATGCACAGACATTAGACAGAATGTGACTTGAATCCACTCATTATTTTGGAAATTTAAGATGAATTATGATCAGTCACAACTCAAATGTACTGATGTTATCAACATTTGTGTCATATGCCTTAACATGTCATATGTTGCTTGTTGTGTTGGCCGAAAAGGTGATCGTCCTGGACTTTAAGACCTAGGGCCTGTTGCACCAGCTAAATGTAAAAGAGTTGGGTGTAATCTCTATGTTAGGCTTAGCTATGCCCAGCCTTCTGATAAATATTTATGCACTTGCACCAATTAAAATGATCACCAACCAGCGTAGATTACGGACGTCTACACTGGCACATTCTACCGCAATTATATTTAAAGGGTTAGTTCGCCCAAAAAATTAAATTGAAATGAAATTTCTTTCATTAATTACTTACCCTCATGTCGTTCCAAACCAGTAAGACCTTTGTTCATCTTCAGAACACAAATTAAGATATTTTTGATGAAATCCAAGAGCTTTCTGAACCCCCTATAGACTGCAATGTCATAACCACTTTCAAGGTAGGAAAGACATCATTAAAATAGTCCATGTGACTTAAATGCTATGAAGCAACGAGAACACTTTGTGGGCAAAAAATAACTTTTTTCAACAATTTCTTCTCCTCCCTGTCAGTCTCAGCGTTCTGGCATAGAACCCGGAAACGCTGCACTGTGTTTACTACGTGAACAGCGTCAGAGACTGACAGGGAAAAAAGTGACGCAGGTTCCTTGCGTTTTACCGTCAAATGAGTGTTACGTTTCTTTATTAAAATCAACCGTCCAAAAGGGTCATGACTTTTTACTTTAAATCTTACACCTAGTCAAAGGTTGGGTGAAAAGTTAGTCTCAGACATGCACTACGCCTAGATGGTGCAACGTACAGCTAGTGCAACCGGCCCCTGGCATCATACAAAAGCAAATGTCGCCTGGTCATGTGATCACAACATGGCAGTCCAATGTTCCAATGACCAGTGGTTCTCAACTTTGACTCCATGGCTCCACAAAGTAAATATTTGAAGCCCGCCTCAATTTAAAAGATCAATGATGAGGATTTTTTAAAATGTGTTTTTACTAACAATTTCTTATCCATATTATATTTTAAAGCTAGGCATAACCTCCTTTATAAAAACGGCCATCCCATTTTAAGATTGTATGAACTTAAATTACTTTTTTTTTTTTTTTTTTTTTTAGATTTGAATAAAGTAATGTTGAGGCCCCTGGTTGAGAATCCCTGGCCTATACTTTTTAATGAGGAGAAGAAATTTTATTTGTTATTTTTGCACCTTTAACCTATTAACTTGCACCCCTATTTTTGAGAATTTTCTGAAAACAACATACCCAAATAAAAATGTCTGCAGCTCTTACACCCTATGGTCTATATTCATAAATCTGGTCTTATTTTTAACTAGACACTAGAAATTTTGTTAGTTACCCAAGAGTCATAACTCAAAGTAGTATAGGAACAGAGTAAATCAAGGTAAAATATACATGTAAGTGACTCATGTTTTTTTTTATTGAAATTCACTTAGGGAAAAATGGATGAGAATTTAATGTTAAAGGCCTGAAAATAACCTAAATATAAAACTGAATGTCTAATGTTTTGATTCAAATTTGAGGATGATCCGCTCAAAAATGTATCTTCTGTAAGCTTTTTAGTCAAGAAAAGTCTAGCCGTTCTTTCAAAAAGGCCATTTATTTCAGAACATTTGTAATTGTAAAGAGTAGTTTTTCCATTCAAATAAATCTGCAATAAACTGCTAATTATAATGGATACACAGTTACTGAAAAACTAAAGCAACCATTTACAGAATTTACAAAGTGTAAAAAAGTAATTTAGTTGATAAGTGTCTGTCATACAGGCTGCGAGCTGCGCTAGTGTGCGCGTAAACTGACCGACGCGCACTGGTGGGAACAGAAACATGAGCACTAGTAGTATTCAACCAATGCCGTTTACATTTAATGCACAAGATGTACGCCTTTTGATTGGTTACTACGTACATCCATCAAAACTTTGCTGGCAAGGCATTGGCTAGGCATTGACTGTCTTTATCCAACGAAAACCATGGGTGCTATGATTGACACCTCGCAAGCCTGTAATGTGCTTTCTGGATATATTGAGTCACCTGGTCTGAGGAGAAAGACCAGGGAGGGCTCATTTTCAGCAGAAGAGTCTAAGCTTGCAGGGGAGATCGTCAGAATACTGATTAGAATTGATATTTCATTGAAAATGGAAATTATTGATTACTCCTACTCAAAACGCTCATGCAAACAAAGGAGGATTTTTTGGGGGGTTTTTTCTTTTTTTTTTTTGTTATGGATTAAAAAGTGGGAAGCATTTTGAAGAGTGGACCCTTACATTAAAATGTTTGCTGGTGTTTCTTGGATTCGTCCGATCAGGCGTTCGTTCTTCTTACAATCGCCAACTCAGTTAGCTGGATTTGATTGTTGACGACTTGGCATGATCTTGGATTATTTGGTTCTTTGAAGCTCATCCTGGACTTGCTGTCATAGCAACAGGTCCAGAAGCTTAAACCTGCTCTGGTTGATACTTAATTTGTCCCAACCACTGCTACTTTATTGCAAGAGTTCCTTACTGAATCAGGGGCAATAATAATAATAATAATAATAAAATATATAATATTTGTTTGAGAAAATAATATTATAATGTTGTGTATAATACTATAGACACAGCCACTTGATTGAGAGATTTATTTGTGATGGAATAATTACTTTATCATTTTATTGGAGTCTTACACATGCTGTAACGTTAACCTGAGCCTTGCATTAATTTGAGCGATGACAGATATTATGGGATGACTTAATGCAGGAGAAGCAGATAACTGGATCTTGACACTTGAGAAACTTTAATACGGTCACGTAACAAATCTGCTTCAAATTGCATTAAATTACAATGAATTGCCAATTACAACATTGAAATAAAAATGTAAATGGTGTACAAATACTATAAAATCGTGAATATAAATAATTGGGAATCATGGTTTAAAAAAAAAAAAAAAGTGCACATTTCATTTATCTATTATAATTTATGTTGGTTTGGTCGCTTGGCTGTTTCCTTATAAAAGGTCCAGAAATTCTTTTTTTAATTTGTTCAATTTTTGCCAGGTAGCTTTTTTATTTATATGATGTCATTACGTTGCTGTCTTCCCGCCAGCCAATCGCTGCATTACTGATCGATCGTGGTTTCGAGTATCGATACATCTGCCATCTTCAGGTAACACAGGAACGCGCAGTAATCTTAGACAACTTAATCCAGATATTTTAATCCAATCCGCAAATTCGTTTGAAGAACCAAATTAGCCAGAGATCAGTTATCATGATTAGAAGATCTGGGATCTGTCAAATCATCTCAGATGTATTAAGCGAGGTACGAAGAACGGACCCCAGATCTGCACGATAGATGAAAGATGAGGACTGCGTTTATTTTGTTCATGTTTACATTGCCAGTCCTTTAGCATTTCATTTAACCCTTTCCTCTCTGGTGTATTCATTCATTCAAAACAACAGAACATGAATCTTGAGTGTTTTAGCTTTCAAATGATGCATAGTTTGTGACAGTTGATTGAATATTTTTTATAAAACAAAAGTAAATAAAAGTACAAACACGCCCGTTCCTGTCAACCCCCCTGCCCACGCACTTGTGCGGGCTAACAGAATTACTTAATTTGCCATATTGACTCTAGGCCTGTAGATGGCACTGTACAGCACAAACAGTTTGATACATTCCAGTTTGATGTAATTTTATGGGGTACTAACCTTGGCATACTCAATTTTAAGGGTGCAGCAGCCCGAGTAGATGTCAGCTCCGTTGAGCGAGGCTTTGGCTCTTTGCGCACTCTGGACTGAGTCAAACGTGACCAAGAGTCAAGGAGAACAATATTTCTATTGTAAATTAGAGCATGCAGCCTAAATTACACTTGTACAGGGTTTAATCTTTGTTCTTGTGAAAAGCCCCATACTCCACCATAACTTTCAATGCGTTTTATGATTAATTTTGTTCAAGGATATTCAACCATGGCTTGAACTCCATTTTTCCTGAAGATCACGATCCTTTGCACGGGTCCACAGTTATTACAAATGGTGTACAGAACATCCTAAGGACAAGAAATGACAATGTATAAACAGAGGCCCAAAGAACAAAGACAATCAGCTTAGATGCAGTAGTACACAGTAGAGTCTACTCAGCTACACCATCATAATATATGACCATGATCAATATCTAAACAACTTACCGTGGTAATGGGGTAGATGGGGTTCATGATGGTGAGGAGCAGTACATTGTTGACGCTCCGTGTATCATCAGAGTCGCTGGGCCGAGAGATTTTCTGACTGGTAGAGTAATTGATGTAAGATGGCCGGCCAGCAATGTAGATTTGATTATTGTTAGCATACGTCACTGCATTACTGGAGCCGCTCATATCCTCAAACTCGACCAGTGCCTGACGCTTCTTTGGCATCAACACAACATAACTGAAAGACAGACACATGCAACTTTGAATTCCTCAAACAATTCTGCATAAATGGTCAAATTCAAATAAATGAAAAAAAAAAAAAAAAAACTCCATCCCCATCTTGAATAATGGTTTACATCTTGTGATTAGAAACACTTTTTTGGTGTATTATTGATTAAACAAGTTTTCATTTTACCAATGAAGATGTAAGTACTGCTTTATTTTTTTTATTTAGTCAGATATTAAACTTAGCAAACTTCCAAGGGGCCACAGGATGACTTGTGAAAAATTACTACATTTTTATTTTTTTAATTAAACCTGAATTCAAATGCATAAACAACAAAATGTAAACGGAAATTATTTATTTTCCCCCGCAATAACTATTTTTATTGAAAAACATACAAAAAAAATCTTGAAATAACACATCAAATCTACTAGTTTAAAAGAACATTTGTTATCAGCATTCTAAATTAATCTCAAATAGCTCAAAAACATATCTCCGTCACCAAAGGAAGGACTCGAATGAGAACCAGAAGGGCTGAGGACAACATTTGGGACAGGGACAATTCTTATACACCATGAACGTTACCTTATAGTGCCAAACTCCTGTAGCGCCTCCACCAGGTCAGCCTCGGTAATGCCGTCAATAAGCCCCCTTACATGCACCACAAGCGAGGGCAAGGTCTTGTGCGGGTCATTGTAACCCTCCTGCACATACAAAGGAAAAAGCAAACAGTATAAATCTAGAATCCCTGTAAATGCTTAAAGCAAATAAATAAAATTTCATTCATTTGCTTCACTATGTAAGCTGTAAACCAGTGCAGTAAGACAAATAAATAAAAGGTTTAAACTATTTAGCCCAGTTTAGCTATTTAAACCAATTAGCAGCATCACATTAATAGTAACCGTGATGAGACTAACGTTAGTCTAGCCAGGGTTAGTGTTTCGCGCGAAAACCGAAGTCTACTGCTTTTGAGTTTTCTCGAGCACTTCACATTTTCCATTCATCTAACGTTAAATGAATAGAAGTCTGTTAACAAGCCATGTGAATGATTTACATCAGAGGCTGGTTCGACTGACCAGAACAATGAATGAGCATTAAGGAAAGCACTCCTAGCCGAGCCACAGGAACCAATTAGATGTATTAGATGGGGTCTATTATATGTATCATCTTACAGGTAATACTTATATCCTTCACAATCGCATAGTTATTTCTCATAACTGAACAGACTAACTAACTGGAGCGTTAGCAACCAGCTAGCCTTATACTAGCATCACATAATGAACGGGAAAAATGCGTTTCACGAAAAAAGTTAACATCTAGCACCACAAGCATTAAAAAATGCAATAATAAATGAAATTAAAGTACCGTGGCCATTCCGTCGCTGTCTGTTTTCTGTCTTTTTGTTGCTCTGCCTCCGTCGCCGTAATAATGGCCTGCCGCAGCAGCCATGTTGTCTCAAATGAAATGTTATAAAATGGAACACACAACTGCCGGAGCTACGGCAACTCGCAGGAAGAGGGAGAAACGCGAGAGGAAAAGGAATTTTGGGAACGAGGGCGCTTCAACGCATATTAAGCTGCTTACCTAGACAGACTTTTAAGGCTGCGTAGTCGCGTTCGAATCAGTCTGGTGCACCAAAATGATCAAAATAAAAATTTGATTCAGAATCTGAAAGAGCTTTATTGCCAAATGTGCTTGCACACACAATGATTTTTTCTCGTTAAATAAAGCTTCCAGTGCACACATATACAAGACGACGACATAATAAAATTAAAGACTAAAGATATAAAAAAAGACACAATAGGCATATTTATAGATAACAGTGTTATGGATAATAAATAAAAGTGAATGAACAAGATAATGCACTAAACAGTGGCAGTATTTAAATAAAGGTTCCAGTGCACACATAGGACGACATAAAATTAAAGATAAAAAAAGACATAATAGGCATATTTACAGATAACAGTGTTATGGATAATACATAGAAGTGAATGAACAAGATATTGCACTAAACAGTGGGAGTACTGCACTAATAGTGGCCTTGGAAGGCAATTAACTATTCAGTTCAGGAGAGAGATGGCTTGTGGGAAGAAGCTGTTTCTGTGCCTAGATGTTCTAATGCCCAGCGCCGACAGGCAACAGTTCAAATAGGTTGTGGCCGGGGTGAGTGGAGTCTTTGATGAATTTACCTGCCGCCTGCTGGAGTACCAACAATCCTTTCAGCAGTCCGGACTCCTTACTGTCTGTTGTAATCTTCTAATGGCTGATTTGGTAGCTGAACCAAACCAGAGTTATAGTTCTTTAGTTGGCAAAGAAAGTACAACCTCTGCCGATGGAGTCTATTGTGAGTGTCCCACTTCAGGTCCTGAAAGATGGTGGTGCCCAGGAAACCTAATACTACAGTGCAGTTCATGATGGCAAGGGAGGGAAGTGCTGGATCCACCATCATCTCCACTGTTTTGAGTGTTTAGCTCCAGGTTGTGACTGCAGCAGACAGCCAGCTGTTCAACCTCTCGTCTGTATGCAGACTCAAGGCTGGCCGCTTTACTGCGGTGATATATACATATATTAGTAAGAACTCTGATCATGTAATGATTCATGCAGACACACATTTGTGTAGTTATTAAACCCATGGTTTTGAGGCAGCCAATTCGTAATTCTAAAAGGACTTAACTTCAAATACAAAAATAATTGGTCTGTAGAAATTTTCCATGTTTCCATTCACTTTTAAAAAGTTTTGATTCAGCTCTTCAGTTTGCCTAGAATATTCGATGTATTTTTTCCGCAATTATAGTAAAGGTCCGATTTAAAAAAAAAAAAAAATCCAATTTTATAATATTACTAATTATTTGTGCTGGAAATTAGGTCATTACCATACATTACAAAATTCCCTAACAATTTTTACACCACAGCAAAAAGGAATACCAGGCAAACTGAAGTAAAGACCTCAAACAGTTACTTAAGGCAAGTAAACAGTAAGTTAAAGCAACAACTTATAAACAATAAGACAAATAAAAACAGGTTACAAACTGTTATGGTTAAATATGTGCCATGTTTCATTTAAAACAGTATACCACCAATCCCTTTAAGATTAAATATGAATAAAAAAAACCTTAGGTCAGCAAAAACGATGCACTGAAACAATTAGGTTTGTAAAGCTTTACTTTATTAAAAAGATTGTTGCCATTTTCAATGCAAAAAAAACCCTTCTACAACAAACAAATCACAGCGTACTCTTCAATTCATATAATACACTGACTAAATCACAACATAGCTCATTCACCACCTTACCCACAAATCACAGACCACAGGACACTGGCTCAATACTAAAATTAAAACAATGGAGCTCTTTAAAAAAAAAAAAGTTTAGAAGTAAAGGGGCTTATGAAACGGGGAAAAAAAAAAAAATTATGAGCTGCTTGAGAAGATAGTGACGTTTTTACAAGGTGGAGGAGCAGTGTCACTGAATTGTGGGGAGGGAAAAAAAAAAGCTTTGTAGCTACAGTAGAACCAGTATTGAAATCATGGGGAAGATAAAATGTATTTTAGCCCTGAGGCAAAGGTGGGGAATAGGGGTGAAGCATCAGTATTCAGATCAGTCAGCATCCGGTGTTGGACTTCTCCTTGGGCTGGCAGACCTGGAATGACTAAGAACACACATTGTCAGCATCCACACATTTTCAACCTTGAGTGACACGACTGAAATGTGCTAATGTGTAAATTTGCATTTACCCGTCTTTCTTGTGACTGACTGAACGAGACCGAGACCGAGATCTGGACACACTACGTTCCCTCTGTCTAGAACCAGACCGTGAACGGGAGCGTGAGCGACTTTAAAAGAAACCAATAAGATTTAAACTGAGATGGCATGTACAACACTAGTAGTACATCTCATTTTATACATGTGAAACTGAAGTAACATTAGCATAAGTTGTGCATGCAGTACCTGTCTCTACGGACAGGCGTTCTGGATCTGGACCTCCGGACAGGGCTTTTTGACCTGCGTACAGGTGAACGCGAGCGCCGCACAGGGGTTCTGGATCTGGAGCGGGCCGGGGAGCCTGACCTAAAACAAAGAGGTGAAGTTTAAGAAAAAAGCAAAAACCCAGAGTTCTAGTGTTGTCAAAAGTACTGATTTTAGTACTGAAATTTGCTGTTGAGCGGAATTGTAAACACCTCTGATTGCCCATTGTGCTCATCAAATATGTCTGATTGGCTACAATGATCAGCGCTGTGAAAACATGTAAATATATACATCAATGACGCTCTTCACCGAGCGCTTGCACAGATACACACAGGAGCTCTTTGAAAGCAAGCGTCCACTGACAGATGCCAGCTTGTTCTTACAAAACACTTTCAAACACTCCCGTGCGTTTATCATATTAGCCAATCACAGACATATCTGATGAGCATGTGAACAATGGCCAATCAGAGGCTTTTACAATTTTGGTACTGAAGTCGGTACTTTTGACAATACTACAGTTCAATGACAAAATTGAGAAATCAAAAGGTCCCATAGAAAGATTGCTTCAACAGTGCTGTGGTAAATCAATGTGTTAAGTAGACTTGTTGCAATTTGAGTTGGTAGAAACAGAACTGTGAACAGATACCAAAGCTCACCTGCTTCTGCGTTTTGAGTATGAAGGTGAACGGTACTTTCTGAGAAGGGAGGGGGTGAGAGAAATGAAATCAGACTGATGCATATTGACTATAAAACCTTTCAAACACAACTGGAGCAGTGTGAGGTCTTGCCTTTCATTGCTACGACTTCGAGAGCGGTAGCGCCGGCCACGAGATCTGGACCGAGAACGAGATGTTGACCTGACAAAAAAAAAAGGTATAAAAAAAAACAATAAAAGTCTATTAACACAACAGGGACAAGTAGCAAAGCAATATAAATAAAAGGTTAATTAATGTACCTGCTGCGTCGGCTTCGCCTCTTGCTGAAACGATAACAGTCATAGGCATAATGACCACTCTCCCCACACTGGTAACAGCGGTCATTGGGGTCAAATTGCCTGCGGCTGGGACGGCCATAACGGGACTTTCTGGACATACCAGTAGACAGCTCAACTCTGACACGGGCTCCACAAAGCACCCTGGGATATTATAGATCAGAAGGTTATTTGTTTCCCCATGTCAAAAAAGGTGTGCACACATGTGTGATCCAGCTGTTGAGGCATCCCAGACTTCCCCATGTTAACCTTTTTATTTCAGAGCCACACATTTCACCTAGATGCAGACAAATTAAAAACAACTGAACTCAAAAACAGACAACTAATCTGCATCCAGGGAAATGCCACAAAAGTTGGGGCCTTTGTGAGCGGAAAGAGAACAGTGAAACCGCCGACACTCACCCCTGCGGGTCTGAGCTCCCTGAAGAGGTCAGGGGGTTAAATGTGCTGCAGTAGCATCATGGCAAATGTAGGCAGGTAGAACTCAAGTTGACTCACTTTCCATCCATCCCCTTTACGGCATCCTCTGCATCTCTGGCATCCTCATACTCTACGAAGGCGAAACCTGGAGGGTTCCGGGCAACCCATACGCTCCGCAATGGTCCGTAGTAACTGAAGGCTCGTTCCAGCTCACCTTTGGCTGCACCATTGCCAAGGTCACCTACATAGACCTTACAGTCGGTGGCACGAGAGGAACTTCGGGATGAGTAAGACATCTTTCACCTGTAGTATGGACAATAAATTAATTGATGCATATTTGAGTCAAAGTAAAATTTTTGCAGACATTACATTTTTTAAACCAGCTAATGTTTGATGCAAAATACAAAGTAATTGACTCCCCAAATTCACTGACAGAGAAAATAAAACCCAAAAGCTAAAGCCTTGTTTATACTTTCGCCTGGCTCCGCAGCCTGGAACATTTTCATTTAGTTGTGAATTTTTTTATTAAACATGGATCATTTTAAATAAAAGGGCTTATTTCTGGCTCATTTACCAGTGGCTCATTTTGTGTGATGAGATGTCATGCTCAACTAGATTTGCCTCGAACTCATGAATCTTCGGATGCGGAGCCACGCAAAATGGGGTCTCACGCATTCAATGCACACTACCGCCCACTCTGCGTTGATGCTTAAGTAATAATAATAATAATAATAATAATAAACAACCAATAATAATAATAGCTTACTCGCCTTTGTACAGTTCCAAAGCTGTATGATTTTCTTCTGCAGAACACAATGTCTAATGTTTTTTTCCCCCAAATACAGTGATGCATACAAAGGAATAAAGTCATACAAGTTAGTAAGGAATAATAATTCACTCTTTTTTCCACTTCATTTATTATCTATAATTGTTTATAGTGGCCTTGTTTATATGCATGCATCTTCATTAAGGAAACTGGACTCTGTCTATCATGTGGCATTTCGTTTTGTGACTGGTGCAGAATCACGGACACACTGTACACTTTAAATCTCTAACATGGTCATCTTTACAATATAGGAGGACTTTGCATGTGTATATATTTATTGCTAAGGCACTTTTAGGTAAATTGCCTTATTAAACTCTTAACTTTTTATACAAACAGGTACTAGATCTCAGTTACACCTTCACCAAAAGTCCCAAAGGTATCCTCAGAAATGGCAAACATGCTTTTCACTTTTATGCCCCTTGGGGGCACTTGCAAAACATACTTAAACTGGAATTTTTGCCACCTATTTTATGCATTTTTAAATCTGCTTTAAAAGTCATGCAAGCGCTTTTCTTGACCCTATGTTTATCAACTGTTTTGTTTTAGGTACTTGAGTTGTTTTGTCCTTGTTTTTTTATGTGAAACTATGTGCTGCCATCTTGACCAGGTCTCCCTGGAAGAAGAGATTGTGACATATCAATGAGATCTTCCTGGTTAAATTAAAAAAAACATTGGGTGAATTTTCCCATTAAGCGTTATATAATGCAGTAATAAAGTAGCAGTGTGCCTTGGATAGTTGTAAAATGTTAAAGAACATTTAGTTATATACTTCAAGGTTGAAAAACCCTGGCTTTCTTGAAGTAAACAAAACAAGTTTCTAGTGTACGTTCAACCAATGCGCATGCAAGTACATTGGTCTTGAACTTAGCACAGCCCTGCATCTGCTAAAAACATCGCAACTCGCGGTCAGCTGTTCCCGTATCACGTGGATGTATCCAAATCGGTTAAAGCTGAAGATGTAAGTGCTGTTGTTACAGCCTTGTTGCTACACAACGTAAACCTAAGTATTTTCCTAAGCTTTTATTTTGGTTTCGTTTTCAGAACACCAGTCACCTCAAATAACGAACTATGGCCATGATGGACCGCTCAATCATGTTTATCAACATGATATTGGAATTAACAAGACTGAAACAACCATTCCCAAAGCAGACAATAGGATACGTGCATAGAAGCATAATACATGTGAGAATGTAGCAAGTGGTTTGATTGCTAGGCAATAAACAAGATTAACGCCATTAATAAGTGCGCCAGAAACGCAGGCCGCTCTTTGTTTAGCACGTTTCTGAATCAAGCGATACACCTACCGAAACGCAAAGATCCGCCAGTTGGCACCAACATTAAAACCACGAGCTCTCGTACAAGATTTGTAATCGCACGTGAAGAGGAAAGCCTTCGAAACAATACCAAATAAACAACACCATCTGCAGCACGCGGACTTACTGTGTGACTCGACGTCCTCGGTTCCGTGTGAGGGCGCGTGGACGCTTCTTCTTCCGGTTGATTAAAGGCGCTTCAACCAAACCTTGGCCGACAAGGGAATACAGCTCATGGATATAAGTAAACACAAATCTAATTCATCTAACTGAATAAACAACGTATGCATGTAACTCAAAGTAGATCTCTCACCGATTCTCTTATCTCATGCTCCTCACACTCTTGGCCCGGGCCCCGGAAGCGTCACCCGTCACCGGCTGCGAGCGCGGCCTTGTCGACTTCGCTCACTTCCAAGAAGGGGCGGTGTCTTTGATGCTCAAACATGATTGGCTCTCACTGATGTAACTCAAACTAAAGGCGCGTTTTCTACTGGTTTTTACTGGCGGGGATTTTCATTCATTCCAGTAGTTTGAATCTTTTGAATCTGTTCACTAAAACGATTCATTCATGAATGCAAGCGAGCGACCAGCTTCAGTTATATCTTAAGTTGTTGAATCTTTCACTCAACCAATTCGTTAAGAACACCGAATATTTAATGGAACTAAACCATTATTTATAAACAAATCTACCAAGAGTGATTAATCGTTAGGGTTCACAACTTCAGCAAAGGAAAATAAGGGACAATCTTGGTTTTTAATAGGACAAATAGGGGCAATGTGAGGGACACTCAAAATAGTTTATAGTTCATATTTCTTACTCAATAGTTCAAGAATTGTTTGCATTCAGTACAAGATATTTTTAGATCATGGTTATAATAATATCATAAACACAACATAGGCTAATAAAGGTATATCAGAAAGTTAGCTTAGCAAATATATAGTATAATTTATACAAATAGATATTTATAAATAGATATTTAGAGATTCAGTTTAGGTAGCCTACGTTTTAATTACAGAGGGTGTGCATTGACGTCACTTTCCCGCCGGAATACGCCCCCTCAGCCGGACTGAGTGACAGAAGACTGGGTTTAACTGAGGAAACTGAGGAAACGCGAAACGATATCAATTTAAACGAAGGGTTGGACTCGATATAGTGTTCCTTACAACTTACAAAAGATCTCGTCATATCGTCCAGCCCTAAAACGTGTATAGTTTTTGTCAGTGTTTATTTAAAAATCAAATGATGCAGAACATAAGATGGTAAATATCTCTTTACTGCAGTGGTCAATTTGCTTCTCTTTTCTGTAGCTTTCGGCAGTCTGTAAAAATATACCTCAGATTTCAATCTAAAAGCTCTTTCCCGTTTAGCTGCACAAAGAACGTACAGAATTGTAAATCCTTCCGTGAACGGCTTTTGATATAGCTTACGGATGGTCTCTTTTATTCAGGCGGGCATACGCAAAATTACGTTAAAACTACATTAAATACGTTAAAACTACTCATACGGCGTATGCCAGCGTATATCCTATACATAAACACATTACTGCCTCAAAGGAACAAACTTAATACAGAACGCTACTTTGATGTTTTTTGCACTTTGTAACAAACCCTTCCCTCGTGGGTCAAAATGATCCCAAGCCCTAAAATTATACTTTTTTGCCCAGAAAGCTTATTTAATTTCATTTTGATATTTTTTCATTTTTTTAATGTCATTTTTAGATACTTTTTTTTGATTTACCTTTAAATTACTATATTTTATCATTTAAGCACATTCTTTACATTCTTTCAACAAAATAACCATGCATAACCCTTTTAATTCAGCTAAAAGTGTCTTACATTGGGTGTCTTTGCCAACCTGTTGTGGAGAAAAGAAAATGATATTTATACCATTATATTTCAAAACTCTTGCCACTAGATGGCCTTATATATGGCGTTTAAATAGTGTCAAATCTCGCGCACATAAAACAAAGACGCGCGCACATGATATGAGCGCACAGAACAGTATCCGCGTGCAGAAATGCGCTCTCGCGAGAACGGCGCTGAGTAGCGCTCGCTCGACACTTTACGCCCTCTCAACTGCTCAACCTGCTCGCTCGTGAAGTTGACTTTTGAGACTTTGGAGGCGGGGATCAAATGCTAGAACATGGTAAACTATGTTAAATCATGGTAAATCATGGTAAACTATGGTAAATCATGCTAGAACATGGTAAACTATACTAAATCATACTAGAACGTGGTAAATTATGGCATCTATCTGAGAATCTTCTGATAGACTGTATTGACTTCAAAACCGTAGTGTACGCCGTTATGTTTTTAAAATATCGGCTTAAATGTGTAAATTGTAAAAATGTAATACAAATATGTATTGGTGTTGACCAATCACACGAGCGGAGACATCTGACATTTGATCCCCGCCTCCAAAGTCTCGAGCAGGTTGAGCAGTTGAGAGGGCGTAAAGAGTGTCGAGCGAGAGCGCAGAAATTGTTTTCCGCGCGCGGACACTGTTCTGTGCGCTCATATCATGTGCGCGAGTCTTGACACTATTTAAACGCCATACTTATAGCTCTATATGCAGCAAATGAGCTGTTCCACTGGGTCCTAAATTCATTTCTCTTAAGTATGCATTCATCTTTTCTTTTCTTTTTTTCAAAATGACCCGAGGGGAAGATGAGGGTTAAATTCGGGACAATTTACGCATTATACTGAATGGTTAAGCAACTGCTAAAACAAAAATGACAACAGTAAAAGTTTTCTCTATTTTCAAATGCCGGACATGGTTTTAAATTAACATTCATAATTCTAACACGTCCTTGGTCTCATTGTTGTGACATACCGCCTCTCCATCCGTATGGATTCTGTAAGCAACCAAAATGTTTAATGAATAAAATAACCGTAACTGTAATTCCACTTTTTATTTCTGAAAGCAGCATGTTCCAGTCAGAATACAGAACACAATAAAAACCATTTAAATTTATTAATGATTTTACTGAAATTGAAATGCTGAAATAATATATTTGAGTGAATTCATTAAGAGACATATGACATAGACGCATTATTTTTGTAAATATATTCATGTTAATTCTGATTATTATTATCACATACATTATTTCCTTGATCAACTTTGCAAGATGCCTCCCATAATGTATGACATCCTTAAGTGAAACTAGTAAAAGATGTTCAGTTTCACTCGTCAAAGAGTTTTTATTTTGTTGGTCATTTCTGTGGAGAGTCATATGTGGCTTCTCTCTCAGAGAGAGGCCTAGCATCTCTTCACAGGTACATCAACTGCTGTCATGAGTCAGCATATAAAATTACATCACAGTTCTGTCAAAAAAGTGCTACATCTTACAGTGTGTTAAACTCCTCTATGAGGGTCTGGTGGTGTCAAAAGTTCATAATACCTCTTAATGTGCTTTGAAACCAAAGCCGAACAACAGTTAGAGATGCCCCTGACAGCTGTGCAGTCATATCTTGCTCTCTCTCTCTTTCACTCTCTTATTTTAGGTATGTTTGTTTATACAGAAAGTGCAAACCTATACCTACTTATACCATGTACTGAGATCTAGTACACTTATACCATTACCATGGAATAGACAGTACATTGTACATTTCTCTCACAGTTTTCACAAAACTCATTTAATCTGAATGCCGTAAGTATATGTGTGCTTATTGAGTCTGTATGTCTTCTCTGTCCTCAGAAGCCGGTGATGTGACAGTAGGCCTCTAGGCTGGAGAACGTGATGTAGAGAATCCACAAACCGAGGAACAACACTGAAGTCAGAATCTTTAGCATTTTGGGCCCGCCCAGCTCTCCACCCACCGATTTCCGGCGCCGTAGCATCAGCACACCAATGTTGATGAAGGCGAAGATGGTGAAGAGTGTAACAGAGAATGCAAGCGAGCCAGGGTCTACATAAAACACCTGACCTTTGACCTCCCAGTAAATGGCTGAAATGGACCACGCCACGCCAATCCCAAGGAAAACATTAACGGCGTTGCTACCGGTTACATTTCCAACTGAAGCATCTGCGTACTGATCCTGTTGAGCAGCAACCTTGCTTGCAAATGTGTCTAAAAAAGGAAGGGAGATATGTCTGATTGGTAAAAATTATTTTGGCCATGTTCACACAGCAACAGAATACTGTTGTCAGTCCTGTATTTGAGTCATTAATAAGGTATACGTTCACACACAGTTCAGGTATTTATGTGAGTGACAACTTCTTGGAAAACTTGCACTGTGTGAACAGAACTGGATTGGACAAATGCTTGTCTACCTTGTGTTACAGGTTTTCGTGTGTGGTTTTGCTTTTGGCAACTTATTTTTAGATGAGGTTTTAGATCCAGTCACTGTTCTCTACCAGTCGGAGCTGCTTCTGTCAGTTTTGTGTTCTATGCTTGACTCAAATGCTTCACTCTCCACCCAGATATAAAAGCTGCTGTCAGTTTATGAAGATTTGACGTATGAACTCATGGCTCGATTGGACTTGTGTCAAAAGTAATACAACTTTTCAGTTTTATGGATGTTGCCATCTTTGATATTACTTTAGTCACTGTCACTATGGTTAATGGTAAGAGAATACGGGCTTGACTCCCGTTGCATGTTCATACAGATAGTATTTGAGATGCTACTGTAAGTCAGTGTGTGAACGGGATATTTCGAGACAAAAGCGGTTGTCAATCCCAAAAACTGGCAGTGTGAACGTAGCCTTTGTTTCACATAATCAGACACACAATCTACCCTACATATTTACCTGGTATGGAGGTTCCTAAGGCGACAAACACTACAGCAGTGACAGTGTCACGGAGGCCCACTGTGCAGCCGAAATGAGATGCCAAGTCTCCAATGACAGCAGTTAGCAGCCCAATGACCAGAATGCACACAATGAAGCAGGCCCAGCCGTTCCCGTACTCTGTGGGTGGAACGAACGCAAACAGAATCTTCCAGAACACTGTAACCACGTGCATGAAATAGTCAAAGCACGAAGGCTGCTGAGGCTCCCCTCCTTCCTCATCACCTTCTCCTGAGAAAAAGAGAAAGGTAGGAATAAAACATTATCATCACCTGAAAGAATCTCTCACGAGTTTTTATGCACACTAACACAGCATAATTAATTTCATATATATTAAAACACACAAATGGTTTGATTCTACCTGCACTGACTGTTATAGCCTCAATGAATTGTTCCCTCCAGGAGTGTGTGCCAATTACTTCGGCAAGATTGGTATCCTTCAAAAGGCGCTCAACTGTACTCTAAACACATATGCACACCATAGTAGAGCTCAGTGATTGAGAAATATATCATTAAACGGCAATAAATTAGACTTAATTAGTTGCTCTGTATAGTCATAACAATTTTTTTTTATTTATTCTTGTTTGTATTGACAGTATTTCTGATTCATTTGCACAAAAGGACTGCTCTTGTGTAACGGAGGCCAGCTAGTAAAGAGCTGTTCGGGTGCACCTCACACCCCTGGCCTCAGTAGGCAGGGCAATCCTTAGGGCAGTGCAGCCCCGCGCTTAAGCGGGCCCCGTAGTGAATGGACCAAGAGGGGGAACCCCCCGTTCCTCCCGGAAAGTGATCGTGACAGACAGTGGCGGGTCCTCACTTTCGCCACCTATAACTGGGCCCTGCCCCATGCTTAGGACGGCCCTGTCAATAGGTGCAGTAGTGACTGATGCTAGAAGCTGCGGTCTTTACAGCCCTTGTTAGGTCAGCTCTTGAGGCCAGTGGAGGGCCGTTAGAATTGCTCAGCCAAATTAACATTTACTTTAATTGAAAAATCATATGATAGGTTGTGTATAAAGCTTTAGTTTTAAAGCATTCAATTAGCGAACACAGATTAAAACAGAAAGAGTTGCGATGAGGAAATGTAATTTTAACTTCATGCATTTAGGTGTGATTAGTTCAGTCAGAGAGTGTTTAAAGGTTGAAGATAAGAGCAATTGCAACACACACTTCACACTGAGGCAAGTGGTCTACTACCGCATCTAAAACTCCATTAGGGGCCATTCCCTGTCGGACCTATATGAGAGGGAAGAAATCACAGCATATACAATTTCTGCCTGCATGTGACTGCATGAGTTTCATGTGTTTGTTAATGTATGTATGCATATGATGTGTGTATACCTTGAAGGCCATGCTCTCCTCTATAATGACCTCTAGCCTGCTGTGTTCTCCCAGAATGGGCTTCCCCTTCTCTGCTATACGCCTGGCCTCCTCCACTTCTGGACCAGGAGTGGCTGGGGAACATGAGAGGGAGAGCAAAGGATAAATACTGAATGCTTAGATGTGAGGTGTAACAATTCTTTATGTGTAGACAAACAAAATTGCATATACACTGCATAATAAATGTAGAAAGAGTTTGTAAAATCATCTTACCCTGATTCAACAGCAAATCTACTTGCAGCATGCGAGTGGAGAATGAATGAATGAATCATTGACTGACTGATGGATTCATTGATTGAATCAATCAGTCAATAAATCAATCTACTCTACCATTCAAAAGTTTGGGAATGATACGATTTTTTCATGTTTTTCAAAGTCTCTTATCATCACCAAGGCTGCATTTATTTGATCAAAAATATAGTAAGAACAGTAACATTGTGAAACATTACAGTTTAAAATATATTTTCTATTTGAATATATATATTTTTAAATGTAATATATTCCTGTTATCATTCTAATTTGCTGATTTAGTGCTCAAGAAAGATTTCTTATTATTATTAATGTTGTGCTGATTATTTTTGTGGAAACCATGATACTTGTTTTCAGATCTATCTATCTATCTGCACTTCTTTACAACATTGCTTGATTAATCGTTAGATTAATGAAGGAGGCTCCAAGTAGCTTATTAACTTACTAATGAACCTGGCATTAATTCTTTCTTTAACATTCACATTTATTAGTACACATCGGCTCATATTACGTACACACACACACACACAAGCGTGAGACTGAAGTGTGTGCGTAGGTGAGTTGGATCTAGTTACTATGAGTGACGCATGTCTAGTTTGTCCCCATGTTGTGCTGTTGTTATTGATCTGAAACTGGACACTGGTCATAGAAATGTGTGTGTCTGAGAGGTAAGTAGGAAGCTATTAAGGCTATTAGCAAGCATTCATAGAAATCATAGAAAATATGAAAATACTATAACACGTGATGATTAACAAGAATAGGTACACACACAGACCTGAGATGCCTCTCTTGAGCCATTTGGGTTCTTCAAGAACAATGTAGAAATGTTCTCGCTTCTCATATTCCTGCATGTTTATGATGCGCACCTGTAGTGTCTTGCTGTGGATACACGCACACAAAGAGCAAAGGACAAATAATCATTTCCTTTTGGTTTTACCTCTGAAATATTAAAGGAGACCTCAGCATTTAAATCACATCAGAGTTGGGCCTACATGAATACTTTAACACAAAGTGCATCAATAATTAACCCACACACAGATGAACTGAGACAAGCTTTTGGTTGAGTACATGCTCTCCTCTCCACAAACCACTGCTGCATTGAGGGTTTAAGATTGATCTAATTTGTTTTAACAATAAAAGGCACATTGATTCAGTGTGTGTATGCGGCATGATTTTAGTCTGTGCCATGTAGTCTCTGAAGCTTCACTTTACGGTAGACATAACAGATTTCAACCTCATCAGATTTCACATGCACATACAAATCCCGTCAAAAGTGGATTCTAACTGTCAGGGGGAAAAAAATGCAATTTAAAGTGAATTTGAACCACATTGTTTATCAAAATACTTGTACTATCAAAATACAACCTATCATAAATGTTCTATTTATGATATAATGTTCTATTTATATTATATAAATTTACTTATAATATTATTTGTATAATATACTGTATATTTATAATATCTTCACATGTACAACTGAAGAACAATTTTTATGAGAATATGTAGATCTATGGATATATGGAATCACCTTGTGTCATCATAAACCTTCTAACCCAGGATGATTTTTTGACTGAAAAAGACATTTACTGCTCAGAATCCAGTATTAGCGTAACAGATTCCGTCTGGAACACTAGAGGACACTAGAGAACATCTCAGAAGTGATGTTGTACAGAAACACATCCATTCACAGAAAGTACGAGGCAGGGATTATAGACCAAACAGCATTAAAGGATAATACTGGGGAGAAAGAGACCTCTAGCGGCTCAAATGAGAAGTGAGGGCATAGTGATAAATAAATGTTTGTATGCTCATGGCGATGGCGATGCATTAGCTACAAAACTACAGCTCAGCTAGTGTTGCAGAATAAAGAATTTCAACTTAAGAATTTAATAATACTTACATAATGATTAATATACTCGTATATTAATGGACTGTAATGGCCCACAATGAGAGGTTTGTAAGTGCTAGTGCCAGACTGCTTATTGAGATACTTACCAAGATACTCGACCATCAATATAACACATGCATTAAACCACACCACATTTTTTTCCCATACATACAATTACCTCGTTTTTACATAAATTCAAACTTTGTGTGAATGTGGCAGGGCTTTGTGTGCATGTGAGAAGTAAAATAAAATAAAGTATAAAATAAAAAGTAATAAAAAAGCATTAATTAAAACTTTAATGTGGACATTTACCTAGTCTGCTCATTGGTAAACTCCAGCTCTCCTTGTGTGTGCTCATAGTCAACACCCTGTCGAGCAGAACCGTCCTCTGTGTGATATGGAATCATTACAGTCCCACGCATACCTGATGTCCGTTTCACAGGCACCTCCACCACACCTGAACATTCACCCACACAGAGCTTCTGCTGACCAAATGCGAAGACTCCCGCATGGTCATCATCCAGAATGGTTACCGTGGTTACAAGGGGTTCAACCAGTCGGGCACCGTCAGTGTTGGTCCCACCTTCTCCCTCTCGCAGGTTTGAGAGACGCACAAAGAAGTGTTCGTCTTCTTCAAACACATCATCATCAATAATGCCTACCTATAAAAAGCACACATACACACATGCATCTTAAGACAACTCTCATATTCAACTCAAATACATACAGTACTGTTAAATAGTTTGGGGTCAGTATGATTTTTTAACTTTTTTTGTAAAAAGTTTTTGAAAAAAACAAATACAGCAAAAATAGTTTTATCGTGGAATAGTAATACAATTTTAAATAATTTTCCATATGAATATATTTTAAAATGTTATTTATTCCTTTGATGTCAAAGCTGTATTTTCAGAATCATTACTCCAGTACATCATTGCTCAAGAAATATTATTTATTATTGTCATTGTTAAAAACAGTTGTGCTGCTTAATATTTTTGTGGGAAATGTGATAAATTTGTTTCAGGATTCTTTGGTGAATAAAAAGTTAAAAAGAAAAGCATTTTTATTTGAAATATAAATATTTTGGGTCATTATACAAGTCCTTACTTCTATTTAACTTTTATACAACTGATTTTTTTTTAACTGAATCACTTACAAATCAATGACTCTTTTTTTGTTCATGGATCAGACATCACCACTCTCTCACCTTTATTTCCATGCGTGTCTCTCCAGGCTGAAATACAATCGTTCCCTCACAATACTCATAATCTGCCCCAGAACTGGCAGACCCATTCTCTGTCCTGTAATCAACGTGGAAGGTTCTGGTGCCGGTTCCCCCCTGTAAACAGACCCATAGACTCACGTTCCCGCAGTTCTCACTGCATTGATACTGCGCCTGCTCAAAAGCGATCTGAGAACAGGTGGCCAGGTCATTGTCAGTCGAATCTCCCGCGACTTTCTTTGCCTGTTCAGCTGCAGCATGTTTCTTTAGTACGTTCCCAGCACCAACCATCATGCGTGTTGCCTGCACACGGTAAAAGGCCCGGCTCTTATGCTGTTTCTGCATGGTGGCATAGTTTGCCATCTCAATCAGCTGATCCAGGTCTTTGTCTGGATGCTTCTCTCTCAGTTCCTTCAGCATACGGATCACCTACAACCATAGACAGTCTCAGTAACATCCAATAACCTTTCATTTCAATGTCTCTATATGTAAGGAATGATATTCAGTCGATCATTATCGTAAAAAGTTCTGGTAGGGCGATCAGTGGCCAGTTGCATGAACGGCTTAGTCATCTCATTTTTTTCTTCAAGACTGCTCATAACTTTTTAAAGTCAGTTACCTAAAAAAGTATATTGGTATAATTTGACTTAGAAAAGTAAAACTGATTACCCTTTAGTTAAGTACTAGTTGGTCAAACTAGTTCTTAAGACAGTCTTAACATAGTGGCCATGTCTATGCAACTGGCCCCAGGTCTTTTTTCACCCTGTTTATTTTGAGACAATGACAGAATGACTGTACATTATCACATTATATGGCTACTTAGTAAATTAATAAATAAATGTACATGAAATATTGATCGGAGTTTAAAATAGGTGAGATAACTACACATAATACTGTTTAAAAGTTTGAGATCAGTAAGATTTTTTTTTCTCTTATGCTCACCAAGGCTGCATTTATTTGATCAAAAATACAGTAAAACTAAAATATTATTAAATATTATTACATTTTAAAATAACTGTTTTCTAATTGACTATATTTTTTGCTGTGATCAAAGCTGTGATTTTCAGCATCTCATTCTTCAGTGTCACATTCAGAAATCATTCTAATATGCTGATTTGCTGCTCAAGAAGCATTTCAATGTTGAAAACTGTTGTGCAGCTTAATATTTTTGTGGAAACTGTGATACACTTTTTCAGGATTCAATGTTAAATAGAAAGTAAAAAATTAGCATTTATTTTAAATAGAAGTCTTTTGTAGCATTATAAATATCTTTACTATTATGTTTGATTTTTTAATTAGTTAGTTTAATGAGTTCCATTTAATGTGTCCTTGCTAAAAGTATTTATTTCTTTCAAGAACAAAAAATCTCACTGACCACAAAGTTTTGAACAGTAGTGTATGTTAGAAAGAGGAAACTGCCAAGTTCTATGAGAAATATAAAACTGTCACAATGTAGGAAATTTGTTGTTAGGGACAACGGTCAAATATTTCTTTATATTTTGATCGAAAAATTTGTATATGACCATAAAATTCTCAGATTGGCCGATTAGAATCAAGTAATGTTTTTACTACAGAAACAGTCCCTGTAGCACATGGAATCTATTGGAGCACAAGAGCATTCACCATAATTTCACTCATAGAAGAAACATCTCATTAAGGATTGTTTTTTTCTTCCTGTTTTGTTTTGCCCTCTCACCTCCTCTCTCTCCTGTTCGGGTTCTTTGGTTTTCTCCATATTGATGCTGGTGGTGCTGTTTTGATATTTTTCTCCCATGATGGCATCAATGCCTCTGGGTGCTTGCTCACCCTCCATCTCCACAATGATACCATGACGTTTATCAGCACGGTATCGTTTGTGCAAATACTTGTAAAAGAGCAGGCGCCGGTCAGCGATCCATGCCATTAAGACACACACAGGGAAGAAGAACAGAGTGACCAGAGCCTCCCAGACCTCACACAAACACGCACACATAAAAGAAAATTAGCCACAAAATTTACATCCACATATAAATATCAACATACACATTATGCAAATATGTTCTGCTTACAAACACACACACACACCTCTACAACGCCAGGGCTTATGACTGCAAGGATGAGGTAGAGCCAGATGTAGGCAAAGATGCTCCAACTTGCAGTAATGAAGAAGACTCTGAGATGTTTAATCTTCCTCACCTCTCCATCAGGTATCACCCACACACACACTCCAATTATCACGAACATATTAAATGCAGCACTGCCCACTATAGTGCCAGGACCCAGTTCTCCTGACTCAAAACCATGTCCACACACCTGTTAGACACATACAAAGCAGAGAACAATACTACCAATACTAATACTTTCCAAAGCAATTAGTAATGCAGTTTAATATATATTTTAAATTATGACATATGACTACATATTTATACAGGGAGTGCAGAATTATTAGGCAAATGAGTATTTTGACCACATCATCCTCGTTATGCATGTTGTCTTACTCCAAGCTGTATAGGCTGGAAAGCCTACTACCAATTAAGCATATTAGGTGATGTGCATCTCTGTAATGAGAAGGGGTGTGGTCTAATGACATCAACACCCTATATCAGGTGTGCATAATTATTAGGCAACTTCCTTTCCTTTGGCAAAATGGGTCAAAAGAAGGACTTGACAGGCTCAGAAAAGTCAAAAATAGTGAGATATATTGCAGAGGGATGCAGCAGTCTTAAAATAGCCAAGCTTCTGAAGCGTGATCATCGAACAATCAAGCGTTTCATTCAAAATAGTCAACAGGGTCGCAAGAAGCGTGTGGAAAAACCAAGGCGCAAAATAACTGCCCGTGAACTGAGAAAAGTCAAGCGTGCAGCTGCCAAGATGCCACTTGCCACCAGTTTGGCCATATTTCAGAGCTGCAACATCACTGGAGTGCCCAAAAGCACAAGGTGTGCAATACTCAGAGACATGGCCAAGGTAAGAAAGGCAGAAAGTCGACCACCACTGAACAAGACACACAAGCTGAAACGTCAAGACTGGGCCAAGAAATATCTCAAGACTGATTTTTCTAAGGTTTTATGGACTGATGAAATGAGAGTGAGTCTTGATGGGCCAGATGGATGGGCCCGTGGCTGGATTGGTAAAGGGCAGAGAGCTCCAGTCCGACTCAGACGCCAGCAAGGTGGAGGTGGAGTACTGGTTTGGGCTGGTATCATCAAAGATGAGCTTGTGGGGCCTTTTCGGGTTGAGGATGGAGTCAAGCTCAACTCCCAGTCCTACTGCCAGTTTCTGGAAGACACCTTCTTCAGGCAGTGGTACAGGAAGAAGTCTGCATCCTTCAAGAAAAACATGATTTTCATGCAGGACAATGCTCCATCACACGCGTCCAAGTACTCCACAGCGTGGCTGGCAAGAAAGGGTATAAAAGAAGAAAATCTAATGATATGGCCTCCTTGTTCACCTGATCTGAACCCCATTGAGAACCTGTGGTCCATCATCAAATGTGCGATTTACAAGGAGGGAAAACAGTACACCTCTCTGAACAGTGTCTGGGAGGCTGTGGTTTCTGCTGCACGCAATGTTGATGGTGAACAGATCAAAACACTGACAGAATCCATGGATGGCAGGCTTTTGAGTGTCCTTGCAAAGAAAGGTGGCTATATTGGTCACTGATTTGTTTTTGTTTGGTTTTTGAATGTCAGAAATGTATATTTGTGAATGTTGAGATGTTATATTGGTTTCACTGGTAAAAATAAATAATTGAAATGGGTATAAATTTGTTTTTTGTTAAGTTGCCTAATAATTATGCACAGTAATAGTCACCTGCACACACAGATATCCCCCTAAAATAGCTAAAACTAAAAACTACTTAAAATATTGATACAAAAATATTCAGCTTTGATATTAATGAGTTTTTTGTGTTCATTGAGAACATGGTTGTTGTTCAATAATAAAATTAATCCTCAAAAATACAACTTGCCTAATAATTCTGCACTCCCTGTAATTAATCCAGGGAATTTTGAAGACTATTTTTGATCTACCAATGACAGTTGAATGTCACTGACCGATGTAGGTTAGTATGATTTTTTACTACCCTACAGGTTGCTTCATTTCTTCAGGTTTTAGGAGAGACTGAATTCTTGTAAAAATTTGTCATTCCTGGAGAATAATTCCTTAATTCTCCAGAATAATTTTTAGAGAAGTAAAATGAACTTTGTCTGACAGCTGAAGTATTTAACTGTGTGAAACCTGTGTGAAACCACTTTGAGTTAAATGATTTCTTTACATGGATAAATAGCAGCTGATGTCATCACTTTAAAGTGATGAGGTGAGTGTGTGAGTCAGTCATTTAATAATTAACCAGAAAAAAAACCTAGGCCTTCACTTCTCTTGTGATAAACTACTGAGCAATTAGAGTTGCTGGTTTGTTTTTAAGTCGTGTGCATACCTCTATTACAGACAGCAGGATCTCAGGGGCTGATGAACCCAAAGCCATGAGTGTGAGGTTTGAGACAGTTTCATTCCAGATTCTTACTGTCATTACAGTTTTCTCTCCATTTGCACCCGTCACAGTCACCTCCTTCTCCTATAGGACACATTAAGTTTATAAAAACATCATATGGGTGGTTTGAATGACCAAAAACTTCTATGACACTAGTAATTTTTAAAGCAATAAAAGTACATCACAATGTAGTAGTTATTTCAAGTAGTTTATATTTTAATAACCATGTAGTAATGCCTATTTTTGGATAGTTAAGTGAGTTTGCTTAAATGCACTTCTTTCTGTTTTGAAATATATGAACACAAACTACAACCTTAAGGACTTAAACCATATGTTAAATCACTTTTTCCTCTTCTTGAAAGCAGTTCTGCTCACTTAAGTCTTTGCCAACATACCTACCGTGGAAAAAAAAGAATGTCAAATTCTCTGCTGGATGACACATACCGTCATACCGTACATAAGAGACTTATTTTAAAAACATAAAAAAAAATATATATATATGTGTATATACACTCACCTAAAGGATTATTAGGAACACCATACTAATACTGTGTTTGACCCCCTTTCGCCTTCAGAACTGCCTTAATTCTACGTGGCATTGATTCAACAAGGTGCTGAAAGCATTCTTTAGAAATGTTGGCCCATATTGATAGGATAGCATCTTGCAGTTGATGGAGATTTGTGGGATGCACATCCAGGGCACGAAGCTCCCGTTCCACCACATCCCAAAGATGCTCTATTGGGTTGAGATCTGGTGACTGTGGGGGCCATTTTAGTACAGTGAACTCATTGTCATGTTCAAGAAACCAATTTGAAATGATTTGAGCTTTGTGACATGGTGCATTATCCTGCTGGAAGTAGCCATCAGAGGATGGGTACATGGTGGTCATAAAGGGATGGACATGGTCAGAAACAATGCTCAGGTAGGCCGTGGCATTTAAACGATGCCCAATTGGCACTAAGGGGCCTAAAGTGTGCCAAGAAAACATCCCCCACACCATTACACCACCACCACCAGCCTGCACAGTGGTAACAAGGCATGATGGATCCATGTTCTCATTCTGTTTACGCCAAATTCTGACTCTACCATCTGAATGTCTCAACAGAAATCGAGACTCATCAGACCAGGCAACATTTTTCCAGTCTTCAACTGTCCAATTTTGGTGAGCTCGTGCAAATTGTAGCCTCTTTTTCCTATTTGTAGTGGAGATGAGTGGTACCCGGTGGGGTCTTCTGCTGTTGTAGCCCATCCGCCTCAAGGTTGTGCGTGTTGTGGCTTCACAAATGCTTTGCTGCATACCTCGGTTGTAACGAGTGGTTATTTCAGTCAAAGTTGCTCTTCTATCAGCTTGAATCAGTCGGCCCATTCTCCTCTGACCTCTAGCATCAACAAGGCATTTTCGCCCACAGGACTGCCGCATACTGGATGTTTTTCCCTTTTCACACCATTCTTTGTAAACTCTAGAAATGGTTGTGCGTGAAAATCCCAGTAACTGAGCAGATTGTGAAATACTTAGACCGGCCCGTCTGACACCAACAACCATGCCACGCTCAAAATTGCTTAAATCACCTTTCTTTCCCATTCTGACATTCAGTTTGGAGTTCAGGAGATTGTCTTGACCAGGACCACACCCCTAAATGCATTGAAGCAACTGCCATGTGATTGGTTGATTAGATAATTGCATTAATGAGAAATTGAACAGGTGTTCCTAATAATCCTTTAGGTGAGTGTATATACACACACCGATCAGGCATAACATTATGACCACTGATAGGTGGAGTGAATAACACTGATTATCTCTTCATCACGGCACATGTTAGTGGGTGGGATATATTAGGCAGCAAGTGAAGATTTTGTCCTCAAAGTTGATGTGTTAGAAGCAGGAAAAATGGGCACGCGTAAGGATTTGAGCGAGTTTGAAAAGAGCCAAATTGTGATGGCTAGACGACTGGGTCAGAACATCTCCAAAACTGCAGCTCTTGTGGGGTGTTCCTGGTCTGCAGTGGTCAGTATCTATAAAAAGTGGTCCAAGGAAGGAACAGTGGTGAACCGGTGACAGAGCCAAGGGGCGGCCAAAGTTCATTGATGCATGTGGGCAGCGAAGGGTGGCCAGTGTGGTCCGATTAAACAGAGAAGCTTGAGAAGTTAATGCTGGTTCTGATAGAAAGGTGTCAGAATACACAGTGGATCGCAGTTTGTTGCGTATGGGGCTGCATAGCCGCAGACCAGTCAGGGTGACCATGCTGACCCCTGTCCACTGCCTAAAGCGTCAACAGTGGGCACGTGAGCTTCAGAACTGGACCACGGAGCAATGGAAGAAGGTGGCCTGGTCTGATAAATCACGTTTTCTTTTATATCACGTGGATGGCCAGGTGCGTATGCGTGGCTTACATGGGGAACGCATGGCACCAGGATGCACTATGGGAAGAAGGCAAGCCGGCAGAGGCAGTGTGATGCTGGGAAACCTTGGGTCCTGCCATCCATGTGGATGTTACTTGACACGTACCACCTATCTAAGCATTGTTGCAGACCATGTACACCCTTTCAAGGAAACGGTATTCCCTGGTGGCTGTGGTCTCTTTCAGCAGGATAATGCGCCCTGCCACAAAGAAAAAATGGTTAAGGAATGGTTTGAGGATCACAACAACGAGTTTGAGGTGTTGACTTGGCCTCCAAATTCCCCAGATCTCAACTCAATCGAGCATCTGTGGGATGTGCTGAACAAACAAGTCCAATCCATGGAGGCCCCACCTCGCAACCTACATGACTTAAAGGATCTGCTGCTATCATCTTGGTGCCAGAAACCACAGCACACCTTCAGGGGTCTAGTGGAGTCCATGCATCGACCAGTCAGGGCTGTTTTGGCAGCAAAAGGGGGACCAACACAATATAAGGTCATAATGTTATGCCTGATCTGTGTATATGTAGTTCATTAAAGCCACAATATGTAATTTTTCGCCACTAGAGGTCGCTTATTCAAAACAGAGATTGATGATGCCTTGATTTCGCAGAGCTCTTATTATGCCGCAGACAACCGCTTCCGCTTTTTCTGGTCATGCATATGTGGGGTAACACAGCGCTGTTTTATCATTTAAGATACATTTGAGTGTGTTGAAAGTTGTGTTATAATGCTACTCTGTGCATCCGCTCGGCGGGTACCAAACAGTTGTTCACCTGTCTAATAAAACACACAATATATTAAAGCGTCTTTGGTGTTTCCATGGTTTCTATGGAAATCGAGTGTAATGCGGGTATGATATCATTGATACGCACGGACACGGTCCATGTCTTGGTTAAAATTGCTTATTTCGCTGGAATTTAAACATTCTTGGAAACATTTGGGATAATGCAAGTACACAAGTCAACAAAATATATATAATTTTTCTAGTGGTTTTTGGACATTTTAATCCAAAAATCTTACATATTGTGCCTTTAATTAATGGACCTTTTGTTGTGTTTTTTTGGTTTTGTATTTTTGTGTTGCTGACACACCTGTGAAGTGATGACCTCGATGGCAGACATGAAACGGTCCGCAATGATAGACACACCCAGGAACATGTAGAGAAGACATGCGAAGTAGATCACTGCTCTTATTGCCTGCATTCCCAGTGGGGGGCTATGTGGCAGCCACACAGGAAGTAGAATCCCTGGGTGACATTTGACTTTATCAGAACAGGATCTTTTGGGGCTATCTGCACTACTGTTGCTGTTCCCATGAGCACTGCCACCCAAACACACCTGTGGAGAGAGGAGGAGGAGGAGAAGAAGGTGGAGGAGTAGAGGAGGAGCCATGACCAGATATGGCGAACAGAAAGGCTTTCCTCTTGAAGTTGGGAGATTGACAGAGAGAGAAAAAGAGAGTGTGGATTATTCATACAAAGCATAATCAATCAATCATCATGATACATATTTTTATTATATAATGCAACAATGTACATAAGAATGTTTTTTACAAATGATTTACACAGAAATTCTGCTTGTGTTTTATGAATGAGGCCCAATCTCTTTATGTGGATACCGTATGTGCTTTTGAAGAACAATGTGAGTGAGTGAGTGTGTGTGAGGCCATATCAGTCCTAATCTAAACCACAGGTCTTATCAATGGTTCATTAATCATGCCTGGCCCACACTGGACACAGGCAGTCCAACCTAATGGATCCATGAGACTAATACTACAAGTGGACTGGCAGCAGTGGCACCATACAAATTAAAGAAAGTTATAAACACACAGCATGCTTTCAGTTTAAAAAAGTATATGATTTATACTAAACTATTTACACAAAAGATGCCAATGGTTGTGAAGTAGCAAAAGAAAAGTGTTTTAGGTTAAGAATTACCGTAAGAAAAGTAGAAATAGAGACTGACAGTAATATACAAAGATGAAGATAAATGAACTACTGTTCAAAAGTTCCGGGTCAGTGCGATTCATTTTTAAATAATACTTTTATTCAACAAGGACACATTCAATTGCTCAAAAGTGACAGAAATTATATTTTGTAATGTTACAAAGATTTCTTTTTCAAATAAATATAGGTGTTTTGAAATTTCTATCTATCAAAGAATCCTTAAAAAATCAACAAAAATATTAATCAACTGTTTTTAACATTATTAATAAGACATATTTCGTGAGCTGCAAATCAGCATATTAGAATTATTTCTGAAGGATCATGTGACACTGAAGACTGGAGTAATGATGCTGAAAATTCTGCTTTCCCACCACAGGAATAACATTTTAAAATGACAAATACATGCAGTCATGAGGAGCAGAAAATTCTTTAAAAATCTTACCAACCATACATTTTTCAATGGTGTATAATACAGATATATATATATATAAACTGTAATAATATTTCATAATAGTACTGTTTTACTGTATTTTTGAATAAATATGGAAGATCTGACATAGAGACAAAAAAATATACCTCTTTATTTTGAAAATAGAGAAAAGTACTCCACCATGGTACAACAGTATTACTCGTGCTCTCAAGAGAGAAACTTCTTTAGAATCGCATGGAAAGACAGCATGTCCCGCTATAAAAAGGCTCTAAAAGCTGCCATGGCTGAGCATCTCCACAAACTCATAGACAATAACCAAAACAAGGTTTTTATTTAGTATAGTAGCTAGATTAACAAATGAACATACGTCACCTGAACTGAATATTCCATCACAGTTTAGTAGTAATGACTTTATGAATTTCTTCACTGAGAAAATCGAAAGCACCAGAAATACAATTGTACATGTAAAAACCTTGGACAGCATTTTATGATTCAGCCTCAATTATCACCCCTGAAGAACAATACCAGTGCTTTACAACTACAGGTCAGGAAGAGCTAAATAAACTTATCATTGCATCTAAATCAACATGTTTATTAGATCCAATACCCACCAAAATAATAAAAGTTGTTATCTGTAGCAGAAGAGCCTCTTCTCAATATTACAAACTTTGCCTTTATCTCTAGGGCAAGACTGTTCAAGATGGCAGTTATTAAGCCTCTCATTAAGAAACCACAAGTAGATCCAAATGAATTGGCAAATTACAGACCCATTTCAAATCTTCCATTCATGTCTAAAATACTAGAAAAAGCTGTGTCCGCTCAATTGTGCTCCTTCCTGCAAAAAAAAAAAAAAAAAAAAAAAAAAAATTGATGAAAAATTTTAGTCAGGATTCAGACCCCATCATAGCACAGAAACTGCACTAGACTTACTTCTAGCTTCTGACGATGGGTAATTGAATGGAATTATTTATTCATAATTTAGTAACATCATGTCCCTAATAAAGGTGTAAGGAAATTATTAAAGTTATTAAAGAACATTATAAAGAAGTTAATTTAAGTTAGTTGATTATTGATTTGACCAATGAGCACTCTTTATCATCATGCGGCCTGCCATCATGCGTGTGTGTGTAACGTCAGGAGAGAGCTGAGTATGACAAAGTTAAAGAAATGTAGTTAAAAAAAAACTCTGAAAAGTGTATAAAAATAGTAGTTAAAAGTGTTTAAGTTCATTTATTTTGTACCATCCAGTACCTGAAGAAGCCTACTGAATATTGTTGAGTCACATTTTACTCGGTGAGTCAGCAGCATTAAATAATCAATGGTAAAAAATGTATAAAAACTGTATAATACAATGATTTAGTCAATAATGGTTATTTAGTTGCAGTAAACAGTGTTTATTCCCTTTTTCATGTTGTATTTTGAGTAATTATAAGCAGGGTTATTCTTTGTTCATTGCAGTTGTTGGTCACATGCACCTGTGTAAGAAAAAAACAATACTTTTTTTTTTACTTTCAGACCCCAAGACTCAACTAATTTCTGCAATTCTCCATCTGAGATCCTTGAAGAGACTTTGACCACTCAAACCATTCTCCTCGCCGTGCATTAGGACGATACATCTGCCTATTCCAGGCAGATTCGTAACATCTTTAGTTGATTGGAACTTCTTAATTATTGCCCTGATGGTAGAAACGGGGATTTTCAATGCTTTAGCTATTTTCCTACAGCCACTTTCTATTTTGTGAAGCTCAACAATCTTTTGCTGCACATCAGAACTATATTCTTTGGTTTCACTCATTGTGATGAATGATTAAGGGAATTTGGCCTTTGTGTTTCCTCATATTTATACTCCTGTGAAACAAGACATCATGAATGAAAGGTTAGACTTTTGCAATTTTATTTAAATGAAAGATCAAAAGGATAAACAATGCAGATTTATTTCTTACAGCCATCTTTGATCAGATTTACCAGGGGTGCCAATAATTCTGACCACAACTGATCTGAGAAGAAACTGATCAGTATTTTACAGAACATTGAACTATTGATGGTGTATGGTTACCCATAACCAATTTGGGTAACACTTTATTTCACAGTGTCATTGTTACATATGTTACATGTACTTACCATAGTAATAACAGTAAATTATGCATAATTACATGCAACTTAACCCTCAACCAAACCCTAATCCTACCCTAACCCTATAGTAATTACATGTTGTTAATTATTATTACTTATATATAATTACATATATAATTACTATATAATTACACTGTAACAATGACACCAATACAGTGTAACCCCAATGTGATTGATATTGAGGTCCTTATTCATTGGAACAGCTGTGATATTTTGAGAGAGAAGTTATTTATTTATTTATTTATTTATTTTCATTCTGATACTGAAATTATCGGTCTGTGTATATTTTTGGGGTAAAAGAAAAGTGCACTCAAGGGAAAGTTTCAATGGTTTGTCTTTATTCTATTTTGTGTGTAATTTGTCTGTTATTTGTCATCGCAACCTGCTACCTCCTTCACAGTCTTTAAATCTTCTGATAAATATTTCTGGTCTGACAGCTTTTAATAATTTATTGCCATACCATAAACACATGGATACTCAGTCCGGATGAAATCTCTAAATTATCAAAGTTGACAGAGACATATAAAATATTGAATGACCAGTAATTTTCTTCAATTAAATTCAGATAAGACTGATGTATTACTTACTGGACCAATCACCTGTACACAGAATCTATTAGAATACAATTTGCATCTAGAAGGATGTACTGTTACTTCATCATCTACAGTTAAAGACCTGGGTGTTATATTAGACAGCAACTTGTCTTTCAATAATTATATTTCATATGTTACAAAAACAGCCTTCTTCCACCTTAGAAACATCGCTAAGCTATGGAACATGTTATCTGTTTCTGATGCAGAAAAGTTAGTTGCATGCATTCATGACCTTTAGACTGGATTACTATAATGCATTACTAGGTGGTTGTCCTGCATCCTCAATAAACAAGCTACAGTTAGTTCAAAATGCAGCTGCTAGAGTTCTTACCAGGCCAAGAAAATATGATCATATAACCCCAATTTTATCATCTCTACACTGGTTGCCTATTAAGTTCCGTATCGATTACAATGTATTGCTACTAACCTATAAGGCCCTAAACGGATTAGCTCCTGTGTATTTAACCAAACTTCCATCGCCCTATCATGCTCTTCAAGGTCACAAAACTCTGGACTTTTGGTACACAAAAGGAGAGATAGCGTTTTCGCATTTGGCTCCTAAACTCTGAAATTGACTTCCTGATGATGTTCGGGGCTCAGACTCACTCTCCCAGTTTGAATCTAGATTAAAGACGCATCTCTTTAGCCAAGCATTCACAGTTGTACATTTGTACATTTTTGACATATGGACATCTGTCACCTCTGATAACAGATTACTATAAATTGTAATGTAGAAACATTCATTTTTCTGTAAAGCTGCTTTAAAGCTAAATGTATTGTGAAAAGTGAATTTTAATTGAATGTGAATTTTAATTGAATGTGAATTCAAATAAAATGGAACTTTTGAACAGTAGTTGTTCGAAAGATATAAAAAAAGACAAGACCAATTACAATTTAGTATGCAAATATTACAACAGCATCATTATTGTTGGTTATATTTTAGTGCAAAAGATTTTACTTGAATTTTAAGATAGAATACGAGAAAGTGCTGCCATGCACCAAAAACTGTGACATAACACATCCATTTAGATTTTTTATCTTAATTTCTCTCCTTCTTATTTTCCTCTGATTGTTTTTCTGACCGTCACCTGTGTGGTAGAGATTGAGAGTGACGTGCTGGACTGAACCGTGTGTTCATATTTCACTTTCTAAACTGCGCTATGGTTACTTGGACATCAGCTTTGCTGTGTTACTCTACACCACTGTCCAAAAATAACCTGCCCATCACACCTGGCCCTACGAAACAAACACACACGTACTCATGTGTATTAAACTGTCTTTTATGTTATTGTAGATGTTGGGTGACAGTGTGTGTTTGTTTGTTTGTGTGTATGTGTATAAGTGAGTATGTGTTACTCTCATACAGTTATGTGTGTGTGTATGTTTGTGTGCAGGTGTGTGCGTGTGCTGAAACTGAAATGTCTCAGATTACCACGATGACACTGTTTCAGTCTGTCAGTGCCGCTGATAAGTGATTGGCCGGATTGGCTTACACACAGAGGTCTGACAGCTTAATAGGAGTTAGCACCTTTTAGTGGTTAAGATTACCACCACCAGAGAGAGAAAGTGACGGAGGGAGACAGAGAGGGAGAAAGGCAGAGGATCCGTTCTAGGAAACGTGAGAGTGAAAAAGAGAAATGAAGAGGATGGTTAGGTAAAAAGTGAAAGGAGAAAAAACATTAACAATTTTAGTAAATGCCTCATTTTTAGCTGATTTGTTAAAATACACATTTTATTAACTAATTAAAAGTGATAATTAAAAAAAAAAAAGTTAATAATTAAATAATGATTGTAATGTTTACACTACTCTTATTTGACCCAAAACTTTAAGGTGAAATAAACCATTTCATTTAACTAAATTTTTTATTTATTTAATAATTTCAACATTTTTACACCATCCATATGATTTTTTATATAAATTCCATAAATTAATTTTAAATTCTCAGCCACAATGTCTGTTCCAGCACACCGACAACTACTAAGCCATTGCCCAGTGGAATGAGAGGCATTTATGAGAGCGAGTGTGCTTTAACACCTTCTCTCTCTCTAGGAAGCTCTATCGTATTTGCCATCCAATACTGATTACACACACTCACACACATTTGACTACATAATAGTGGATGGACAACGTGGAACAATTGACCTGGAATTGTGTAACACAGCCACATAGACAAACACTCACAGAAAGCACGATATACCAAATACCTCGCCATAGTATCAACCTGTGTAAAATAAAAGCAATGCTCTCCTTTATGAACACTTACACAAACACCAACAACTAATAAAAGTTTACACTAATTTAATGCACAGTTACTTTTTATTCAAAGGTTTAGTCTGTCATTATTCTAATGTTATACCTATTACTGAACCTTTATTCAGTCATAGAATTCTTTCAAAACATCCATCAATCACAATGGCACTTAACCATATCCAATCAACTTCACTTGAAGCTGTCCATGTGTGACCCACAAACAAAACACCATTTAAGTCAGTCTTTTAAAAGTGAGTCCTAGCACACACACACACACACCTAATTATCAGCATCTTATAGTCATCTGTAACTGTCATTAAACACACTACAACCAACCACACTACATCCAAAAATTATTGTTAGGTACTTTAGGTTATTATGTTCATGTTGTACTGAAAAACACTTTTGATGCTATTGAGATGGGATTCAGGTAAAGTCAGGGACAGGTTTAGTGGTATGGTTAGGTTTAAGGGTGGGTTAAGGGGTAAGACAAGGGTCAACTGTGTAATGGGGGTTATGCAAAACAAACTTCCGTATTCTGTTAAACAGGTCGCGTCGAGAGCCATTTTATTTAAGATACCTTCAAAGGAGCGGGCAAAGATGAGCATAACCGATGATTATTGCATATGTAGATTGATAGTTTTTTATTTTTTCTACTTCTCACTAACATTTAGATATTTAAATCGAATCACCAACAATAAAAAGAACTAGCTAAGTTAGCTGATTACCTTAAAAGTCCGTAGATCAGTTTGTACTGCCATTAACACTTTCTCCGACAAGCGGATTTCCTGTTTGTTCATGTGACGTTCGGCAGATATAGAAGTAATTAAAGAAATTTAATGTACAATGCAAAAGCATGTATGTACTCTATAAGTAAATTGTATACAATTATTAATTTAAATGTTTGTATAAAGTAAAGACAATATAAAGTCAGACCGCTTTCTTTTTTTATAAAGAAAGATGTTATATCTGATGTATCTGATGTATATATGACATCAGCTTGTAACATGGTCATCAAACATGAAATTAATTTTCTTGATAGTAAAATAACAAACATTTTAACTACATAGTTTTATAAAAAATGGCTGCTCTTGGGTCTGACCTGGTATTTTAAACACAAACACACACAGTCACGTGTACACACTCACCGGGACACATGCACACAGACGTTGCAAGTGACTGACACACTAACATGGGCGTTTGGATTGAGAAACTCTACTCTTGCTTTCATGGTCTCCATCCATGTATTAAATAATTAACCTATTGCAGATCGATCTAAGATCAGGTGGTTAACTAATGACAGGTTTAGATCAAGTGTTCGGAACGGAGACTGTGTGTGATAATTTGACCTGGACACACGTGATTAACCTGTTACAGTTTTTACATATTGCATGCTCCCCTATAAGTGGAACGTACCATACCCGCGGATTACCTCACATACCTAAAATAGGACAAAGGCGAAGCAGATCGACAGACATGTGCATGTGAGAGAGGCATATGTGCTCACACATAAATAGAGAGACAAATAAACCAGACTGTATGTGTAAGACACACATGCATACACACTCATCAGACTGCAGTAAGAAGGCCGAGAGCTCAGGTCTTATGGTGTGTGTTACGGTGGCCCCTCATCCTGGCCAGCGTTACTCTAGAAGGATCCGCAGTCTCAACTTCACCCGCCACTCATCACGACACTGCCGTTATGCAATATTTAGCACAGCACACACACCAGGTACACACTCATTCACATTTTGTCTGTCTGACACACATGAACAGAGTTACAGAGTGAGTCTGAGTTACTAAATCATTCCAAATATTTGTGGTGGTATGACACTTTTTAGTGAACGTTGCCCACGGTTGTAGGCTGAGATTCATGTGCACCAGTACAGGTGTGTTGTTGAGTTTACTTAGATGACTGACGCCTTAATTTCCTCCCAAATTCTTCAAAGAAATACAGAATATGTAAATGCGGTTGAGGCAGCTCAAGTCAAAACAATCTCAAATGACTTACTAGTGCCTCATGGGGTGGTATTTTGAGGTGGGTGGACTCAGGTAACCTCAGGAGGGCAGATTCAGGTAGAGCTCTGTGTGAGAGCCAAAGCAATGGCAAGACTTCAGCAGCAGCTGCAGAGCTTCAGCTCAGAACCTGCAGAGTTTCATTATCATCCCACACTGAAAGAGAGCAACTGGAAGTCAATAGTGTGTCTGTGTAAGAAGCACATCAAAGATGTCAATTTAGTAAACATCCTGCATGTCACATACATATTAATACATCAGAAATATAGAATGATGAAATGCAGAGTACGGATACACTACCGTTCAAATGTTTGAAGTTTGAATCCTTTCATTCAACAAGTATGCATTAAAAGTGACAGTAAAGACTTTTCAAAAAAAACATTTCAAATAAATGCTGTTAATTTTATAATAATCTTTCCAAAAAAATATTAAGCAGCACAACTTTGATAATATAAAAACAATTTTCTTGAGCACCAAATAAGCATATTAGAATGATTACTGAATGATCATATGAAACTGAAGACTGAAGTAATACTATATTAAAATAGTATGTTAAAACAAAAGTTATTTTAAATTGTAATAATATTTCACAATACTATTGTTTTACACAATAACTGTATTTTTGATTAAATAAATGCAGCCTTAAGCATAAGAGACTTTAAAAATGACAAAAATATATCACTATAGAACTTTATTAAACCACGAATAGCATGATTATTTGCAAGTGGTTTTACAAGTGAAATTTTGTTGGTTATTGCTTGACATTTGATTTCAATGTTGCAAGGCTTGCATTACAAAACATAAGGATGCTGACATTCTGCACAACATTATAAGTCTGATAAATCTATGCTACTGTTAAAAAATGACAATAAAAAAATGCACTAAAAACTACAATTAATAGTTTGGATGCTACAAGTAAATGTAGGCATCACACCATTAACAGTACAACACTACAGTACAAAAGATGGATAAACAATCCCTTTGCAATATTTCCTGCAAATGCACATAATGATAATGGAGGGAGCACTTGGGTGCCAGTTAAATTCAGGAAGAGCTCAGAGGGTTATAATCAACGGATATGAATGATTAGGTGTTATATAATAGAGTTTGTGATACTGCAATTTTCAAAGTAGCATTAAAAATACTTTTTTTCACAGCTCTGTTATCGCTACTTGTGCACAGCAAATCATTCCAATATGTGGAGTGAAAGGAAGAGCACTTAAAGTGCTCTTTAAGGGTTACATTTCTGCCATAATCTATCAACATCTCTATAAGTTATAGATGATGTTCTATATCTTAAATTACTAACAGGCAGAAATAATTGAATGTCCAATATCAGGTGATAGAGTTTACAGCTAGATTACTTAAATGTAATTATCATTAAAAACTCTTCCTGACAATCATATCTACAGAAGCAGCATAACTCTACAGTAAAGAGTAAAGCATCTGTCATTTACTCTCACAAACTCACTTCTTCCACAATAACAAACATGGTAAATCACAGTGCAAACACACATTCCATCACAGAACACCTTATTTTTCATGTATATTAATTATGCATTTAAGTGTATTATGCGAACCGAACCACCATCAAAATACTCTCATTTATTCACAGTCTTATCCCTTCTGTTTATATTTCCTTCAGTGCAGATGAACTCTCCAGAGCTCCATTTCAGTCTTACCTCACTCCCAGACCCAGAGTATCACATTCTGCAGGCAATGTAAACACTGCATTACCTGTCCAAAGAGCAGAAAACACACCTGTCTGGCTGCATGCTCACAACAAACCACATCCTACTTTACAGCCCTGAACAGAGAGAAATAGGGAGTGTGTGAGTGAGTGTGTGTGTACGTACAAATGAGTGGGAAACTGTGAGTGTAAAAACTCCAAGTAGTTATTCTTATGCAACTTCACTACCAAACAAGGTGAGAGGGTAAACCAGAAACACTTTCTTTAAAATGTATTTAACAAGTTTTTATCAGAAAACTTAAAAGTGAGTGAAAAGAAATCCATTGCATTGACCAAGGATGTAAAACCATCAGCTAAAAAGAGAAAAGACTGACCATATCAGGAAGAGGAAGAAGGACTTTGGGGTTTTTCTGTTGTTAAAGGATTGTTAAAGTTAAGTTAAAGTTGCTTTTAGTTTGAATTTAAAGGATTTCTTTATTTCTTCTAACTCTGATGAAAGGCTGTGCACCAAAATGCATTAGTTTAAAATGAATAAATTATTAAAAAATAAATTTATAAATAAATATTAATGAAGTGTTGTTGATTTACTTTTTTAGAAGGAATGGATGGATGGAGATTACGTTTTGTCATCATCAGTCTCACATACACAATACCGTTCAAAGGTTTGGGGTTTTTCAAAGTATCTTATACACACCACACCTTCATTTATTTGATCAAAAATGCAGTAAATACACTAATATTGTAAAATATTATTACAATTTAAAATAACAGTTTTCTATTGTAATATATTTTAAAACGTAATTTATTCCTGTGATGGTAAAGCTGAATTTTCAGCATCATTATTTCAGTCTTCAGTGTCACGTGATCCTTCACAAATCATTCAAATATGCTGATTTGCTGCTCAAGAAACATTTATTATTATAATCAATGTTGAAAACAGTTGTGTTGCTTTTGAACGCTAATTTATGCATATATTTGACTCTGAGTGTGTTCATGGTACATGTCTTCAGTATGTGCTGCTGTAAAGATGGCCTGTCATACTGGACACATGCCAAGTCTCATGTTTCTGTCTCTTACAAAACTTCATGGATACTTTACCGTTTAGAGGTGCCCCTCCATCCCAGGGAGGTTAACCACTAACCTGTGTGTGTGTGTGTATACGTACATGTGACCATGTGGGAGATACTGCTATTGAATAGTGTCTGCTTTGCTTGTATTTCTATGCGAGTGCTCTGTACGATTTTCTCAGAAACAAAACAAGAAAATGGAAGACAGTTAGGAATGCAGATTCTGGGACTAGAGAATGTTAAAGTAACTAGAGTAAGTGAAAGTATAGTATACAGTAAATTATTAAGATAACTGAACTCCTGTATTGACCTGAACCCACACTTTCACTGTCTTCAGGATAGAATAACTTCGACGTAACCTTCATCATCATCATCATCCTCACCACAACACACTCATGTGTGCGTTCTACTTTCAGTCACGCTTACCCACGTTACTGACTGACCGCACCAAGGATTGTAACTAAATATTGTGTTTCTTTTTTTCCATTTCGAAAGACAACACCTTTTCTGAGCTAGACGGGTTACCGTTTAATCAGTTCCACTTTGACCGCGCAGAGACTTCCACCAGACAATCGTGACTTTCATGTAATCCAAGACTTTAAGTATTACTCTGCTACAGAAATTTTTAACAGACCACTTTATCAGTGAGACACATGATCCACTGAGAGGACATAAAGTGTCATTTCAGTAGACAATAGCAGATCTAAGAATATCATCATCACTTTTTTTTTTTAAACTACTGCGCTATTCAAGGTGATTGGTCTGTACAATAGCTTAGAAACAAAGACATAAAACCTGCACTACTCAAACTTGCATCATCAAAAATATTTTTAAAAATGTGCTTCAAAAGATACATTAACTTATTCATATAAAAAAGATAAATAATTCATGAATCAACCTGAATACATTAAGTTATGGCAAAGAATGTTATCTTTAAGATCAGTTAAAGTGAACAACTGCTTATTTTACATTGCATTTTCAGTTACATTATGTTTATTGTTAGATCACATATACCCTATTTTAAATATACAATTAAGTGAGTGGTTGAAAAAGATACTTCAATCTATCTATGTTTTCCATCTGTGAATTTTTAATAGATTAAAAGGAAAGCAGTGACCTGACTGTGGGTCTCTCAGGCCATCCCTGGGTTTAAATGGTACCAATAGGGGGAAATACCCACTGCATGTTGTCACATAACCTAAAATGTGGTAACTAAATAATCTGGACTTATTATGACTTAACATGAATGAACCAAACTGCATTCGTTTACACCAACAATAGCAATTTTAAGGGTCAGTGCTAATGGAAATAACTCTTCCAAGTAACAACTGCCCTTTTGATCTTTTTCCTGTGCAATGTGAAAACGACTCTCGTTTTTGCTTTCATCGACTCCTAAATAATACAAAAGAAACCTAGCAGACCCAAGGTTGAGCGGCTCATTAATAACTTGTGTAAAACAGCCACAGACTGAGGCACATGCGACTGCTAACAGATGCGACTCTGTGAGGTAACAATATAAAAGACAGATAAACACCAGCAAACATTTAAAGAGTTCTTCGGTTTATGATACCAAACACAAAAATTTTCAAGAGCGTATTCCGTTCTGATAGATGTAATGGCAATTAGTAAACCAATGTTCATGCTTGAACTTTAGCAATAAAGTAGACTACTATTAAGCCCAAGTGAGTGTGGTTTATTTAAGTTATTTAACATAACTTACCTTAACGTCTATGGCAGACTTGGGATGGCTGGGACGGACATGACCGGGGCAGTAGAGGATGCTTTTCGAGTGCTCAGAGGAATCGCGCCATTAGTTTTCGTGGTGTACCTGTTTCTGTGCTGAAGTATGCCAGCATCCCAAACAAGCGCGCATCCTCCACGCGCACAGCACGCGATAGAATGCTCAACGCGACGCTCTGATTGGTGCGTCAAAGCGTGTCGCCCTCAAAATACCTGAACACTGGTCTTTATACACTGATAATACTGGATCAGGTCCAGAGGGTAGAATCACCCAAATCCAAGGCAATAAGGCTTTGTGAAATTACGCTGTAATCGTTCTTTAAAACCTTAAAGGGGATTGCTATTCTTAATTGTTTCACGCAAAAAAGTGATTAAAATATGTTCACAGTTATTATATAAGTTATATATTAACCTTTATACTAATATATTTATAGTTATAAAAAATAGTTGTTACAACTCCCCTTAAATTAGCCTCCATTTTCTAGTGTGACTAATAAATAAATATACAGCCACCACTGTCATCAAAAACATAAATACAAGATTCTAAATTAGAGATCTGATTCCATATTCATTTATGATTTTACAGTAGTAAAAATAGCTGTAGCAGCTATGGTATTTTCATAGAAATTACATTTATTTGCTCGTTTATGTGCAGATCATTTTCACAGTGTCTTGTTTGCAATGAGTGAGCGCCATCTGCTGGCCTGAAATACTCAAATATAACAGCACTATCTGCATCTACAGGTGCTGGTCATATAATTAGAATATCATCAAAAAGTTGATTTATTTCACTAATTCAAAAAGTGAAACTTGTATATTATATTCATTCATTACACACAGATTGATATATTTCAAATGTACAGCACTCAATACTTAGTTGGGGCTCCTTTTGCCTGAATTACTGCAGCAATGCGGCGTGGCATGGAGTCGATCAGTCTGTGGCACTGCTCAGGTGTTATGAGAGCCCAGGTTGCTCTGATAGTGGCATTCAGCTCTTCTGCATTGTTGGGTCTGGCATATCGCATCTTCCTCTTCACAATACCCCATAGATTTTCTATGGGGTTAAGGTCAGGCGAGTTTGCTGGCCAATTAAGGACAGGGATACCATGGTCCTTAAACCAGGTACTGGTTGCTTAGGCACTGTGTGCAGGTGCCAAGTCCTGTTGGAAAATGAAATCTGCATCTCCATAAAGTTGGTCAGCAGCAGGAAGCATGAAGTGCTCTAAAACTTCCTGGTATACGGCTGTGTTGACCTTGGACCTCAGAAAACACAGTGGACCAAAACCAGCAGATGACATGGCACCCCAAACCATCACTGACTGTGGAAACTTTACACTGGACCTCAAGCAACGTGGATTGTGTGCCTCTCCTCTCTTCCTCCAGACTCTGGGACCCTGATTTCCAAAGGAAATGCAAAATTTACTTTAATCAGAGAACATAACTTTGGACCACTCAGCAGCAGTCCAGTCCTTTTTGTCTTTAGCCCAGGCGAGACGCTTCTGACGCTGTCTGTTGTTCAAGAGTGGCTTGACACAAGGAATGCGACAGCTGAAACCCATGTCTTGCATACGTCTGTGCGTAGTGGTTCTTGAAGCACTGACTCCAGCTGCAGTCCACTCTTTGTGAATCTCCCCCACATTTTTGAATGGGTTTTGTTTCACAATAATCTCCAGGGTGTGGTTATCCCTATTGCTTGTACAATTTTTTCTACCACATCTTTTCCTTCCCTTCGCCTCTCTATTAATGTGCTTGGACACAGAGCTCTGTGAACAGCCAGCCTCTTTTGCAATGACCTTTTGTGTCTTGCCCTCCTTGTGCAAGGTGTCAATGGTCGTCTTTTGGACAACTGTCAAGTCAGCAGTCTTCCCCATGATTGTGTAGCCTACAGAACTAGACTGAGAGACCATTTAAAGGCCTTTGCAGGTGTTTTGAGTTAATTATCTGATTAGAGTGTGGCACCAGGTGTCTTCAATATTGAACCTTTTCACAATATTCTAATTTTCTGAGATACTGAATTTGGGATTGTCCTTAGTTGTCAGTTATAATCATCAAAATTAAAAGAAATAAACATTTGAAATATATCAGTCTGTGTGTAATGAATTAATATAATATACAAGTTTCACTTTTTGAATGGAATTAGTGAAATAAATAGCATTTTTGATGATATTCTAATTATATGACCAGTACCTGTAGTGCTATTGTCAACACATAAAAGAAACACTCTCACAAAATGAATGAGGAATGTTTTATTACATTATTAAGCTGCTGGATACATCTTATAAAAGTGCAGTCAATTTATAAAGCATTTGAGTCTATAGTACTTTGTTCTAAATAGTCTACATCTCAAAGTCTACATCAGCTAGTAGGAGTGCATCAACTCCTCCCTGTTTATTTGACTGTATGCATTATTTCACACTGGATTTGCATTTGCTGGTCTTGATAATAATCGAGCTGTCTGTGACTTTGGTATTAAAGAATTCAACCATGAACTGGTTCTTCAGTCTGTGGAGGAAATGAATGTACCTCACCCCTGGCCCATACTTGGAGAATACATGGGAGACCTATGCACATGAACATGTTATGTGGACACATGTATATACAATATTTATGAATATAAATATATGAATATATGCATGTGTGCTACCTTTTTCCAGGTGTGTGAGTAGCACTCCAGGTTCTCTTCAGGCTTAAATGAATGCTGCTTTATGACTGTCTTAGCATCAGCACCCAAGAGCTTCACGTCAAGCTGATAGATAGATTTATGAAGCTGGCTTTCCTCATACCTAAACATGAAGGAAAACACCCAGACAATGAAAATGAAAGGGCATATTAAAGCTGAACTGACAATGTCTAAAGCACTATGACCACCACAGACCACCTCAAAAAATTATTGCAACAATGCAACTGTTTCTAAAATACAAAATACAGTTATGTCACAGATTAAATTGTTCAGATATGTCAGAAATTCATTCAGATTCCTTTGTGCTTTTTGTCCATTTTTCTTTAGCTGTAAGCTATTTGAATATGTGGACACGGATAGATTGCATAACAGCTTTTGACTGATATCCAGTTTGGTTTTTGACTCTTCAGCTCAGTTTGCAATAACTGTTACTGAAGATTGCTTAAACTGCAAATACCTAGTTTAAAAGTAGGCTAGTTCATAACTCACCAGTCCTTAATGACTATCTCAGGCTGAAACTCATCCAGCAGTTGGTCCCACAGACCCTCTGCCTTCAGGTCCACATGCTGCTCTAGAGAAAACCACCTGAGGTAAAGATGCACAAAGGCTATATCAGACAGAATATATGACTTTCTCAACCTGAAGAAATGACAAGCCAATGTTTTGCTCATATCTGATTCAAATACAAAGTTTTTCCTTTTTTTCTTGAAAGTTTTTGCTAAATGACAAGTGACTAAATAAAATTACCTCTATTGTACTGTAAGTATTTGAGACAAAGATCATTTTTCTCACAAAACTGGGCTTCACCTGTACTGAGGCAGCTGGCAGACCACAACACCAGGGGGTATTCCACTAGAATCATATGGCAAAACTTCTGTACTCGTTTTCCAGCCAGAGAAATTGCCTACAATTAACATCCAGGTACAAGATTCAATTCTCAATCAATTTTTTTTTTTTAGCAACCAAAGACATTAAGAATGGCAAATGTTTGGGGTGTAAAGTTCAACCAATTAACAATTCACATTCTAGTAAAATGTCAAATATAATAACACATTTCCATGGCAGTGGATGTAATATTCAGCAGTGGCAATCTTTTTAGGCAGCAAATACATTACTGTGTTGATTGCTGACTCACCGTCAGGCTCAAACTGAGGTGGTCGGTCTGGAGGAGGAGGCATTTCCGATCGATGGGGTTCAGGTGGTGGCACGGTGTGGTTTACACCTAGTTGTTAAACAAGAAAAAAAGATGAGTTCAAAAGATTTGCATGAAAATGATTAATTTCTATTACAGTAAAAATGTAATTGTCTTTCAAATTTATATGTAAAATATGCATGTAGGCAAATAATATAAATATCCATATAATTAAAGTCAACTTTTGGTGTACTAAATAGGCCACATATAAAAGGGAGGCTTATATGCAAATTTTGAATAGTGGTACGCCTTTGCTGCAAATTGTTTCATCGCTGCACAGATTGAGTATTTTGAAAGCAGCTTCTTTCTCTTTTACATACGAAACATATCAATCATCCACATCTAGATTTAACTATAATTGGCCTTATTTATGAAATATGGCTTTGTTACTATGAAGATATCACCACTCGACCAACTAGCCTTGTGAAATTTTTTTTTTCATGAATACATTTAGTTGTATATTTTCTCTGTATCTTTAAAAATATAGGGAACATTTTATTCTAAAACAGCATTCAAGTTGGAAAAATTATTAAGTAGGCCTAAATAAAAGTAGCCTATTGATTTAATTAACAATAATAACAATATAACAATACATGACATAGGACTAAATCATCGAGGATGTCTCATTTTAGAAAAGTAATCATTATAAATTATTATTCTTCGCCAGAAGTAAATTACTATAATTTATTTCTTTACTTTGGAATGTAATGGTTACTTTTGCGACCCACGGAGGGCGCAAACTGCGCAATGAGACACAGCAGCAACAGTGTGGGTGGTGTTCATGCATGATTCACCGCTATACCTGATTTCCCAATAGTTAAACTAACGGTGTAACAACTCACCCGTGTTACACAACCACATAATCGGTCCCCTCTACTCTATCTTTACAAAGTTACAACAAAGTTCATGCAGAGATCTCCAATAGTAGAGATTTCTTCAAATTACACACTGCGAACTAGCAGCACCAGCGTTATACGTCTGTGTGACGTCATTACCGTAAGGCGAGGGGTTCTGCAGTAGGTTGCGCTCAAACGGCTTCTTCTCGTACACAGATTTCCAGTTCACGCTGTCGGGCATGGGGACACCGTGAGCCCCCAGCTTCCACTGAGAATTACACTTCTGTTTCCAGTCCGCCGCCATTTCACACTGTTTCTCTCGCAGTCCACCACGCACTGCAGACACACTAGGAAGTGTTTTATTATGGTCTGCCCCACCCAGAAAACTGGTTCAGAAGAGTCTTATGCAAGATTTCCTACTTTCCTGCACACTCAGAAGGGAGTCACAATGCGGACACCAATGACAGACCACCTCTGTTTCACGACATGAATGGTGTCAAGATACTTGAGACTGGATCATTCTTACCAACACACACAACAGGGACAAATGTCATGCTACGAGTTAACAATAAGATAGAACGTAATGATTTAGGAGTTAAAAGTATTTTAAGCACTTCATTCGTCGTTATTGATGGCCTTGTTTTACTCAAAAACGAACAGGTTGAGGCGAGATAGAATAATTCTTGAGCAGCACACAGGTGGTGAACTAACTTACCACGCCACACCCATTAAGACAACATCAAGAGCTTATCATGTCAGCAAAGATTTAAAGTTCAGTCCACATGCATAAACGCTGGATAATAATCAACTTGAAAAATATGTTTATGCTACGAATCTATATTAAATATGGTCAAATTATCTAATAAAAAAAAATAATTATATATATATATATATATATATATATATATATATATATATATATATATATATATATATATATATATATAATCTATTTTATATATATATATATATATATATATATATATATAATCTATTTTATATATATATATATATATATATATATATATACACTCACCTAAAGGATTATTAGGAACACCTGTTCAATTTCTCATTAATGCAATTATCTAATCAACCAATCACATGGCAGTTGCTTCAATGCATTTAGGGGTGTGGTCCTGGTCAAGACAATCTCCTGAACTCCAAACTGAATGTCAGAATGGGAAAGAAAGGTGATTTAAGCAATTTTGAGCGTGGCATGGTTGTTGGTGCCAGACGGGCCGGTCTGAGTATTTCACAATCTGCTCAGTTACTGGGATTTTCACGCACAACCATTTCTAGAGTTTACAAAGAATGGTGTGAAAAGGGAAAAACATCCAGTATGCGGCAGTCCTGTGGGCGAAAATGCCTTGTTGATGCTAGAGGTCAGAGGAGAATGGGCCGACTGATTCAAGCTGATAGAAGAGCAACTTTGACTGAAATAACCACTCGTTACAACCGAGGTATGCAGCAAAGCATTTGTGAAGCCACAACACGCACAACCTTGAGGCGGATGGGCTACAACAGCAGAAAACCCCACCGGGTACCACTCATCTCCACTACAAATAGGAAAAAGAGGCTACAATTTGCACAAGCTCACCAAAATTGGACAGTTGAAGACTGGAAAAATGTTGCCTGGTCTGATGAGTCTCGATTTCTGAGACATTCAGATGGTAGAGTCAGAATTTGGCGTAAACAGAATGAGAACATGGATCCATCATGCCTTGTTACCACTGTGCAGGCTGGTGGTGGTGGTGAAATGATGTGGGGGATGTTTTCTTGGCACACTTTAGGCCCCTTAGTGCCAATTGGGCATCGTTTAAATGCCACGGCCTACCTGAGCATTGTTTCTGACCATGTCCATCCCTTTATGACCACCATGTACCCATTCTCTGATGGCTACTTCCAGCAGAATAATGCACCTTGTCACAAAGCTCGAATCATTTCAAATTGGTTTCTTGAACATGACAATGACTTCACTGTACTAAAATGGCCCCCAGAGTCACCAGATCTCAACCCAATAGAGCATCTTTGGGATGTGGTGGAACGGGAGCTTCGTGCCCTGGATGTGGATCCCACAAATCTCCATCAACTGCAAGATGCTATCCTATCAATATGGGCCAACATTTCTAAAGAATGCTTTCATCACCTTGTTGAATCAATGCCATATAGAATTAAGGCAGTTCTGAAGGCGAAAGGGGGTCAAACACAGTATTAGTATGGTGTTCCTAATAATCCTTTAGGTGAGTGTATATATATATATATATATATATATATACACTCACCTAAAGGATTATTAGGAACACCTGTTCAATTTCTCATTAATGCAATTATCTAATCAACCAATCACATGGCAGTTGCTTCAATGCATTTAGGGGTGTGGTCCTGGTCAAGACAATCTCCTGAACTCCAAACTGAATGTCAGAATGGGAAAGAAAGGTGATTTAAGCAATTTTGAGCGTGGCATGGTTGTTGGTGCCAGACGGGCCGGTCTGAGTATTTCACAATCTGCTCAGTTACTGGGATTTTCACGCACAACCATTTCTAGAGTTTACAAAGAATGGTGTGAAAAGGGAAAAACATCCAGTATGCAGCAGTCCTGTGGGCGAAAATGCCTTGTTGATGCTAGAGGTCAGAGGAGAATGGGCCGACTGATTCAAGCTGATAGAAGAGCAACTTTGACTGAAATAACCACTCGTTACAACCGAGGTATGCAGCAAAGCATTTGTAAAGCCACAACACGCACAACCTTGAGGCGGATGGGCTACAACAGCAGAAGACCCCACCGGGTACCACTCATCTCCACTACAATCTACCACTAAAATGGCCCCCACAGTCACCAGATCTCAACCCAATAGAGCATCTTTGGGATGTGGTGGAACGGGAGCTTCGTGCCCTGGATGTGCATCCCACAAATCTCCATCAACTGCAAGATGCTATCCTATCAATATGGGCCAACATTTCTAAAGAATGCTTTCAGCACCTTGTTGAATCAATGCCACGTAGAATTAAGGCAGTTCTGAAGGCGAAAGGGGGTCAAACACAGTATTAGTATGGTGTTCCTAATAATCCTTTAGGTGAGTGTATATATATATATATATATATATATATATATATATAATAACTCTCTTAAGATTTTTATCATGGTAATGGATATGAATAGATCTTGGTGGAATAGATCTGCTACGCTGCAGCTGTTGATTATTACTGCTGCTGCTTCAGAGCAAGTACAGGAACTTGCTACTGCACTGCCAATACATATGCTGATACGCTGCTGTGAGTACGTAAGAAAAAATACTGCTGCTGCACAAATAGCATATATTTAATTATATCATATATAATTACCCATAGCAGATCTATACAGGTTGAGCTGGGGAAGGTGGAGGGTTTTAGAAGTGTGCTGCAAACTGCTATAGAGAATGGTAACCAGCCATTTAAATGTTGAGCAGTAAGCTCATTGGCTGCAAATGTGACATGAACAAATAAGCTTGTGCAAAGTAGTTAACATAGTTATCTTTTGCAGCAGTAGTTTACTAAATACATGTACAAGTAGGGGTGTACAAGTACACTGTCTATATATAAATATTAGATATATCATTTAATGGTATTACATTTGGCTAATTGTTTCCTTGATCAGATTCAGTGCTTATACTGAATTCTGAACTTATTGTGAAAGTAGTTACTTTCTCCATGAAATTATCAATCATCCCTATGAGAATGGAATGAATTTCTGTGTGAATATTTCATAAACCATTCAATTTGATGCAACAATGTATGTATTTTATCAACAATTTACACAGAAATCTCTTCTGCATGTGTGGCATGAATGAGGCCAATGAATCTCCACAAATCTGAAATATTTTCTTTCTTACTTATCCTCAGCCAACACCGGAAAAAGCACTTTTGGATGACCCTCTCAACCACAAGCATGTCAGTTGCTGTGGTTTATTTCAAATGGATTTCATAACTACTCACTGCTTAAGATCTAACTCCCTGTCAGCTGAAATCACAAGCCCTGCCAAACAAACCAGCTGCTCCCACAGACATCCACCCAGTACATGCTATTAATCATATATTAAACAAGCATTCCAGAGAAGAGAACATTCTCACAACTCCATTGTTACAGTGTTTAGTCAGTTTCCTGTTGCTTACTGATGTCACAACTCACTCAGCAGAGTCTAGGTTAGTTTTGCAAGTTGTATTTAATGAAATGTGTTGGTGCAATTTCTAGAGCTCAGCTAAAGCTAAGGGAGCTTTTATAGTAAAAGGGACCAAAATCATATGAACCACAGACATGTTTTGGAGTCCATGTTGTGATAGCCAACAAAACAGTGTCTCAAGTAGAAACAAACTAATACTGCTCTCTGATCAATTACTGACACAAAAACCAATTACACTCTAGTATTATTGGAATAGAATATAAACTATAGCTTATATAATCCTCAAATAAAATACATAAACAGTGATTTTAAAAAAACAATGTATTTAGAAAAGATCTGGATAATATTAATGCATTGTCAGTGCTTTTAAATTTTAAACAAAAACCTCCAGCAACAAAACTTCCTCATTATTTGATTCATAAATCAGTAGTTATTTGTTGATTAATAAATTATTAATGATGTACTCTTTCATTATATTGATTATCTTATCACATTCTTATAATCCTCACATCTCTCTCCCTTCTTGTTTTCAGATTGCAGTGGCAGCAGGTGGCCACCAGGGAGAGTTGTTGGTTGTTCTGTCTTTGAGGGTTGGCAGCTCTAGAATTGTCTATCTACAGGATCTGAAACACAAAAAATAACAACACACCATTAATTCCATCTCACACTGTTAAAAATATGGGTGTAACATTTGACTCTTCACTTACATTTCAAGCTTATATAAGTTCTATTACCAAGACTGCATTCTACCACCTTCGTAATATTGCCCGACTGCGACCTGCTCTCAGCACTAAAGATACTAAAACTCTAATTAATGCTTTAATAACCTCTCGTCTCGACTACTGTAATTCACTTCTTATTGGGCTGCCCGCTAGAACAATCACTAGACTACAATATGTACAAAATTCTGCTACCAGAGTCATCAATCAAGTCAAGAAATCTGATCATTACCCCTTTGCTCTATAATCTACATGCCTGTTTCTGTCCGCATCCAGTATAAAATTCAATTGTTAACTTTTAAATGTCTTCATGGATTTGCTCCCCATTATTTATCTGAACTTCTGCACTGTTATTCTCCTCCTCGTTCTCTCCAGACATCTGACTTAAAACTGCTTACTGTACCTCATTTTCAGTCTTTCAACTGTGGGTGGTAGATCATTCAGTGCTGTGGCTCTGAAACTCTTCCCCTTTTTCTCTGCGAGACACTGCTACTATATCCTCATTCAAATCTCAACTAAAAACATATTTTCTTACAGTATTTCCAACCCTCCTCAGTTTAGTGTTCTGTTGTTTTTTTGTTTTGTTTGTCTAACTGTATATGTTCTATATTGATGCTGTGTATGTGTTATTTTCTTGGGAAAAGCGCTATATAAATAAAACTTATTTTATGTGGTTTAATTTACACTCCGCTGCTGTCTGAACTCAGAACAACATTATCACCGGTGTGTGCAGGCAGACAAAGACAGGCAGATACAATTCCAAACGTGATTTAATCTTAGATAAAAGGCAAGAAAGGCAGACGGGAAACAGCACTACACACTAAAACATAACTGAGATCGGACCGAGACTGAAGGAACGGGAGGAACTTATGTAGTGAACACAGTGAGGATGATGACACAGATGAACTAATGATGATAACCGGGGAGACAGACGAGTGGCGGGAAACAGAACAAAAGGAACATGTGACAGATACAAACAAACTGAAAGTCCAATCAAAATGAAAATTAACGTGACTGTGACAGAACACCCCCTTCCGGTAGGCACGTCCTCACGCCATGGAGACGAGGAGACGACGAGAATAAGGGGATGGCAAAAAGATGGTTAAGGAGGCTGGCGAAGAGATGGCACAGACAGGTAGTAGGATGAAACAAACAAACTGAACGTCCAATCAAACTGAAACTAAACGTGACTGTGACAAACATTTCATGTGCAACTGAAGCCAAACATCAGTAAAATCACATGGATGTGGTAAACCAGCAATTGCTGTTCAGTCATTTACTCATTTCATGAGGAAAGTCCAGAAAATGTATAAATGTAATTAATTTAAAATAAATTGCAATAAAATAATTTCAGGTTAAATATTTTTTCTTTCTAATACACTTTTCAGACATTTTTAATTTGGGATATAGGTTTAAGGTAAATAATAATAATTTTTATATTTTCACCCTGCAACATACACAACAAATTTCAGTAATGTTCTATCTTTGAAAGTAAATGTTTAACTAAGCTTTATAAATACACAAATAAAGCATGAAATTTGTTTACAAAATCTACAAAAAAACATGGTATTTCATATGCGCTGTAAAATTATTTACAGAGAGAAATCCTGCGTAATTACGTAAATAATATGTTGAGTTGGTCAGGCACACTGTGTACTGGTGGCCTCACTGAGTTGCACATTAATACACTCAATCATATTGCATTTCATGCAACACATGGCAAATGTACATATGATACACTCCTTATGTAGGCCCTACTTATGTAAGTGGCTAGACTGCAATCACACACTTAGAGATGTGAAACAGTATGAACCATGGTGTCAGAATAATTATCTGTGGGTCCATTAGCAGACTCGCACTACTGTGGATATGAAGGGAATATCTCTCTTTCTGTATGTGTGTGAGTATAATCTTGTAATGTATCAGATATTTTCAGCCTGGCTTTGCTGTTCACAAGTTTATGCACTTATTCTTATTCTTATTCTTATTCTTATTCTATCACCTGCACATTTGTAGAGTGAAACTCATTTAAAGCAATCTACATTCAAAATATAATGCAATACAATTATTCAAAACAATTCATATGCATCATGCTAAGTTCTGCCATTAATCATAAGCATACATGTATGCATAAAATGCATAAGCATAAAATACATAAGCATGATTTATATCCACTTTACTGATTGAGTTTGTTGCTGAGTCAATGCAATACAACCCAGAGAGACAGAGAGAGATCGAGGATGAGATGGAAGGGGGTTGAAAAGAGAGAGAGAGAGAGAGAGAGAGAGAGACAAAAAAAGAAAAACACAAAAACAGATCTTCCCTTCTGACAGTCACAAAATAAACATGAACACTTTACCGTTTCTCTGACATTGCTGCAGTTCTGTGGCCGGTTGTTTAGATAGCTTAGTCATCTAAAAAAATAGTAAGTAAGTTGCATAAAAATATAGATTAGTCTAATTTGAATCTGAAAAAGACTTGGCTTACTGCTTACTGACTTTTTTAACATAGTGGCTGTTTATGCAACTTGCCCCTGGTTAGCATTACAGGTTAATTAGTTGATAATAATTGGTTGATTAGCTCATATTTTATAAGTTCTCTCACATCTCAGACTCAACTGAACAAACTGTCCTATCATTTAATGGATATAAATTGGAAGTAAATTAATTAGACACTATTAGTGCGTACTGTTGTGCATATTTCATTCCTACCAAATATAATCAGTGTCATATATATATAATCATAATCATCATAATAAAATGACACCGCTCCAGGTGACCTGTGAGACTTTCAGCTCATTCCACCACCCAACCGTCTGTACAGGCATGCAAGCATCCGCATATTTACACATATTTATTATAATTATTGACAAATGAAGTACGCAGCAAGCGATTCATCCTTAGGAGACAAAACAAAATTGTGCTGAAAAGTACAAGCTAGAACAGACGTGCATACATGCTCTACCTTAAAAACCAGCCTTGGCTGAAGGTCATATGGAGTGTTTAGACTCAGGTTACCTGCTGCCCTTCCAAAGGCCAAGTATATTATTAGCCACCACTGCTTGTTAACTTGCTACGCTCACGAAGACTACAGAACATGATGATGACATGGCCTCCCTGGACCCATAGACACAACGTATAATTCTCCATGGAGATTCCATGCAAGACATTCTCAATTCCAAGTCTCACTTCCACTTCCACATTCTGTATGTGTAATAAGTATGTGTCCTAAATGACGTTGTTGTTCGTTTGCACTTACCCAACCATGCATCTTACATTATAGTGACAAAATTTTGTAACAGGCCATCGTTTGACAGATCATTTGAGACTTTAGTGTGGTTCTATGTTTCTAAGTTAACTTTAGAAAAATGTATACCCTGATATTGCACACTAGGATTTTACACTAGGATTTTATGTTAGACAACACTACCTAGTATGCAAGAAAGGCAAATGAGAAAGAAGACTTTTTAAAAACTCTCCCTCTGTCCTCACTTTGTGTTGTGTAACTGTCCTGTAGTAGCTGAAGCTGTAATGAGGGTAGGTTCTTTCACTCTACGCAAGCACACTAATGTTACACAACCTACCCCCTCTACCACATGCACACCATTCTGACACCACCTCACAGACCTAGAAAGATAAGACATGACTATACACACCCAACTCGGAGAAATAATGTTCAAAGATTGGAAGGCATCACATTCACTACCATTCAAAAGTTTGGGGTCAGTAAGATTTAAAAAAAAAAAAAATTATTTAAAAGAAATTAATACTTTTATTCAGCAAGGATGCATTACATTGATCAAAAGTGAAAGTAGAGACTTCTATGTTACAAAAGATTATATTTCAAATAAATGCTGTTCTTTTGAGCCTTCCATTGACAAAAGTATCGCAAAAAAGTATCACCATTTCCACAAAAATATTAAGCAGCACAACGTAAATGCTTCTTAAGCAGCAAATCAGCATATTAGGATAATTTCTGAAGGATCATGTGACACTGAAGATTGGAGTAATGATGCTGAAAATACAGCTTTGCCATTACAGGAATAAATAATTTTATATACAATTAATTTAATGTACATAAAATACATTAAAATGTATTTTTTTTTTATCAAATGCAGCTGAGCATAAAATATTTCTTTCAAAAAACATTCTTACATTCATAAAAATTCTTACTGACCTTAAACTTTTAAATGTCAGTGTACCTCTAAAACACTAGATAGATAGATAGATAGATAGATAGATAGATAGATAGATAGATATGGTGAGCATACTATTTGTGCAGGACAAACAGAAGACAGCTGTGTGAGTAAGGAGACATGGGGTGACACCAGAGGGCAAGGCCATGGTAAACGACCCTCCCCAACCAACCAGTCTCAAATATTGAATCTGTTTACTCAAAAATATGCCTGGAGCCACATTAAAGTCACCATAAAATCTAAATCAATCTTTCTTATTTTTGTTACGGAATACTACAGTGTTTATTATAACAGCAATAGCAAACCACAACAATCCAACAAATCCAATCAATTACCGGTGGACAAAATCAAGTCCCACCCAACATTTCTTTCTTGTTCGAGAAGCCATTTCACTCTTATATATGGGAAGAAAAGACTATTGCAACTTCTGTTTCATGCCCACTTTATGAGGAGCAAATTAAAGTTAATCTCTGTATGATAAGCTGTGTTGGTGTGTGTGTGTGTGTGTGTGTGTTGCATGCTTGACAGCTGCTGGGGAGCATGTGAGTCATGACAGGCCTGTTATTCACAACTGGTGCCATGTTGGAGACACTTAGACTAGCATTAGAGTCCTATGTAAACTAAAGCCATGGCACAAATATAAAATGAAACAATGTTGTTAAATTTAAATCTTTACAATGCATTACTTAACAAAATGTATCAAATACATTATGTAAGTTGCAGCTGAATGGATTACTAGACAGATATATTGGGGGGAGGGGTTTACCCATAATATCCAGTGAGACTCTAGTACTGGGGACACTAATGGTGCCTCCCTGAGTGAGAACATGACAGAAACTTGAGAGATGGAAATACCTCTCTTTGAATTACATAATTACTCAAAAAAGACACAATACTGTCTGAATAAAGCAAACGATAAGAGTTCAAGATATTTTGTGATACTGATGGTTTTCATATAAACACTCACTTGGCAACATAATTAGATCTGTAATAATTTGTACAAGATGGCAAAATCATATGATTTCTGAATTGTATCGAACATTTTATAGTTTTTTTAATTTTTTTAATTTTACAATCATGGTTAGCGTTAGGGGTTGGGCTTTATGTTTAGGTCTAGGCTGTATGTCCACTTGACTTTCACATGATAAAAGATGATGACCTTTCACCCCCAATGCATAAATATGGCATCCAACAAGAACAGATAAATAAATTAAATGTGACACTGTAGCAAACTTCACCTGCAAAACTGCTAAGTGAATTTGCACCAAGAATCATGAGATGGCCTGAACCTACAAGGTGATTTTTTCCAAAGCCATCTGCCTGACATGAGCACTTCTGATATCCATGGTATGTTTGGCAAAATTGCTGCTCAGCCTTTTTAGCATGGCAGACCCTCAATGCCCCATCACCCCTCCTCCAACCTAAACCCTACTGGAAAGCTATGTATGGGGTGGGAAGTGTAAATGGATATGCGAGTGGAGGGGGACACAACCCACAGCTGCCACCTCATCTAAGATGCCTGGGATCTAAATTGAAGCTTTTCTTACACTAAACAGGGCATAAGAGACTGGGGCCAGCCAATCAGATTTCAGCAAGCTCTAAAATGGGCCAGCCAATAGCTTGCAGCGGTTGGAAGTATATAAACCCAATCATACTGTTCTTGCTTGGGTGACCCCTATTTCGGCTTTGGTGAACAGGATCTGATCCCAAGGACTGTTACCACTTTTGTAGTCTTTTGTGCAGGTAAAGACATCAACATTTTTGAATAACCATCATTCACTGCAAAGAGAGAAGAATCTTTAAAAAACAAAAAAATAAATAAGAATTCAATTAAATAAGAAAAAATAATTGAGAGAAAAATGTAAGAACTATTCTAGTGGAATACTCCCTAAAATAGAAAAGCAAAATGGAAGTGATTCACAGGGCTGCATAAATTTTCCAATGTATAAATAATTTTCAGATGCTCTTTGATTTAAATGTATTTATTGTTATGATACACTTCAACGTGACAGCAGATGCATGCTCTTTTTAATGACACAAGTACTGGAATGTATATCAAAGACGATTTAAATGTTAATATATTTTTTAATTTTGTGCATGTTTAAATATTTTGGGTGAAGGACTCTTGGTTTGGTTGACCTGTGCTTAAATGTGGGAGCAGATGTCAATCATGTGATATTCAGCTGCTCTGAGAGCATAATCGGATACAGCCATTAAAAATCATGGGATGTGCTTCTGTTTCTCCTACTGACACTTATGGGACAGGTTCCCTCTGCTGGCTATTTTTAAAACCAAATCTTGTGGTAATCATGAGAGAATCTTCTGATAGTTGTATTCCACAGAACAGAAATGAATTCAAAATAATTCAAATGACGTTATGTTTTGTATGTTACACAGAACATGATTTGATCTAAATGATATAATTACACGACCATGACGTGTTAAACACATGAGTTTGAGGAAACTCTGGTCAGACCATGTAGGAATAATGTGACTATTTATGTGGAAAACATTGCAATGTTTTTTGGAGAGGTTTGAGATTACATGAAAGTAATGGGAGGGAGTGAACACCATATTATAAATAGATCTGTCTAGATTTACACTTGAGAGCGTCTCTCCCATTCCTGGTACAATCAGACATATGATATAACAAGTGAGGACCTCAAGTGGAGGTTGCTAGGATAACAGACAGACTGTTATAATGTGTGCAGCTGTGCTTCACAAGTATCTCATTCTTCTCAGTACACTGGAAGCTGATGTTTAAGCAGTTACGGTTCTGCACTGAATACAGTTTCATTGATTTCAGTCAGCATGCTGTAAACACATTTTGAACCCATTTGGGTATACTAAAATGGTAAAAAATTGTATTACTTTTTTATACATATAAACATAAAGCTATAGTGTTTGCAGCAGTTGGTGACACAATCATGTGGCAAGCTTTTACATGCTTGGTTGAGGAAACTCTTTTCATCCTAACTGACTAAGTTAAATTAAGTTCAAACAGTTGAGGTCAGAGACAAAGTCAGACAAGCTTGTGGAAGTAATATATGAACATTCAAGGAATAAAATGCAAATAATATTTCTCACTTTCACTTTGTCCAATGCACAGTGTTAGAAACACAATCATGCCTTTCGGAAACACCCACAACAACTTCAAGCTGAACTTTTCAGTTGATGATGAGTTTCCAGACCTTATCAAGCACAACAACCACATGGCCAAGGTGCTGACTAAGGACATCTACGCCAAGCTTAGGGACAAGCAGACCCCCACTGGGTACACCCTGGATGATGTCATCCAGACCGGTGTTGACAACCCAGGTGAGCAAAAAGACATCAGTATCACATCCTTACCACATACAGTATTTACCCCAATCAAACCTGGATTTGTTCAGGAAGCACAACATGTTTCCTTCTGTCTATATACTGATGAGATGGCATTTTTCTCCAGGTCATCCCTTCATCATGACCGTCGGCTGCGTTGCTGGTGACGAGGAGTCCTACGAAGTGTTCAAGGATCTCCTCGACCCTATCATTTCCGACCGCCACGGTGGATACAAGGCAACTGACAAGCACAAGACCGACCTCAACTTTGAGAACCTGAAGGTACAAAACAGAAATAACAAATATACTATAAAGTTAATATCAATATAGGCTTTAGATGCTCTTAATTGATCAGTAAACTAATTAAGTCTCCTTGACCTCAATTGTTCATTTACTTGAATAATTTGAAATGTGAGCTAGCATTTTAATCAATTGTTCTGAATGAACTGAATCTCTATTTGTAGGGTGGTGATGACCTGGACCCCAACTACGTTCTGAGCAGCCGTGTGCGTACCGGCCGCAGCATCAAGGGATACGCCCTGCCCCCCCACAACACCCGTGGAGAGCGCAGAGCTGTGGAGAAGCTGTCTGTTGAAGGTGTGCCATTGTTGCTGTGCACGTGTGCACACATCAGTGTTATTTCAGTATTATTATATACTATTATTGCATCCATTGAATACGCTTTGAATTATTTTTAATTTATTTTTAATTTATTTTTTAGTGATATTTAGATATTCATATAGTTATACTGACCCAGCTGAAATGAACACTACTAGGGATGATCACACCTTACACACCCCAACAACAGTTCAGAACTGTAAGGGTGGATAGCACAATAATATAACAATGAAATCTGAAGAACGAGAGTATGCATAAGAATCTGTATAATTTTAGGCACTCTTTATTTCTCCAGCTCTGAACAGCTTGGATGGAGAGTTCAAGGGCAAGTATTACCCCCTGAAGTCCATGACTGATGCTGAGCAGGAGCAGCTGATCAATGACCACTTCCTCTTTGACAAACCCGTCTCCCCCCTGCTGCTGGCTGCTGGTATGGCCCGCGACTGGCCCGATGCCAGAGGCATTTGGTGAGTCGAATCAGTTATCTACTACTGTGTCTCCATTGTCGGCTGTATATGTCATTTAGGTTTTCTCATTTCAGAAAAGTAACCATTATAAAACTGACATATTTCTTTCTTACTTTGAGGCTGCCTCATTTCAGAAATGTAACCCTTACATTCTAGAGTAAGAAAGAAATCAGTTTTATAATGGTTACTTTTCTGAAATGAGGCAGCCACAATGACGTATGAGATCAACAAATGTGACCTTTGAAATGAGACACATTACACGAGTCAAATGACTGGACAAAAATAAATATCACACAAGCAATAATGCAGTTTTTCAGAATATCCATGATGATAGCCACACCAACAGCATGACTGCGAGTGTAACACTGACTTAATATTAGTTATTTGTAACTCGCATTTTAGACACAATATTGCCAGTTATTGTTTTTTCTCTATCAACGAAAATAGTTCTGAACAACACCACATGTTTAGTATCTTTGGTAGAAGCTAATTTATATTTGCTGGGTGGTATAAATTAGGTTTTGTATTGTAATGGATGCCTATGCTTCAATTACAGGCACAACGAGAACAAGACCTTCCTGGTCTGGGTGAACGAGGAGGATCATCTGCGTGTCATTTCCATGCAGCAGGGTGGCAACATGAAGGAAGTGTTTAAGCGCTTCTGCGTTGGTCTTCAGAGGGTATGGAGAACAATTATATGCACACACATAAAACCTCTGTTGTCACCCGCAGCATGTGAGCATGTGCGTGTTTTGCTTTGACAGATCGAGGAAATTTTCAAGAAGCACAACCATGGATTCATGTGGAACGAGCATCTTGGTTATATTCTGACTTGCCCCTCCAACCTGGGCACAGGACTGCGTGGTGGTGTCCACGTCAAGCTGCCCAAGCTGAGCACACATGCCAAGTTTGAGGAGATCCTGACCAGACTGCGCCTGCAGAAGCGTGGCACAGGTATACAAACACTGAACATACTATACATTGGCGAAAGCATAGAAATGTTTGTTGATGTTAACGAAGACGTGTAGTTAGCATCTGCTCAATTTGTTGATCGCCACTTGTTCCATCTTCATTTATTTCTCTCAGGTGGTGTGGACACCGCTTCCGTTGGTGGAGTGTTTGACATTTCCAATGCTGACCGTCTGGGCTCTTCAGAGGTTGAGCAGGTGCAGTGTGTGGTTGATGGCGTCAAGCTGATGGTCGAGATGGAGAAGAAGCTGGAGAAGGGCGAGTCTATCGACAGCATGATCCCTGCCCAGAAGTAAAGCAGGAGCTTTTCCTCGTCTTTGTATTTTTTTTACAGTCCATCATGCGATCTGACATCAATGCAGAGGAAACTGCTGCTCGAAAAGACAGTCTAGCCTTTGCATCTGTCTAGCTTTCCTTTTTCCCCATCTTCTTTATTTTCCATGTCATTTCGCCATCACTTTTTTCCCCTTTGTTTCCTGTTCAGTCGGTAACATCTTGGGATCAGATTCCCGGCACAGGCGTGAGTGCCTGTAGTCGAGGCTTCACCTCAATTTCAGCCTTGGTTGTATAAAGTGAATCAATCAAGTTGTATCTAAATAAACATACCCCATAAAATACACATCTTGTATTTTATCATATTTGTGAGCAATATATATATATATATATATGGTTATAAAGAAATTATGGCTATATCATTTCTTTATAGCCCTTTTTATAACGTGATTTTTTAATGACAGTGCAGTTTAGATGAAAGTTAAAAATAATTTAATTTAATTTAACATTCATAATTAAAAAATAAATAAATACATAAGTGATGTTATGTCTCTTCTAATCAGGCACCAAATAAAGTACACATACAAAAGAGGGATAGACTTTGCCATAAATCTGGATAAAACACAAATACGCCAAACAATAAATGAACACAAGCAAAGATGCCAACATCAGTGAAGTTTATTTTCTCTCAAGATCTTTTGTTTCCATTTTAATATTTGGCCAGAGGTGCAAACACCTCTGGGGAAAAAAATTACTTTCTGCAAACAGCATCAAGGTTTGAATCTCTCTGTCTCTCTCTTGCTCTCTCTCATATATATAGTTTGTCCACCTGACTTCTCGCTTGTCATATTGCATATTAGCTAAATGCATCATGATAAATCCAATGTCATAGCAGACAGTTTACGTCACAGACAGCACAACACTGAACTGGAGGGATTTGTCATTCAGACGTGACACGCCCGGCACACCAACTCACAATTCTCCCTAATACTCATTTTAATGCCTTAAGAAAAGCTCATTCATTCAGACACACTTTCACTCCAGGTCAAGTATGGCTGCCAGAGCAAAAGTCTGCCATAATCCTCTCACACAAACATTTCCTACCAGCAGAGAGAGAGAGAGAGAGAGAGGGAGGCAGGGCAACAGAGTAGCGCAATACAGACGCACACATTCACACATACATGCACACGCATACACGCTCTCTCTCTCCCTCTAATTCTTTTGCTTTTGCCCATTCTGTTATTTCACATATGTAGTCTCTCTTTCTCCATCCTTGCTCTGAATCATGCAGGATTGCAGGTTAGTGTTTCACTTCAGCACACATAGAAACGTCTGGAGAGCTAGCAGAGGGTCTCTCTGCTCTAGCTATGAATTAACCTGGAATTCTAAAATACTGTATATACTATACTCACAATATTATCATCAGTATCATAATCTTTATATACAGCCAGAGTCTGACTGATATAAACCAATGTATTTTTTCTCCCAAGATAATTATTCTAGAAAATAAATTAAGTACCTGTGCAAATATACACAAATTGAAGTGTTCACATTTAAGACATTGGCGCCTTCCCCTGGCCAAACATGGGTACAAACCCACAGAGCCGTAGGATGCAGCTGATTCAAGTCAACATGAGTGCACAGAGGTCTTAATGGACGTCGAACGGATACAGATCTCAGCAGTCCAAACCAGACAGAGCCGGTCTGATGCAGAGACCGGGTCAGACTGGTCCAGGACATGCAGTCTTTACCCTGTTCAGTTTGAAACAGGAAGTGTCTCCAAAACAGGAGTCCAGTCACAAAGCAGACAGAACAATGATTTCCAGTGATTCAGCAATCGAACGAGGAGAAACTTGGTGTCTTTGTGAATGTGCGGCACAAAGGCAGAGAATAAAGTGAACAACGAAAAGTGGATGGATGATGAGATGGCAGACTTGCAAGGTGGGCTGGGAGGCTCACTGTCTGGCTAAAGGTCAAAGGTGAAGCACCACAGTGATACCTGTGGAGTCAGTCATCACAAGTAAACTTTCAAGTATCTCAAAGCATTTGACATACTTGCAGCAGACAAAATCAAGAACCAAGCTTGTTTTCTGTACCATAATCCAACACCCTCTCATGAACAGAGGGAGATGCCATCACAAACATGGAGAAAGTGGCATATAATCCTTTAGTATCTACAACATATTTCACACATGGCAGCAATCAAAAAGTAATGGACCAACCATATTAAATCAACCTGTTTATCCAAACTGAACTGGACAGAAGTGTCCTATACACCTTCCTTACTCAAAAACCTCATTGCTTAAACCCATGTGCTTGATCAATATCTCACTGTCTACGAGCTGGCAGCACCAACAGGGCCAAAGCATGGCTTTACACTAAGAAATTACAGTAATATCTATTGCTATTGCACAATTATCACCATTAACAATTACATTTTGATCACCCTCGGTTGTGAATTGCTGTTCGTTTTATGTTTGGCAAATTGACAACTATTGCAAAACTAGGCCTAGCTATACAACAAAAACCAGAACTGGTTTGATCAAAAAGCAAGCCAAGAGTATTGTTTGAAAAAAGAACAAATAATCTCCAAACAAACTTATTTCTACCCATGACAAATAATCTGAAGCAGCATATATGTTCTATTCAGGTATCAAACCTGCAAATGAAATCCCTGTTAAATTCATAATAACATGAACATGAGCTAAAAACCAACATGAGCTACAGTGAAAACATGGCCAGTTTATGACGCAATGTCCATGGTCCATTTTTAAACTGCATTTCTGCTTGTGTTACACAGCATTGATAAGATTTTGCAGTGGAAACATAGCCATATAGATGCCAAATTATTACAAGATTGCACGTAAGACTTTCACTTTTTTCAAAGCCCTGTTGGTGCATTTGCCCCAAAAACATATTTTGGTACTAAGAACACTGCACTTTGTCCTGTACTCCTGCATTAAAACATCCTGCATTTTAGATATCTGGTGCCAAAATGATTAGGTAAAGGAATAAAAAGATTTTTCAATACCAATTTAGTCATATAAAAAAAAAAAAAAAAAAGCTGACATGTATGTACTAATGAATGTGATGATTTATTGTCTGCAATTACTAAGCCACATATTTTGCAATGCAAACATCATAACTGTATTGGATATTTACTTTTCTATTTCTTTTTAATACTGGAGGTGGGATAGAATCCATTGACAATTAAATATGTTCGAATAGGAAAGGTGTTTTTTTTTCTAGACATGAAAATGAATCAGATATCTACAATGCAGGAAGTGTCTTTTTTATAACACTGAACATTAAAACCATCTGTCTTGGTAAAATCACTCATGTGATAACCTCAACTCCACCAAGACTGGGTAAAAGGAGAGGTGACTATTTGCAAAGGATTACTAAATAGGAGTTTAAATGAAGGATTAACAACCAAACAATCAACGAGCCTGTTCGAGAAGGGTCAGGGAAAGTCATTTGGCATTAAATGTCTCTTCTAAATAAAAAATGGTAGGAAGTAAGTAAACTGGCACTATACATCAGAAAGACGAGGGAACAAAATTGAGCTTGGACAATCTCAAAAACAAAGTGTAGATGGTTGGCTTGCAGGCTGATCAAATTTGTGGTCGCCAGCGATGTAGATTTGGGTGGGCAACGTGAGCTATGATAAAGTTAGGATACGTTTGCCAACTTCACATTTGTGCATATAGTTCATTGGCAGCTACAGTCCTACATTGTCAATGATTCGATGCTTTGACTCAGTATTAAGAAAATGTAAGACACATTAAATCACAAAAACATAAAAATGATGACCCGTTTAAAATGTCAAGACTTGTTGAAAACATACAAAAGTGGTTAAAAAAAAGAATGACATCAATTATTGAAGTAAGAATTTCATGACTAGAATGAGAATAAAAATACTAAACTGGATTCAATCCAGATCCAGTGAATGAGGCTGTTCAGAAAGAGTGTGTGTGTGTGTGTGTGTATCCGTGTTAAGAAGCGCTCAGGTTTATGTTGTGCATGGAAGGGGTGTGCTTGTTTTTGTACTTTAGATTTCCATACTGTCAGGATCGAGTGTCCCGTGCTTTTAAGATGACTGTGTTTGTTTACGTGTATGTGTGTTCAGTTGTGTGTTGAGTGTTTACTGGAGGAGGGATCAGATTTGGTCTATAACACATAGGTGGGTGGGTCAACGTCAGTTCGCTATAGCAACGGATATAGTGAGGGGACGTCTACGAGTCAAGTCTCCTCCCCCGTCCCCTCAGAGCTCCACCTCTTTAGAGATCTGCGATGCGATGTGCCTGAAGGCGAGGGGGGCCCCCCACAGGCGTGTGTAGCGTACTCCATTTGCCTCTGCAGGACCCACACTCAGTTGGCACACCTCTGCTTGGAATGCGACTTTTGACCCTGCCGACCCATGACTGCAGCACAGCAGAAACGGGCCAGCGTGCCGGACCTGGCAGCCGCATCCCCTCGCTGCCTCACGCAAGGCAAGTACCACTTCTGCAGGGGCCCGGGGGGGACGGGAGAGACGACCCCTTACATCCCACCCCCCTCCCCTGCCCCAGGGCTCGGACGCTTTCTGATCCCCAGATAAATGGCCACTGGGAAATAGAGAGAAAGATAGCATGAGAACAAGAGAGACGAATACTAAGAGAGATTTACAAAAAAAAAAGTTGAACCCATCTGCAAAACTCAAATTGGAGACATCTTCATTGCTTTCATCACCATTGTTTTATTCTGGTTTATGTTATTTTGTATGTAATTTTATAATGTTATTATTTTTATTCCTATACACCTTCTATTTCTATTAATATTATTTACTATTACTACTTATTAATAATATTTTTATGTTAATTATTGGCAATTTTTTTCCTGTCACATTGTGTGTGTTTTGATGCTTTGACATTATTTAAATGTATAACAATTATGTCATAAATTGTCCACAGCTGATGTTTATATTACTGTATTCATTGCAATCTGTTGACAAAGTCTGTTCTTAAAGTTGGCATGAAATGAGAATTCAATTGGATATTTCTTGATCATAACATGTAGTATCATATGAGGACTCACCCTGTGACCGAAGATCTGCGGACTCCCTCAGATTCATTTGTGACCCTGCAAAAAAGCACACATCTTGAGATGATCTGCATTATCTCAACAGTGTCCGATCCATGCAACACAACTCCAACATCACTAACAAAAAAACAAACATGCATATCTGGATCTCTCAGTCCTGTATGAAGATAACCCAGCAATTTAATCTGCAATTAGGTCAATATAACCCGATGTTGACCTGAAAAAGTATAAACGGGTCATTACTAATAAAAACTTGTGCATGTTCCTGGATGCATGCAAACTGATTAGAGACAAAATCTCCATGCACCATCATCCATACTCACCCTCACATCCTATTTATCAGACGCGCACAATTCTGCGAAAGACATTGCATGCAGACAGCCATGCCATATGCAGAGACAGCCGGACATGCAGCAGCAACAGACAGGCAAACAGAGGCAGACAGGGGAACTTACTAACTGTTTTGGATCCCTGTGGAAGAGTGCAACCCGACACTGATTTATTAGAGCCCTGGCGTTTAGAAGGGTCAAGATTGACCCTAGAAGAGAGAAACACAACGAGGTTGCCAAGAGAAAGAGAGAGAGAAAGTCAAAGACAGAAGGATTGCGTTATAGTGAGAGCAAATGGAGAGAAAGAAAGGTAACAGGGAAATAAGAACACAAAGGAAGAGATTAGGAAAGGTACACATTTGTAAGCTTGGAAAGTTTGAAAAAGAGAGGCAATACGCTAAGGAATGAGGAAGGCATGAAGCGTGAGTATAAAACCAACTTTTAAGCTGAAAGAATTTTTGGACAGGTACCACTATTTTTTTTAAAGGAATCCCACATTTTGCTGCAGTAATGTGTGAGGCAAAGTCATTAAGTCTATGCATCTTTTGTATGTGAATGTGTCTGTCAAAATCGTATTTACAAATTTAACCATTTTAAGTATTACCTTAAAGCCAACCGCTGCCTAAGCGACCCGTGTAACCCTGTTCATACTAACTGCAACTTGCAGTGACTGACAAGGTAACCAGATGTCATTCATTTTCATTGACAGTTGTTGTAATGCCAGCGATTTGATACATTTGAGAAAAGTTTACGTAAAATGATTCATTTAGTAAGTACAGTGACCTACCAACCTCCAGCAATAAAATCTTTGTCGGTGTAAACAGCTTTAGAATCTTCTATCTGGATCAGAGACAGCTTTCCATTCTAAATGATGCTTAACACTGTTTTCTGTCATGTGATGTGCAATGTTTTTTAATGCATAACTATTAGGGCTGTAACGATGCACTCATGTCACGATTCGATATCATTTGCGATACTGAACTCACGATACGATACTATCGCTATATTTTAAGCCAAAATAAAGAAGAGCGATTTTTTATTATCATTACATTATTTTTCATTATTAAAATAATATTATTATTTAATTTTTATCAGGACCCACAAATATTGCCCCATTGCATTATTATACATTATATTCAACATTATATATAGTAGTTTAATGTAGTAATGTCACTGAATGTGCGTGCCTCGCGCTTTCAATGCAGGCATTTGTTGGATCTCTTACACAGACAAGCCGTACACACACAGTCGGAGCCCAGTGCTCGCTATGTCCTACCTCTCCCGCTATTAATGCACTATACATATAAAAATAAACCATCTAAAACGCTTTGAATAATCATACTACTTAAACTAAATGTGATATGGTGATTTAATGATGTTTGCGCTTTCGCTTTGAGGAATGCCGTTTCAGTGCCTGCACTTCAGATGATCGATGCAATCAATCACAGTTCTAATCGCAAGAAAGCATGTCAAAATTACTATTCCCAAGCTGTAAATGGTTAGGTCATCCAAAAAAAATTATTCTGCATTTACTCACTCTCATGTTGTTTTCGCGTGCATTTGAACATCCGTGTTTACTACAGTATGCGCACCGTTGTAAATCTGTTCATCATATAAAGCCATCGTGTCTCTTCAGAAGACTTGGATTTGGATTAGACACTAGATTGATTATTTTTACAATGCCTTTATGACATTTTTTGGATCTTTTAAGTTTCAGAGGAATGGACTTTAAGTGGAGGGACAAAAATCAGGTTTCATGAAAAATATTTTCATTTGTGTTTTGGAAGTTGAACGAAAATCTTATAGGTATGAAACAACGTGGATGAGTAGGCTACATGATGACTGAATACATTTTTTTGGGTGAATTATACCTTATAAATACAGTAAGCTGAGCCTTGGATAAAACAAACTCTATATCACAAATCATTTCCTTTACATCAACGATACATATCGTCACATTTTTATATTGCGATATCTCGATATAGCGATGTATCATTACCCCCCTAATAACTATTGCATACTGTATGCTTTTATTTGTATAATGAGAGCGTCTCTTCTTACCTGCGTGTGAGTTTGGAGGTGAGTTTGCTGAATAGGTTAGAGGTGGCCCGGCTGCGGGCATTGGGCGGCAGGGCTCCAGCGTCATGACTGAGGGTGGGCGACGTGGGCGGAGGTCCATAGGTGGGCGGTACACGGTCACGGAGCTGACCCCCATGGAAGGTACTCCGGATGGTGGATCCACGTGTCAGCCGACAACGCTCACCTGAGGAAGAGGAGGAGGATGCTCCCGCTCCAACAATACTGAGAGTGGAGGGAGAGGTGGGAGGGAGGCGGTGAGACAGAGAGCTGAGGAGAGACAGACACATGAGAATGAATGAGAGGCAGACAGTGCACTGCAATATGCAGCACAATGACAGAGTATGACTGTGTTTGTGAATGTGTGTGTTTGTCACCTGTTGTCTTTGCCGTTCTGCAGCAGCGAGTGTCGGTCAGTGCTGGTACGATCTGTACATACGTACGTGTTTCTGCGGGTCATAGTACTTCCTGGGATATTATTCTGCAAGGAAGATGGCACACAACATTTCATTAACCCCCATAAAATAAAGAATATCAATACAAAACACAACACTACACATATACACATAAAATGGGATCCTACAGTCTGAGAACATATTGAAAAACTAGGATTCAAAATGTAATAAAAATAAACAGAAAGTTTTAGTATTAAAGATCGAAAAGAATTATGATTTTTAATATTTAGGATTCAGTCTCTTATGCTCGTCAAGGCAGTACTTATTTCCTCAAAATACAATAAAAATTGTGAATTATTACAATTTAAAATAACTTTTCTATTTTACTATAGTGTTATTGGTACTCAAGAAACATTTCATAGCATTATTAATGCCGAAAACAGTTGTGCTGCTATATATTTTTGTGGAAACCATGACAAATAATTTTGCAAAAAAGCAGAAATTTCCCTCTTACTGTGGTGGCGGTCATCTCCTTGCGCCGATCAGGTATCTCTGCCTTGTTGGGGTTGTTGGCGGTGCTGACCATTGGACTAGATGGTGGTAGGGTTCGACTGCCCATTACACTACAGCTGGCCTTCCTTGGCGGCATGCGGCTCTCACGCAGCTCACGATCTCCACCGCTGGTCGGGCTACGCTTAGGGTGCATCACAGGCATGCTAGGACCACCTGCAGAATAAACTAATAATGATTATAATCATTACCTATCAGAAGTACGTTTGTGTTTAGAGTTGAAGCTCAAGTGTCTCGTACAGAAGTCACTGTGCCGTCGCTGACGGTGGTAGGTAGAGGCGCTGCGCTGAGTCTTGCTGTGTGAGGATGAGGAAGATGATGAAGAAGAGGATGGTTTATTGGTTCCATTAGTCATTGGGCTTGGACGCACACGTGGCAACGTCATACTGCCGCTAACTCTTGACTCAGCACCATCCTATTACCAAAAAATAAAATAAATAAATAAATAAACTCTCAGAATCCAGTTCTTTGTTTACCTCAAGTATTATATATTACCTCAGTCTTCAGGCCCAACAATAGATATGTAGCCGTGACTTCATTATATTTCTGATTGAGTAAAGAGTCCTTAATTTCTTCTGTAGTAAAACCCATCCCGACCATAATCTCTGGAAAGACAAAGAAATCAGTGAGAACAGAAAGAAATATTTCCGAACACAATCAGTCACTTTATTCTATGCATCACTGTAACAGAACAGTCAAATCAAGTCACCTTTATTTATATAGCGCTTTATACAATACAAATTGTTTCAAAGCAGCTTTACAGTGATAACAGGAAAAATATGCATTTCGGCTGTTGTTCAGCTGAAGTCAGTTTAGTGTTGATTCAGTTCTGTTGTAAAGATCAGCAATAATTAAATGAGTTCATTTCATCTATAAAACAGTTCTGCAAAAAATTATGACATCATCCAGCTCAATTCAGTTCTCATACAACAGCGTCAGTACAGTCGGATCAATAATACTGTTGAACATTAAGTTAGATAGTAACAGTAGTAAAATTCTTTAACCAGTTTCTTACTGGTCTACATGCTCACCAATGCGGTTGGCGTCACTGTAGTCCTCTACTGGCTCAATGTGGGGCTTCAGCTCATCGCCCTCATACCCTGCATTCATCCACTTATCCTTCATCACTTGCTGTGGAGGAAATACCAGCATCCTGACTACACAGAAACTTCTTAGCTCAGTCATTTATCTGCATTAACTTAACACAAATCATACACTAATAATAGCTTTTAGCGACTTCCAGCAAATGCATGCTGTACAATTTTACAGAGATATAACTCAGCAGAGAGGGGTCATATAATGTATCTGGTATCACGTTAGTATTTGGTATGGTAGAGTGTATCAGTGAATGTGCAATTACTCACCTCTAGAGTGCAACGTTTGCTGGGATTGAGCACAAGAAACCTGCGCAGAATCCCCTCACAGTCTGTGGACATGTAGAAGGGTACACGGTACTTCCCCCTCAACACTCGCTCACGCAGCTCCTGGAAAACACATGCACCAGAAAATAGTGTGACAAACAGATATCAGTGTGATCTTTAGGGTTTTGACACACCAAGCCGACAGTTGGCTTTTGTCGCTTCTTGATTTTTGATGTTGGCTTGGTGTGTCACAGCCTTTAGACAATAAAAAGAACTAAAGAATTTAGAAATAAGGGTTTAAAGAACTTTAAATTAAATTGTTTAAAACCAAAGCTAATACACATTCAAAGTACCGTAAAAAACTGTGCACAATTCGAAATTAATTTTTTTATTATTATTTATACTTTCATTCAGCAAGGGTGCATTAATTAAAAAGCGACAGAAAATAATGAATTTCATTGTTACAAAAATATATTTCAAATAAATGCGTTTTTATTACTTTCTATCCATCAAAGAATTCTGGAAAAGATCATGTTTCCACAAAAATATTAACCAGCACATCTGTTTTCAACATTGATAATTCTTTAGCAGCAAATAAGCATATTAGAATGATTTCTGAAGGATCATGTGACACTATGACTGGAGTAATGATGCTGATAATTCAACTTTGCCATCACAGGAATACATTACATTTTAAATGTAAAAATAGAAAACAATTATTTTAAATTGTAGTTATATTTCACAACAACCATAAGGGTGTAAAGTGGCAGGAAAGGATCATTGTGAGTGTAGGAACCAAGTAACTGTACCTTGAGGTTCTGTCCGTCAAAAGGAAGAGACCCGCTGACCAGCGTGTACAAGATGACACCCAGGCTCCAGATGTCCACCTCTGGCCCGTCATATTTTTTTCCTTGGAACAACTCTGGAGCTGCATAAGGTGGGGAACCGCAGAAGGTGTCCAACTTATTCCCCAACGTAAACTCATTACTAAAGCCAAAGTCTGCTATCTTTATGTTAGCATCTGCATCCAACAGCAAATTCTCTGCCTGCAAATACAGAAAGAAATGAAAGCGTGAAGGAGGCAGACAAATAAGTAAGTTGTACAGATGAACTGTGTGAAGGAGAGAAAATCAAAGAGAAGCAAACAGGACAGAAAGTGATACAAACACTAATACTACTTCATACTTTTACAGTATGCTGTTCGTACAGTGCAAATTTTTTTTTTTGTATCTTTAAAATTATTTATTAGTATCAAAACTGAATAAGATTTAATGGGGTTTGTAAAATCTGCACAATTCAAGATATATTCTCTCACACGATTTTTTGCTTCTCAAGTAAAATGAAAATTGTGTTCAGGATGTTTCGATATTTTCAGTGAAAAACAAGAGAAAACTGCAGATTTGCAGTGTAAAGATTCCAGCTCGTACCTTCAGATCTCTGTGAACTATATTCTTCTGATGACAGTAATGAACAGCTGACACAATCTGAAACGAAAAAATAAAATAAAAAATACAACCCAGGTTAAACACATGAAACTGGAGCTGAATTTATCAACCAGAGACTTAATGTGTTGCAACACCTTGATCTTAAACTGTATGTGCTGTAGTCATTAGGTAAATGCCTCACCTGTCTGAATTTGGCTCTAGCCTCTATTTCTTTCATTCTCCCATGAGACACCAGGTAATCAAACACCTCACCTGGAAAACCAAATCACACACGAATATTGTCCCAAAATATCACAGATGCACCTATGAATGTTATGAGTATCAAAGGTTTGACTTTTTGCATTATGTTTCAGCTCTGAAAAAAAAACACATTACACAAATAAACACCCTATAGTGAACGCACAGCTCATAAAGTACATTCATGGCCACACTAGCATGTACTAGATATAGTTACGCAATGTAGTATACTCTATACTTCAGTATGAACTTCAGAGCTCACCTCCACTTGCATATTCCATCACAAGATAAAGTGTCTTCTCTGTTTCGATAACCTCAAAGAGTTGCACTGTAATATATAAGAGTAGCTGAGATTAAATATTTTTGGAAAGCTTACATCTAAACAGCATTAGCTAATTATTTTGCACAGTCAGTATTATAAAAGCAGCATTCATGCATGCATTCTTACCAATGTTGGGGTGATGGAGGGTCTTCATGATCCGCACTTCTCTGAACAGCTGCAAGAAAAAAGAGAAAGAAAGAAAGAGGGTGGTGTGATTCTTTAGTAATTATTTCCCAGAATTCCCAGAATATACTGATATTCTTATCATCATCAACATGAAGCCTTAAGGTAGGAAAGTTAAATCCAGATAGAATATATACTTCTGTATTTTGTTGTCTCTCAGTCTGAAGGGATACCCTATATACATTCCTGTTGCTGTGAAAACCCCAGGATGCACCTGCACCAATCTGCATCTGTCCCATAATACATCTCGCAGACGTGTGTTCACAAGTAATTGCTTTGATACACCCCTCATATCTCTAATTTACATTATTAGATGATACAAATACATGTACATGAAGGCATACACACACACACATGTTGGTGCACCTATCATTATGAGGACATTCCATAGAAGTAATGGTTTTTACACTGTACAAACTGTACATTCTATCCCCCTACACTACCCCTACCCCTAAACCTACCCATCACAGAAAACATTCTGCATTTTTACATTTTTAATAAAACATTGTTTAGTATGTTTTTAAAGCTATTTTTATTATGAGGACACAGGAAATAAACCACATTTACGTTGTAATACCAGAGTAATACCCATGTCATTATACAAATTTGTGTCCTCATAAATCACATAAACATGCACACACACACGTGAAAATGTAACAGATTAAATCAACTCAGTCTGTCTGCTAGTCAATAAAGAGGTTGAATCAAACATCTAGGAGGAGCTTGTACATCTAATCCTGTCAATCATATCACAAGAATATATGATCAGCTGTTTTCCTCAGCTCTGTGGGTTACTTAGGCTTGTCGACTTATAAGCCAATCACAATACTCTTCTCTTTTTTATCACATTGCCTCATTCTCTCATAATGACTAAGCACAATATTGTGTTAAAACAAAAAAAATCCACTAAATCTTTTTAATAACCGCTACTTTCAGTTTAAAGTTGGCATGAAATGGACATTCATTCTATATATTTTTTTAAAGGGGTCATGACATGAGAAATCACATTTTCCTTGATCTTTTGGCATATAAGAGGTCTTTGTATCATTAATACATCCTTCAAGTTCCATAACTTAAAATGTCCTCATCATCAATAAAAAAAACATTTATATAATCATTTATATAATGTAACGTTTACATCATTGCATCATTGTCTTCACTGGTGTTTAGTCGAAGAGCACCGAGTGGATCTAAAGTAGTTTGTGATTGTGATAATAACAAAATTGCAATGCCACGCTGGTCCTGGCTGTGGAAAAACATCAGCTTTGCATAAGCTGCCGAAGGATCCCGATGTCAGAAAAAAATAGATTCAGTTTATTTTTAACAAACGTCCTAGTCATGTCATTTCAAGTTTGTACCATACATTTTACCAGTGACTGTTTTGAGAACAAGTCGCAATACGATACTGGCTTTGCTGAGTTTTGCTCAAAGATCAGGCTGTGCCAACTGTTCTGGAACCAGCAAGGACCCCACAAACTGCAAGTAACGTATTTAATTTTTAAATCGGTAAAGACAGTTAAATTCATAATGAATAATCCTAGTATTTTTACTTCAAAGAACGCTCTCTTTATAATGGCTGAATCCGTCAATTACGCAGCGCGAGTTTATATGGACACTTGTCAAAACTCCCGTTATAGTGACGCTCTTACACTACGCAATGAATCTGTATTTACTGTATTTACATCGTATTTGCATTGTTATTTATGGTGAAAGCATTCGTAAGAGTTCAGAAAATTCATGCAATCAACAGACTGTCTATCATCTGCTCAATGCTCATCACTGCACCCTTTCATGTGATGGGAATAGATAAAAAAAATAATGCTATAATCAACACGTTTCACGATTTGTTAATTTCGACAGTTGTAATAGAGCGTTCAAATCAGAGGACTAAAATCAGGAGGGAAAAAAGATGTTTCTAAATGATGACATAAATCAAAATCAACCTTATTTACTTTGTTAACACACATTACAGGTCTTAGGGTGAACAATTAATCCTTGCAAGTTAATACACAGAAAAAAATTGCTTGCCGTGGTAATCTTTAATCAAAAGCTGAAAAGTAACTTCCGGTCTGGAATGGCGTTCCTTTTGTCATAACTCAATTGTACAGTCAAAGGACAGATTTTTTTCTGGTGACGTATACTGTGCTTTTCCAATCATTTGGTCCGCTTGAACCCACCACATTCTTATAATCAAATACAAGCTTGTATTATATCTGCCTCAATCCAATCATCCAATCAACAACCAGTAGATAGAACACAGTCCTAGCTCTAATTTTTTTCTTTTAGATACTCACATTGCAACTTGAAGTAAAATAATCATGTTTGTTTAAAACTGTGTTGTTGACATAAGAGCTCAGAGATGTTTGAATTAACTGCAAAAATATGCAAATCAGAAGACCAGAAGAAGATTTGAAAAGAAGCATTGCTGACAGCCACATACTGTAAATGAACGCTGTCGTGAGCCATGTCACATGTAAACATACTTTTTATTACTTATTTTATGGGAGATAAAATAGAATCTATTATCTAACCAGACAAATCATGACACAACATCACACAGGACAAATCTTTAAGCCTTTCTTTATGTGCAACACTAAAGGGCAAGAAAAGAGGGATGGGACAAACACTTACTCTGACAACTGACAAATGCTCCACTGAACAGTGATTCCAGCACTACAACAGCTCATATCAGCCATATGAGTGATCAAAAAGCCAAACGTAATTTATGTTCAATAAGGGTGGTTTAGAGTTTGTGTACAGTTAACTGTGTGTGTTACAGAGCCAAGACTGAATCACAGTGGGGCATTCTGGGCCTGTGGAGAACCGCAGCTGTCGACCTCTCCTCTCCAACACACACACTAAGCACACAAACAAATGATGCATTTTGAAAACAAGACTGCCTATGGCCAGATTTGAAGAGATAAGTCAAAAGACTTTGGAATAAAATAAGCATAACTAAACAGTGCATGGAATTACAGCAGATATTTAGAGAAAAATTATATGTAATCACTGATGTCCGATGCTCAAGTTACTATATTTAAGATTTTGCACACAAAGGGGAGCCCTTGAATTAAACACAGTTGTCAGTGCTGCGATTTAATGTAAGATCCATCCAGATGACTAAAATCCCCCTGTTTTCACAAGTGTGTTCAAAGACAAAAGCATATCAAACATAGGTGTGTCAATAATCAAAAAAAATCTTGATGTATGCTCAAACACAGAGCAGTGTTGGAGTGGTGGGCTTCAATGCGAGCAATGAAGGCTGGAGATAATCTATTACGAGACAGATGAGTCACTGGGATACAGGGAGAGTGCAGACTAACAGAGACACTAAACACTAACACCACACACACATTACTGCAGTGCTTCCAAGAGCCTAACACTCGAAGATTAACATATATAGTTATATATTCACTGTTCACTTGAGGCGCTGAATATTTGATACGTGGACTTTCTGAACACTTGGTGATATTTATATAGAGTGTATATATTTATCCTTTTTTATTTTTTCCTAAAAGTGTTAAAATTACATCATTGTGTGGCATTGCGAAAGTTGTCTTGAAAAATGTCTTGAAAACATAAATACTAAATATATACATAATAGTCTTACCTTTTGTAGGCTGGTTGGGTTCAACTGAGTCTTGTCGATAATCTTTATTGCAACCTAAATATACAATGCACAATTAGTGATTTGAGCTCCAAAACATAAATTTTCCCTTATGCCAGGTAGACAGCCTCTAGAAAAACTTGTGAGTTTCTGTGACCAACCTGTTATAGTGTCATTTGATATTCATCAGTGGATTCTTTTATCAAAGGCAACTTGTTAGAGGGACCAAACTGGAAAACCAGTTTAAACAATTCTTGGTTATGAAAAATTATAATATATACAATAGCAATGCTGCATTTATTTGATCAAAAACACAGTAAAAACAGTCATATTCTGAAATATTATTACAATTTAAGATAACATTTTTCTGTTTCTATATATTTTAAAATGTTGTTTATTCCAAAGCTGAATCTTCAGCATCATTACTACAAGTCTTCGGTCACATGATCCTTCAGAAATCCTTCTAATATGCTGATTGGGTGCTCAAGAAACATTTATTATTATTATTATTATTATTATCAATGTTGAAAAAGCTTAATATTTTTGTGGAAACCGTGATACATTTCTTTCTCAATTCTTTGATGAAAAGAAAGCATTTATGTAAAATATAAAACTTTTGTAACATAATAAATGTCTTTACTGTCAACTTTGATCAGTTTAATGCTTCTTTGCTGAATAAAAGTATTAATTTATTTTAAAGAAATATCTTACCTTACCCAAACTTTTGAACAGTACTGTATAAATTTGACTGTATTATTATGCTATTTATTTATATTGTATATTATGTAGTATTGTAATAATATAGTATATGAAGAGAAATCTTTGTCAAGGTTTTAAAACTGCTCCTTGCTTCAGAATTTTGGTAATTTTCAGGAGTGACAACCATATTGAATAAATGAAACAATTCAGGTAGTGATAACCAAATTTACTCATTAAATGTGTAGTGTGTACAGCACCCAACTGTAAAACTAGTTGTTAATGCAGTGATGTAATTAGAAGTGTCTATGTCTCTTTTCTTCTCGTGTGGCACAAGTCAGAGACAGAGCCATGTGTCTTGACTCATTTGCAAATTCTCATGCCAATCTGTCTGTCTCCTGCGTAGCTGCTCCCACCAGCCATGTGGTCTAGGAGTAACTCATACTGAACACTTCAGACAGAGCACATGCTGTTAGTAGCAACTTAAGGAGTATAAACAAAGCACACCGTTGATGGGTATTTTTATTTTATGAAAAATTTTATCTAATCACTAACATTACTTAGATCAAAAAGAGCAGAACACTTTTAGCATCCATGCTACCTAATTTATAGCCACAATACTGTTATGGTTATGTCAACCATTATAAGTCTGGGAGTGACGATTGTATTCCGTACACACACACAACCATAATTTAGGGGATTTCCATCTGCATTTAAATGCGGCTGTCACTCCCAAAAGTGTATGCGTGGCTCTAGACTGCCACACGTAAGTTCACTATTAATTGTGCAAGAGTTTTTAAACTTTCTATAATGGTATTTAAACTCTAGAAATTTAGAAAAATGGTAGAACTTTATATATGTTAACACTGTATGCAGGAACTATTCTTTAAGCATCACATTCTATTATTGTCCAAGATTATTAAAACTCTAAGCTTCCCACTAACTAGTCCATCTAAAATCACACTATATCAGCTTTGGTTTATAAAAAGTAAACGTGGGCGTAAAAATTTTCACACTTAAGTTGGACCACTTTAAAAATATACCACCCAAAGAATTAATGCCCACAAGTGTTCTGATAAAAATGAGACATAATACAGCAGCTCCTGTACCTACATCTTATCACACCCTTCTGGTTTTACCTATGTAAACTCTCTCTCTCACCTCTTTGCCTGTGAGGATGTGGCGGGCTAGTTTGACTTTAGCAAAGTTGCCCTTGCCGATGGTTTTAAGGAGCCGATAGTTTCCGATGTGTGGCAACTCGTCTGAGCAAGAGGCCATGGAGTTACGACATCTGGCACCCAGTGAACGACTCGACACATTCGTCCCCTTCTCTGAACGACTCGCCACCAGAGACGCATGCTGGACGGAGAGACAGACACAGAGAAAATTTACTAAGATGAATAAGTAATAGATTGGATTAAACTGGGGAATACATGCTGTTGTTCAAACAGAAAGAAGAAAATGGCCTCAAAGAAAGAAACCTGCCTGTGCTTCTAGCCAGTAAAAAAAAACAAGTAGTTAGCTCAGATCACAGAAATTGCATGTAGAAATTGAGAAGCAGAATTTAATAGGAAAGTTTTAAGAAGGAAACTTTAGAAAAAAAGACTAATGCTGCATCAACAGCACTGACCGACCGCACCATATTTCTGAATTAAATCCTCATTTACTGATTAAGCCTCTTACTACACACACAAAAATCTATCTACACTTATGCAGATGGGCCACACAACTGTTGTAGTTGCTAGTAATTAGTATTTTATTCATTTATACCAATGCTTTGATATCTTTGGCCACTGCAACAATTCTAAAAAGAACAATGTCACAGGTGTGTTGCTCAAATCTGCGATTAGGAAATAACGCACCGGAATTTGGGCAACTGAAAATATTCAGCCAAATATAGTTCATATAGTTTTGGTGGGCCGTTACCATTGACTGAAACAATGACATCTAATGTTTCTCCAATGATGCGTTTCAACCATGTCAGGGTCTATTTCGTGCACACAACATGAAAAACCTACATGTCAGCAGAGTGGGCGCACTTATGAGCAAAAAGGAATCTATATAGCAACTTTACTTTACTATGAGTGGTTTAATTTATCACATGAAAACACGACACCCTGGACAGCATACCAAGTTCAATTACCTAATTTGCTCAATTTATTTACTCAAACTTTATTTTCAGGTTTAGTTTTTAGGCTTAATTAAAACTTTAATTTTAGTTTAAATTTATTAAAATAATTCATTTCAGTGCATCACTAACTAACACAGTTACAGGGTTTGTAACTGCCTTTAAAAATACACACAAACAGTGTGCTACAACAATAGAATTAAAAATGAATTAAAAAAAAATAACTTTCTATGCCTTGTGTGTTACAGTGTCTGAAATTATTTAGAAATATGTAAATCTGAATGAAAATTCATTAAGATAATTCAGTTTGCTTGTCATAAAAATGTATTTTAGAAATTCACAGAGAAACACAAACATGCACAACCTTAATAAATGGTGACTGAAATCATATGAACTATCATTAAGATGGCTGATGTGATGATGGTATACAAGAGAGCGCAGGAAAACGGTGGTCAGCTTTGGTGTGTGAGTAATTCTGCCCTATAATACAGGATTAATTTACTTTGCCATGGAGGTTTTAGTCTGTCGCATCTGAAACTAAACTTTCTATTTAGATTAGCACATTCAAACCTGACTGGGACCTGAACACTCAAACTAACATCTGGTAAAGTTTACTGAATGGCTCCAACTGCCCCCCTTAAGAGGGGAGAGGAAGGAGCTCACACAGAAATCAAAACATGCCCAGGTCCCCATCTGCACCGCCGACCACAGGATTACAGCTCAGGGATTGAATAAATTACTAACGATGCCCTGCCATAATCTTACTGGACTCTACCTCACACACAGAGTCCTACACTATATGCCAAACTCCACACACTGTGCACCAGGTCTCACTCTTATTTTTGAAAAATTAAATATAACCAAATAAATATGAAAAGAATCACATAGAATGTTGGGAGAATCACAAACGTGAAAGCATGTGTGGGATTTAGGTAAACTTAGTCCAGTTCTGGCTCACATGTTCACTATATTTGTGATCTGTTTATTTTTTTATCTTATGCATCCTGCACAAAGACCTTTAAATGCCCCAACATTTCTATAATATGTCAGAACATATTTGCTCAATAAAATGTACCATGCACATTATTTTAGCTCTGTATCCTAAAACTGTGTGCCTGTCCCATGCCAAAGGAAGCATTATCTGCTACAGTTACCTATAATAACCACCATATTATTGCTGAAAAATGCTGCCTTTGCAGTTTATGAACAAAAGTAAGATGTCAACATCCATATTCAACATTTGTGTCACTAAGATGTCTTCATCTGGTTGGCTTTTGATGACATAGATTTATCCTTTGCTGTCTATGACATCCCAGAATCCTGTGCCTGTTTTGGCAGTTGGTCTAAAGAATAACAACGCTGACTGAAGGAGAATTTGAAAGAAAGGAGTACTATTTATATACACTACCATTCAAAATGTTTGGGGTCAGTAAGACTTCATAAAAAATAAAAGGATGATCAATTAGTGACCTTTAATACATTTATAATGTAACAACCCATTTCCATTTCCAATAAATGTTGTTCTTTTTCATTTTCTGTTCATCAAAAAATCCTGAAAAAAATATCACTGTTAACAAAAATATTAAGCAGAACTATTTTCAACATTGATAATAAGAAATATTTCTTGAGTGCCAAATCAGCATATTAGAATGATTTCTGAAGGATCTTGAGACACTGAAGACTGGAATAATGATGCTGAAAATTCAGCTTTGCCATCACAGGAATAAATAACATCTTAAAATATATTCAAATAACTACTATTTTAAATTCTAATAATATTACTGTTTTATTGTATTTTTGATCAAATAAATGCAGCCTTGCCTTGGTGAGCATAAGAGACTTACATAAAAAAAATCTGACAAACCTCAAACTTTTGAATGGAAGTGTATATAAAAAGAGACAGGAATAAACTAATGTATAATTGTTAGGCAGACACAGTCCAAATGCAAAACTGTTCACAGTTCCATCCCAACTAAGACACCAACAACCTGACCCTTCACATAAAATTTGGTTAGTTGAACATACTTTAATTAATTAAAACGTTTACCTTGGTGATTGTTTAAAACTAATTTACAGCAAGTATAAAATTATGTTCATTAAGTGTTACCATCAGCTGACTTTGTGTTTTTATTATTATAAGGTTTCAATCAAGCAGTCAAACATCAGATAAACTGAATCCCTACTGATTTTAAATCAACAGCACACTAATTTAAAAAAACAATAGTTGTTTTAGATTTAGTTTACTGGCTTATTGAAACGACACTAAATACATTAGCACAAGTCTAGGTCAGGTCAAGTGCTGGCGCAGAACTGGTAGGCCACTAGTGCGTCTGAATATGGAGCACGCAACTGTAGACGAACGGAGACGACAGACCACCGCTAACACTGAAACCTCACTCCACCCTCCCTAGATGACTCTGGTGCCCAAATGATTATATTCATTTCTAATATGTAGAGACAGAGTGCTCAGAGTTCCTTGCTATTCTCTCGCAAATTCTGCCAATGATGCAAAACCGCGCGCTGGGAGAGCATGGCGCTCGTGCGCAGATGATGCGCTGATGTGTACACTATGCGGATGGCCTGCGCTCTACTGCCTGCGCGTTTCGCAGCGCCTCTTTTGCTGCTTTGCACATTCAAGGATGCGGCCCATTTAGCCAAAGAACCTGCTACGCGTACATGGGCCACTGTGTCCTGCCTCTCCATCCTCCCATGAACGCTACCAGGCAATGAATTCCTGATATTCAATCCCGCCTGCGAAAATGACCGTGCACCTGACGTTAAATACTGGGCGTTGTGAAAACGGAGCAAAGAGATGATATATTAAAACAATAATAATTCATTTGAAATGATGATACTTACATGATCTGTGCCCCGGTCGTTCGCAGACGGTAAAGCAGACCGAGAGGACATTTTCCCTGAGATTGCAAACGATTAAAGAGGAATAGCGCGAACAGTATTTACAGATTTAATCTCCCCCGGTAAACGCAGCCCACATCGGCCGTGCTGCTGCAGCTGGGGCCGTGCTCGTCTCACACCGCCTGCTCGGCAAAGCCTGCGTCTGTCATGGCAGCGGCAACAGCAGTCCGCAAATCTCACAGATGTCCTCGAGACAGCTGCATTATTTTTCTGCAAACCGTAACGATCAAATGCGCCTGTTGACGATGTAAACGCAAGCGCGGCTGTATATATGTGCTAAAACAGAGTAATGCTTGGCCGGAGCCCAACGATTTTGTAGCGACTCGCTACCCCCCGCCTCATCTCCGCGAGCAAAACAAATACGGCTCCGAAAACCCCGTTCTCTTTTCTCATAATAATACCGATTATCTCCCCGTTCCCCTGTACCGTTCAGTCTCGCGCGCGCTCGCTCTCTTGTCGCATCTGTTTGTCATGGGAAAACAGAAGCTTTGGCCGGTGACGAGGCCGAAACCCGTTCACATCCTAAAGCAGCCGTTATATTCCAGCGGCAGATATGTGAGATGCGCCACTGCTGCCTCCGCTAGCGCTCGTCTCGGTACTGACACAGGCGCGCGGACGCACACGCGCGCGCACCGATGGACAATTTAAAGAGCTCCACACCAGCGGACTGATATAGAGAAGTTGGTCAGGTCTTTAATCTCTCAATCATTGTTTCATTTCATAGTCATTGCTTATTCAAAAGTGTCTATTAAGAGCTATTAAAAGCTGTTGCAGATATCAATAAAAATGAATGACCGAGCGCAGAACAGTATAGGTCTATTTACAATATTTACAGGCCAGTGGTAAAGGACAGGACTATAAACACTAAAGGATGCAACTGACTTCAGATGATTATGTTTACTGTCTTTTTAGCTGAGCATTAAACTGAATGAAAGTAATGTGATTAAACGGTGTCAGTTAAGTATCTCCATTTCTGTAACTGGCAGTTTGTTGTGAGGTCTCTTTACATATTGGCTGCCCAGGCAGAAAGTGGCCATGTCATCTTACTATATCTTTTGAGCTTGGGGTTAAGATTTTTTTGGAAAAAAGTGACTAATGCTCACTATGCTGCATTTATTTGATTAAAATACAAAAACAATAATATTGTGACTCTTTTGTTTTTCTCTTTTCTACTTTTCTATTATTTTATTAATTCCTGTGATTAAGTTTTCAGCATCATTACTCAAACATTCTAAAACATTTTAGTAACAATGTAATATTTTTTATTGTCACCAATGTCCTTGCTAAATAAAAGTATTTGTTTTTTTTAAGTGGGTACATATACAGTTAGCTATTTAGTAAAATTTTTAAGGATAGTAAGGTTAACTGTATGAAATTAATTTACTATAATGTCAAAATTTTCAGTGATAATTTAAATAATGTAACCATTCCAGGGAACTACAAACATCAGTAAAAAATGTGCAGTAAATGTTTGTAAATGTTGTGGCCAGAATTACAGTCCATCCAAAAGTTAAAAGTAGTGATTATATCACAGACATAACAAAGAGGAATACACAGCTGTGCTCGGGATATTCCATTAACTTCCTATTATGCATGGATTTAAATCCGGTAATGCAATCATAGCCAACTTTTGTCAAGTCCAATGAATTTTTCAGAAGCCCTCACTGTAGCAGCTTAAACAATGACTTAAAACCTGCATAAAACCTGTGCACCTGGAAACTGCGTAAATCCAATCATATATTGTAGGACCTGGTGATTTAGAAAACTTTTAGAAAAGCCATTTTTTGTGTGCAATATACTCCAAACAGTGTGTGGGTATGCTGTCTGAGGCATGATATGTCTGAAACCTTATCAGGTATATGGAATGGCAGAAAGACACCTTGGCTACATCCGAAATCGCATATATACTATATAGTAGGCGAAAAACAGTATGTGACAAAAGAAATTCTGAAGTGTGCATACGATGGACACCTTACTATATCATGAGGCCACGGGAGAGAATTTGTGAATGGCAGTGAAGCGACGTAACTGGCGCTGGTACACTGTAAACCCAAATAAGTTGGCAAAACTAAAAAAATGTTAGGAAATCAGATCAAATTTAAGTAATTTAATTACATAAATTTAATACATCAAATTTAAGTCAAGAAATTTAAAGTAAGCAGAACTTGCAGATTTTCTTTTTGTACTCATTTACATTAAATTATCAACTTTTTTCAAATATTTTTAGCAGTGGAAATAGCTAGCTTTAACTATCTAATTCAATAAATTCTACCTTGCTAATTAACACAATGCTTTGATAGCGATAGCATAAGCATTGCATAGCATTTGCTGAATAAGTATGCAATATAGAACATTTACCATGCTGTATATCTGTTCTCAAACTAAGCTCATGCCTCACTCACCATAAACACCACCCCACTCCACACCCCACACCCCCCACACACAAAAAAACAACATAACAGAAACTCATAGCAGTTAACATAGCAAAACATTAGGCACTAATAAATCTCCACTTTAACATTATTAATCTTGCACAAAAAACATGATATAACACTTTGTTATCATTTACTCTCCCTTTTGAGTGTCATGGCAAAGCATGCTAGGAAATAGAAATCCCAGCCCAGTTTCAGTTCAATTTAAGTTTGTCTAAATTAAAAGAAACAAGTTCATAAAACTCAAAACAATGAAACAATTTAGATTACTTAAAATGTGTCAGTTTTTGTGAACTCAAAAGAAAAGAAAATTATTTAATTTTTTATGAAAATACTCATAAAAGTTAATTTGATTTAACTAATTTGTTTAATTTGAGTTGGCTCTACTCAAACCAATTCATTATTTTGAGCATTAGGTTTTACAATGGGTAAGTCACACATGATAATTACACTCATACTACACACACTCATACTATAGAATGTACTTTTTAGGGGCTGTGAAGTAAATACTTATTCAAAATAAGTACCTACTCAAGAGAGTATGCGATTTCGGATGCAGCCAGTGTCTTTATCCCTAAGACAAAACAGTTCCTGTTAAGCCATTATGTCCATATGAAACAAAAGTTATGACAGATTTTACTTCAGTATTACAAATGAAACAGAATATTGGAAAAAAAAAAAAACAGGGCACAGCTTGATTTTAATCTCTAGCTCACAGACTGGTGGTTGGGTGGTTAAGGATATTCAGATGAACTGTTCACCACAAGACTAGTATGTGCTAACAAAGTAAATTATGTCTTTCTTTAACATAGGTTTTTTTTTTTTTTTTTTTTACAGGACAGTATGGAGTGCAAAGAGCAGACCACACTATTACAAAGCACACAAAAGTACTACAGACAAAAAAATACATTTTGAGCGTCCTACAACAAACACAAAAGGAGCAAGAATAACCTTTTTAAAGATTTTAAAATACATTCTCTTATGTCACATTATTGCTTCAGTTTTATCCACTTGCTGCTTGACCTTCACTACCCTGAATGCTTCATCAAGCCACACACCCCATCCTGACCACTATTCACATCACAGCCATGCATCTTACCCACCACAGCAACACCTCCATCCCCTCAGACTTCTGAGGAAGTTCAGGATTCCCCTTCAGATACTAAGGTCATTTTTACACCATAAGCATATACGCAGCATCACAGCCTATAAAAACAGCACATCTCAGGACTTTAAGGCCCTGCAGAGATCGAAACGCTCCACTGAGTGCATCAGCATGCTCTCCCCACCTTACAGGACATTTCATTCAAGAGGTCCAGGAAAATCATTAAGGACCCTAACCATCCAAACAATGGCCTCTCTTCACTGCTGCACTCAGGTAAATGCTATTGCAGCTGTAGAATCAACTCAGAGTGGCACAGGAGTTTAATGAGGATGCTGCTCAAGGACTGTCAATCCAATGTTTTCATACATTTAACATAATACACAATATCTTCTTAACACAATTTAATCATGCAGTTCTTGCACATTTATGTCTTGAAAATTTTAAACTCACTTACACTAGAGTCAGTACATTACAAGTGTTCCAAAAATTGTAAAGCTGGTTACTACGTCAAGACATTATGGCCCGGTTTCACAGACAGGGTTTAGATTAAGCCAGGAGGAGGATTTAGTTCAATTAGGACATTTAAGTAGCTTTCGTAAACAATGGCACTGACATATTTTAAGATATGTCAGGATTTATATCTGTAAAGATGTCAGCTTACCATCTGGTTCCTAACACCAGAGATAATCAACATGAATGTGAGATTTTTTTTTACATTTGCACTTTCCATAAAAATATAAAGAGAACTCTCAACCCTGAAATGTTCTGCATGACTGCATGTGCACTATACTTACCTTGCATAGGACTTACACTCAAACCCTTCCCATATTACAGCTGATATATTGAGTTGGCCCTAAATAACCACAATTAGTTGTGTCATGACACAATTCAACCATAAATAAAAATGTTGTTATTAGAATACACATAGAGGACAAAACAAATGGTCAAGTAACCTCCATTGGACCACATGTGATGGACTGAACTACATGTATTTGCATGATGTGCTGCTGCACTTCTCATTTATGCTTTTTACTTCCAGATCGTTTTCCTAAACAACCAATATGACACTTGTCTTTTAAACTGACCCCTGAGATTTTCTTATTAGCTCAGTCCGGTTAGAAATATAATATAGACCACCAGGAAGAGACAAAATTACATGAAATATACTGAATGCTTAATTAGTTTTGATAGTAGGTGGTTTAATTAGACCAGGGGTTTTCAAACTCGAGTCCGGGGACCCCCAGGGGTCCTCCAGAAGGTTATAAGTGGTCCCCAGAAAATTTCAGAGAATAAAAAGACATGAAGCAAAAATGGTTAGTCTACTAAACATTCTAACTGTTTCATTTCTTAATATTTCTCTCATTTATTGCCATATACATACTTTCCGGATTGGTATATGTTTGCTTTGTATCTTTCTAGTGTGTTTTTTGTATTTTTCTAGTGTGTAGTCCCCTTTACGTTGCTCACTGGGGTTGTAAGGCAGTATTCTTAATGCAGTACGTAAGCTGCTTACATACATTTAGTGTGAACATTGCTTATACAAATAATTTCTTCTTCAGGTTTATACATCCAACATTAATTATAGTCAATTTAAGTTTGGAAACAATATGTTGTACTTACAATTTATCTAACAGTTTAAATGTTTTTTCATACATAAAAATATATAGATGGATTGAAGGGGGACCCTCATAAAAGGTTCATCATATTTGGGGGTCCTTGGCATCATAAAGTTTGAAAACCCCTGGTTTAGACCACCAAAACACCACTAGATGGAGTTCTAACATCATGTAATTAATTAAGTAATCCTACTAAGGCGATTTTTGTCCATGGAGGATCGTCATGGCTTTCGCGCTTAGATAAATCAGAGATAAAGACTGTCACTTTATGTTTGTAATCAGTATTGCTCATTGTTCTAAACTCAAATCTCATGCAGCAAATTCCTGCCATATGAACAGTGATTCTGATTCGATTGCTTGACCACACAAAAAGCCCCAATGTCTAAAACACATTTAGAGATTAAAAAAATACATGCGATACGTTTAATGCAATCTTTGTGGAAGTCATAGCCTATATGCTTATGTCGTAGTCTTAAATTAATCGCAACTGATGAAACTTGTTCCCTGCAGGGGATTTTCTATCTCTACTGAAGACAGAGTTACACCCACTAGATGGTCCCAGAGAGCCTTTTTGTTTTAGGTGTACCTGAAAGGAGGCTTCAAGAGCATCCTAATCGTGATAGTGTCTTGCACAGTGGACTTCACAAGGTAGGGATGGAGAAATTAAGCCTCTTAGATCTTTTAAGCTTTTCTCTCATTGTTTCGTGAAAAGATTCCAAGCATTAGGAGTGTTGAAAACAGTGCTATCTTGTGGCTATCTTCGTTGTATATATATATGTACACTCACCTAAAGGATTATTAGGAACACCATACTAATACTGTGTTTGACCCCCTTTCGCCTTCAGAACTGCCTTAATTCTACGTGGCATTGATTCAACAAGGTGCTGAAAGCATTCTTTAGAAATGTTGGCCCATATTGATAGGATAGCATCTTGCAGTTGATGGAGATTTGTGGGATGCACATCCAGGGCACGAAGCTCCCGTTCCACCACATCCCAAAGATGCTCTATTGGGTTGAGATCTGGTGACTGTGGGGGCCATTTTAGTACAGTGAACTCATTGTCATGTTCAAGAAACCAATTTGAAATGATTCAAGCTTTGTGACATGGTGCATTATCCTGCTGGAAGTAGCCATCAGAGGATGGGTACATGGTGGTCATAAAGGGATGGACATGGTCAGAAACAATGCTCAGGTAGGCCGTGGCATTTAAACGATGCCCAATTGGCACTAAGGGGCCTAAAGTGTGCCAAGAAAACATCCCCCACACCATTACACCACCACCAGCAGCCTGCACAGTGGTAACAAGGCATGATGGATCCATGTTCTCATTCTGTTTACGCCAAATTCTGACTCTACCATCTGAATGTCTCAACAGAAATCGAGACTCATCAGACCAGGCAACATTTTTCCAGTCTTCAACTGTCCAATTTTGGTGAGCTCGTGCAAATTGTAGCCTCTTTTTCCTATTTGTAGTGGAGATGAGTGGTACCCGGTGGGGTCTTCTGCTGTTGTAGCCCATCCGCCTCAAGGTTGTGCGTGTTGTGGCTTCACAAATGCTTTGCTGCATACCTCGGTTGTAACGAGTGGTTATTTCAGTCAAAGTTGCTCTTCTATCAGCTTGAATCAGTCGGCCCATTCTCCTCTGACCTCTAGCATCAACAAGGCATTTTCGCCCACAGGACTGCCGCATACTGGATGTTTTTCCCTTTTCACACCATTCTTTGTAAACTCTAGAAATGGTTGTGCGTGAAAATCCCAGTAACTGAGCAGATTGTGAAATACTCAGACCGGCCCGTCTGGCACCAACAACCATGCCACGCTCAAAATTGCTTAAATCACTTTTCTTTCCCATTCTGACATTCAGTTTGGAGTTCAGGAGATTGTCTTGACCAGGACCACACCCCTAAATGCATTGAAGCAACTGCCATGTGATTGGTTGATTAGATAATTGCATTAATGAGAAATTGAACAGGTGTTCCTAATAATCCTTTAGGTGAGTGTATATATATATATATATATATATATATATATATATATATATATATACAGTATATATATAACATTACTATCACAAGGTATAGACCTCATGTGCCAGAGAAGCAAGCAATTTTGCTGCCAAAGAGTAGGCCTAATTATCTAGTAAAGTGGATTTACTGATTGTAGAGTTAACAAACATTATCATGAGCATTGTAATGTTTGAAGTGTATGTCATAACAAATGTCAGTAGACCGGAGGAGTTTAAAATGAGCTGCACATTCATAAATCCGTAAGATCTTACCTTCAAGCTGTGGAAATACAAACCGGAAGACAAGGAGCGCAGCACTGAAAAGGGGCGGGGCTACATAAAGGCTGTGTCCGAAATCCGAAAACTTGGGTAGCTGACTTGTTGCCTCGCTAGCAAAGTGACTTTGGTGGCAGCATTTGCACATGAAGGTACCTCACAAGGTACCCATGGCAGCGTAAGAGTTTAATGATCTACAGCAAAATAGAGCGAGCTTTGGTGCGAACTAAACAAATATTTAATTACTACAGTTGTAATTTCTCGTGGAAAACGTTGGTCAAGAACGTACATTTACAGAAAAACTGACCAGCAACTTTTAGACGCAACTTTCAGACTCTATCTTTATTTTTCTAGCTCAACTGTCACCTAATGAAACGCATAGGATTGTGGGATATCAAAGGCAGTTGAAGGATAGGCTACATCTATGCTGCCTTCAGAAATCGATCAGATGATGGTATTTCAAGAGACAGGAAGTGAAGCTAACATAGGATTCGCACATGCCTTGATGTCTTCTTACTTAGAATGCGTCTTCTGAAGGCAGCATTTTTAAGTTTTCGGATGCAGCCAAGGTCTTCTTCTGAAGTGCACGAATAGGGCATTCCTGCAATACCGGAGGCTGCAGTTTCAGGACCCTATAGTTTTTTAGTTTTGTTTTTATGCATGTAATTGGCAGTTTATACTATTTTATATGTATATTTTATAGTTCTTACTATTCAATTTTGTATCTATATTATTATTTTCCAGGAACAATTTAGTTGTTTAATTGCATGGTTACATTTTATTGATATATTGTCCTAACCAACCCCTAACCGTAAACATACCCTTTTTTCTCAATATATGAGGCCCTATATCCTGGTTTTAAATTAAGTTTTCTTGGAAAGAAGCGTGGTGCTTCACGTCTGATGTGTGGCCCACTTAACAAAGTGCAGTAAAAACAGTAAAACATTTGCGCTATACTAAATTGGTGTGTTTATTAGTATGTTAATAAATTAAAATAGTTTGGAAACAAATACCAGTTTTCAACATTAAGCAGCACAATTGACTGTTTTTGCACAGATAAATAACAACTGAAGACAGCTGACACCAAAAGCCTCACACATTCAAGTTTAAAATGGCCGTGCCCGCTCTCATGATAAAAATAAGGTGGAAAGATGATAAAAAAAAATTAGTTTTGCATATGTTTGTTTGAAATTTTAATCAGGTCTCCTCTGTTAGAGTAGAACTGGCTAGGTGGCATTGTCACACAAAAAAACTAGCTGCCCTAAAACTGCAGCCTGGAGTGCACAGCAAACGCCATAGGAAACAAGTATGGGTACATCACTTTACAGAAAGTAGAGATGGAAATTTACCCACCAGTCATTTGCACGTCCTTTTTATGAAGGGGAAAACATTTTTATAAATAGCTTCTAGGCCTATATGGTTTGCAGGCAACCTTTAAAGCATTAATCAATAATCAATAAAAGCATAATTTTATACTAAATTTAAGAGTTTGCCCGGTATGATGATATTAATTGAAATACATAACTCAAATATACTCAAAACCTCTAATATTGTCTTATTGCCTCTTTTTGATGATAAAGCAATGCATTCCATCTCACAGTTTTGAAAATCTAAACTCCATATCTTCACAATAAATGGAAGTTGAAAATTGTAAACTTATTTGTTTGTGCTCAGTAACAAACATTTTGATCCACTTGTCTCAATAGGCATGAGTAATGACAGAAGTAGCCTGCAGGAAGCCCTCTTCAACATCTAAGGGTTAAGTGCCTTGCTCTGGGGCGCAATGACAGTGAACAAAGGAAGGCCAGTGACATTAGAGAACCAGCCGTTCTCGCCTGCAGATCCAACATCTTTATGGGCACACAATGTCAACATCCTCATAGGGCCCATTTGGGACTCGAACTAGTAACCTCTGCTGTGAACTGTATGCTTTGAGGTTAACAGAGGGTGTGCTGGACTAGATAAAAAACGAGAGAATGACGTGTGTAATTGTGTCCACACTACTTTTGTATAATCTCTTTACATGTGTGCATGGCATGTCTGTTTGTATTAGTTATTGTTTGTGTAGTGGCAGTTTAGTAGTTGTATATTTCTAAGTGTAATGAGGTGATGTGTAAATGTGTGTATGTTTGGGTGTGTGTGCCTGATGTCTTGAGTTCTGTCCTGTTTCAGACCCACGCTACTGTTTCCTGCGGGACGTCCTCCTAACTGGCTGGCTGATGAAGCAAGGGCCTGTTTGCGTAAATATCCATGAAGTCCTGTGTGAAGGGGGCAGAGGTCAACCGCCCAATGCAATATTTCAGAATGCATGCTATTGTTTCTTTTTCTCGTTTACTCTCTCTCCTTCTCCCCTGTCCTCCCTGTTCCTCTCTCCCCTCACTTCTTTTCAGGAAGGCTTTCCTTCTCCTTCTACCCTAGAGACACTATAAATTAATGCATGACTCTAAGTCAGAGACATGTTTTTGGCTGCGCTTAGCTCTCAGATGGACTGTCAAAGGTCATGAAAATGTGTGAGTTAGTGTCTGTTTACTTGCAATTTTTCAGCCTCTTGAATTTATCCAAGGCAACTAAACAAAAGGTCTTTGTCAGGATAAGAGCTCTTCCAAGTTTATTCTTGTATATTTAAATAATAGGCCCTTAAAATGTTCTAAGGACAGTAAAAAAGAACCACCCAAAAAACAAACCTCCTGCTGACCTCACTCTTCCCAATGACCAACTACATAAAATGACATCAAAATGAACCATATTAACCAATCAGATTGCTCCATTTAGCTTATTGTCCTCAGTTTCTTCTTAACATTTGTTCCCTGTAAACCTCAAGATGACTTCAAATTATTTAAAATAAGATAAAAACCTGTGTTAAAATAAACCACAAAACCAATACAAATATTTATAGATATTTCTCATTTTAATTTAACTTAATAATGAAAAAATAATGTATTTTGTCTTTGAAGAACCAGGATGCCCACAGTCTTGGAAAACCTCAATATATGGATATATAAGAATATATGAATATAAAAAGTCAAGTAAATTAATAAAATTAATAAATATTTTAGTATTTTATATATTTATATTAAATATTTAATAAGATAATTTAAGTAAAAATATTTTTAAAATATACAGTAAATCATAAATAATGATAAATTGAGAACCAATGCTTTACTTCAGGTAACATGATCTCTATATTGATTTAAATCATAAAATGATCTGTATTTTATCTATTCTTGTATACATTCTGTATTTCAAATAATGTGTTGGTCAGTTTGTTTCAAGTTCCTGATCACACCTTATTTTACTACAATGACCGGCTGACAGCATTATTCCTGACATGTTGTATGATTCTGTAAAAATTATATTACGGTCTGCTAGCGTTCAAGTAGTTTTAATATACACTGAGCCGACTGTCCCTCTTCTTGCAGAAGTTCAGTGGGTTTGGGTGTTTTCTGTGTTTTTCGAGATGTGCTGATGACGCGGTCTGTCTTCCTGTAGATTGACAGCCTAAGACAAACACTACACACATTCATCTGCCTACAGGTGTAAAAGGGGCAAAGGTCAGAGCACAGAAAGGAAAGGGAGATAAGAGAGGTGTATGTTTTCTTGAGACTGAGAGAAATGAAGGGAAGTTGTACCAGTGCTCTGTGTGTGTGAGAGAGATATAGATAGAGTTTGTGAGCACAGTGCTGTTCTCAATCAACTGACCTCTATAATTTCCTGTTGACTTTAAACTAATGTGAAACTGACTTTAGGGCAATACATTTAAGATGATATATTACTCAGTTATATAATAATAAGAGTATTGACTCTTAAAAGGAAGAGCGAGCCATTTGGCATTCTCTCGTTTGTCTATTCTAAGAAATCTCTACAGTGGGAATTTCTGTCCAACGTTATACCCACCAAACACACACACCCTTAACGTCTTTCTGCAGCTACATCACCTATTTATAGGATCTTTTTTCTTGGAGCTCTTGTGTTGTTTTGCAGTAAGTCATACACTGTGACATCCTATACCAATAGAGTTTGTGCATTGTTGTACAGTTGGTGTTTAAAAAATAGTACGTGGCATATTTCAGATGCGGGTGTTTTACGTCCTGTGTGTATATAAGTTTGTTGCCCGCCAGGTTGGCTTAGGGGATGTGTTGTCATAAATATATCACTTTGTGCGCACACAGAGACATAAACCATTTGTGTGCTGTATTCCCATGGTTATTCAGATGTCACCAGTGTTTATTCAAAGGAAGAGACACATCAGCCACCTCACCGTCTGTTTATGGTGTCTCTGACATCACCATCAGTATTTATGGAGCTCTTGTCTGTTGTACGCCCAAGCAAGATGTGCCTGCGTTAGTCACTATTATTCCTGTCTTTCAAATCTAATGCATCAGAAAGGGATTTGCGTTTCGTTCAAGAGCATTAGATGAAAACTAAAGGAAGTCCTGGAGAATGAGTCAGATTCAAATGGTTTTCAAATCAGAAAACAAAACAATAAAACTAACTTCTAACTAATTAAAAAGCCATTATCTCTTTGTGATCTTTATTTATTTATAATACACTATTTATTTTCACAGCAATAGTTGCTTATTATCATTATTATGTTTTTATAATAGTGTGGTACATGTGAGTACATCCATTACACATTTACTTGGTTATATTACTTGGTCAGTTGGATAAACTGTATGAAACATGTAGTGCTTATATTACAAAGCAAAATATAAGACAGTATTACTGGGACTTCTTTATAGTCCCTGTAAAATATTTGCAGTCTGATGTATGTGCAAATGTAAAAAGCATTTTTTTTTAAATACTTTGTACAGCAGTAACACAGTATGCCGTACATAATACACAACGTGTGTATGTGTGTGTGCAAGTGAATTTTTTCTGATAAATAAGGATGTCCTGTTTGCTTGAATACACACCTCCATTGTTCAACATAAGTGGTGGCACAGAGGTGAAAGACTGACTGACTTTTTATCCTCAGGAGAGTGAAGTGGAGTGGATGAGTGTGTGTGTGTGTGTGTGTGTGTGTGCATGCATGTGCAATTGGTTATATCATGTCATGTTATTAAACAAGCTTGTTTGGGTGTTGCTGTGTGTCTGCAGCACATGTATGTGTGTGTGCCTACAAATATTTCCAAAACACTCAAACAAACAGCTCAATATGTGTGTGTACCTTTGGGTAGAAGGGAAGGAGAGTTCATGACCAAACCTGAAGGTGAGCTCCCAAAACAAACACACATTAGGTACTGACAGTTCCTCTAAAGCCATTCGTAATGAAAGGAACACTGCTTCTGGGAAATCCATTGTAATATTCCTATATTCCATTGCCACTAACAGCCACTGATTAAAATGTCAGATGAAGTAGGCTAATTAACTTTATTGTCAGCTGGAACCAAAGACAGGGATCCATTACAGAGGGTGGGGCTTAACACTTTAAGGACGAAAGGTTTCTACAGTTTAAACAGCATCACGTAACAACAAAAAGTTACCCATGATGCTGGATAGACTAGATCAGAGGTCTTCAGCCATCCTCCTAATATATATTGTTGTATATGATTCTGTAAAAATTATATTACAGTCTGCTAGTGTTCAAGTAGTTTTAATATAAAGATAGACTGAGTACACCTTTAGCTTTTCTACTACACAAAAACTAGATGCTGAAACGAAGTGATTTTTTTAAATATTACCTTTGCTTGTACTAAAATATCATAAATCAATAATAACCATAAGAAGTTTATATTTTCTACAATTAGCTCATAAACATATGGTGCAATTTTGTCTCAACTGTACACTATATGGTACAGTTGAGATACCCATTCTTAATGCTCTAAAGCTGGCTAACCATTTATTGCAAATGTAATAAACTTTTAAAAATGACAATTGTGCAAAATGTTTTAATTCAAATTCATTCATTCCCTTTATTTTAGTCAGATTCAGTTAAAAGAAATAAACCAGGGACAAAATATTTAACTCTGGAAAAGATATGGCAAACAGTACAAATGTAAACATAACAATAATAACAGTAAAAATAACGATGTAAACAAGAAAAACAGAAAAGAACTACCGTTCAGTGGTCACTCACAGTGGTGGCATATGTAGCTGTAGCCACCAGGAGTACATTGTGTCTCAACTGTACCCCGCTGACCTACACATTTCTCTAGATTATGCAATGATCTGGCATAACATAATGTCATGAAATATCTTTCGTTTTTAGAACGTTTGCAATGGTATAAGTTAAGTTTAACAGTCATAAAAGGATAATATGCTATTTATTGTGGAAGGGACATGGTGACTTGAAAATTATACCTTGGAAAAAAACTTGTGCCGATATCTTCGAAGTGGAGAGAGTCATGGCTTGGGATAGTAAAGTGTCCATTGTATGCACACTTCAAAATCTTGCCGGAAGAAGTAAGTCATCCGGGTACCTTTTCCCTACGCTTTTATGAGTACTGTGAATTTGAACATACTTCTTTCGTCACATAATCTCTTTCGCCTACTATATAGGGAAGTATGTGATTTTGGATGCAGCCAACAACAACTTACATGAAATTAGCTCACTGCATAATCCAATAAAGATTCAATAATGATGCGTTTTAAACAAGAAAAAAGGATAAAAAATCCCAAAACATTATAAACAAACAGAAAATAAAAGCAGAAAAAGAGAATATAAAAAGAAAGAAAAAATGTTTGTTCTCCTTGATAAAAGTGTCCAAATTAACCAAAGTCTAGGAAGAGGTGATTCCAATTCCAATGATTGTTACAATCTGAAGCCAAGTGGATTTATTATATTGACTGTGTGTGTACATCGCAAGGGATTCAATTGTCATGTTTTTTTATAAACGATGTCCTCTTGTTAGTGTTTCAACTTTTGAACAGGTTGAAGATGTCCAGATTTTTCTTATTTTGTTTACATTTTTATTTTATTTTTTTCATTTAGTACTGCCCTTCGGAAGCAACAGAAGATACATATTTCTCAGAAGACAAGTTAAGTACAATTTAACTTGATCTTTAAAATCAAAAAGTTTTGTGTTTGAGTCCCTCAATTGTCCTCAGTGTGAAAAGATGGATCTCAAAATCATACAGTCACTGCTGGAAAGGGTTCAAATATGCAAAAGATGCTGTAAAACTAAAGAATTTGAGAAGAACATTAGGCAGTTTAACTGCTCAGGACAAACGAGAGACTCAAGAACAGCAAAACAAAACAAAAAAAACAGCCGGGGTAAAGACAGAATCAAGATAAACATTTTTATAAATTAAGCTATTTTTTTGTCTTCTGGACTATAGGCTATGTAAACATATTTTATGTAAAATATATTATTCAGGACAGTACTAAATGAAAATGCATTTTGTATGATCCCTCTTATTTTGTTAAAATTATTCACATTTTGCAAGGTGTATGTAAACTTTTGAGCACAATTGTATACAGTCATGTGAGAAAGAAAGGACACCCTTTTGAATTCATGTGTTTTTTTGCATCAGGACATAATAAAAAATTATCTGGTCCTTGGCAGGTCTTAAAATTAGGTAAATACAACCATAGATGAACAATAACACATGACATATTACACAATGTCATTATTTATTTAAGAAAAACTAGGCCAGAATGGGGATGGGCGCCTCATTGTGGGGTCGGCATTCCCAAATTATATACGGTCAGGTCATGACAAAGACCGATATCCAAACAAGCATTTTTTGGAGCTTGATTAAATGCTTTCTTTATAATAAGGATGACATTTTAAAGGGGTCATATGATGCGATTTCTTGTTTTGCTGTCTCTTTAGAGTGTTATGTAGCTGTTTGTGCATGTATAATATCTGCAGAGTTACAAAGCTCAAAGTCTCAAACCTAAAGATATATTCTTTGTAAAAGTTAAGGCTCAGCCACACCTTCCTAAAACACTTTGTTCAAACCATAGACTGTAAAAAAATATGGATGACGTGACTTCATTCTCTTCCACTGAAGAAAAGTGAAGCCGCCGGAGGTCCGAATATGGCGCTGACATCTTGCGCAGATTTGGGACTGATGCTGCGTCCCAATTCGCATGTCCTTCCTAAATAGTATTCGAAAATAGAATTAGTATGTCCCAAATCGTAGTATGTTGAAAAGAGTATTCCAGATATACCTGGATGGTCTACTATTTCCGGTCAGAATTTGAAGTGCAGATCGACGCACACTCTAATGGCTGATATTGCCCACAAACCATTGCGAGTTGGACGAGGATTTGATTAGAACTACAAACGCGGATAAAAAGTGTTAAAAAACTACAAACATGACGGATGTGTAAGTCTGACGGTTAAGTAGTGAGGTTTATGCCACGTTCCAGGCAACCTGTAACCCGTGTTTTTCCAACCTTCTACCCGTGAAAGTGCACTGGAACGGCAGTCAAACCCGTAAGTTTTATTCTCGCTGTAGTATTGTTGCCGCTGGCGCCACCATTTAGTGGATATGCGGAGACGCTGTTTATCGTTGCGAAAGCCAAACTACTTTGTTTGGCCTTCTAAAGGAGGGGACAATTAAAAAACAGTGGCTAAACTTTAGTTACAACTCAACATATCTACCCAACATATCTGACTGTGTGCTGATAGGCCTATTTTATATTTAACTACATATGGCATTAGAGGAAAATCCTGCTGACTTCTCTTTCCTTATTCACGTGCATCTATTTTCATGAGTGTGTGTTCATTTCTCTGACAGCAAGTAAATAATATAAAACAGGATAAAACAGGGTTGTTGTGTTGAAAAGGAAGTGGCCGCCTGTGGTGGTGTGTATACTTGGCTCTGATAAGAGGACACGTTTGGCACCTCTCAGAACAACAGGAATAGACCAGTTACCCAAAACATCCCTCAGCTGATGGATGTCAGCAGAACTCAACTTCAACCTCAACTCAACCCGAACCCAAACCCACAGAATGGCACAAAACTACATGAAAGCTGAGTGAAGCAGGTGATTGTGCTGAACCAACCTAGCACTATAATTCTTTAAATTAGAAGAATTCATGTAACATTTAAAATGTAAATAGTGTAGAGTAAAATGTACACTACCGTTCAAAAGTTTGGGGTCAGTATGTTTTTTTGTTTGTATTTTTAAGAAATACTTTTTTCAGCAAGAATGCATTAAATTGATCAAGTGACAGTAAAGACATTGTTACAAAAAAAAAAGTATATTTCAAATAAATGCTGTTCTTTTGAACTTTCTATTCAAATTCTATTAAAAAACAACAACAATAAGATTAAGCAGCACAACTTTTTTTGACATTGATAAGAAATGTTTCTTGAGCAGCAAATCAGCATATTAGAATGATTTCTGAAGGATCATGTGACACTGACTGGAGTAATGATGCTGAAAATTCAGCTTTGCCACCACAGGAATAAATAACATTTTTTAAAAGTATATTAAATTAGAAAGCATTTATTTTAAATTGTAATAATATTTTACAATATCACTGTTTTTACAGTTTTTCTGATCAAATAAATGCAGCCTTTGTAACCATATGGGACAAACTTTTGAATGGTACTGTATAAAAAAAAACAGCAATTTAATTACAATATAATTGATTTCCCAGTCAATGGGGCTTTAATTCTTATTTACCTGAAACAATATAACACATTTAATTCCTGTCAGTTTCCCAGTAGCTCAGATCTGAACAGTGATTAGACATAAGAAATGAGATGAACAGAATCCTAAACATTAGTACAAAATCAGAGGGATTAACATTCACATTTTTTAAATGTCACAGACAACCAGCACTTCTCTATATAACACATAATCTGTAGCTGTTTATGCATTGTAGAACTGTACCTGGTGTTTGATACATCATGTACTGTACATGCATTTGTTCTGTGTGTGATTGTAAATCAGTGTAAATCAGTGTTCTGAACACAACCTGCACTAATAAAAATTTCAGCAAGTCCTCACTTTATGGCAATGAGTTTCCTGCCGCTCCTCTCAAATCATGTGGCTGTTCACACGACAGAGGTCCAGCTAGTCAGTCTACAGCAGTCCACTAACAGCCTGTCTTAAAGTGAGAGAGAATTACAGACTATTTCCCGTCCTTTGAAGTGTCCACTGACTTGTTCCGCTCCAGCTGTGTTCTGAAGGACAATTATTGTTGAGATTTTACTTTGCTGTCATGAACTCATCTTATCGTCCCTTTTGACTGGGTTTTGACCACATTTATCTAGTCTGAAACAACTGACTGACTGAAAATTGGCTGAGCACATTTTATGCAATCTTTAATCTTTTCAATCTCTGCAATTTTTGCTTAATGTTATAATGATTTGATTATGTAATATTTGTTGTGATGCTGTGTATTTATCATTTGTGTCATTTTTGAATATCAGGATGCTATGCGTTGTAGTTATGCTGTACTTCACTAATTCTAAGGTTCAGTAAAACGCTTTGCATGGCTTTACAGTGGTCTGTTATTTGCATGTTTCTCATTCCCGCTCCTTCTACTCCTTCTACGGCGGGGCCGGGCACTGGCGACCCACGATGACACAGTCAGACCAAAGCGGATCAGAACCAGCCCCAGACAGGACATGTCTTTGGCCACTGCAATTTCAGAGAAGAGGGCATGATCTCGGGGCAGATTGATGGAGCTGTCGCTGGTCTCTAAGTCCCGGACAACAGCTAGAATCTCCTGGCGGTCTGTTTGATGCACCATCCCACGGACATTCAACACAGCAGAGATATGTCTTCTCCTGTGAGAGGACAGACTGACGGTGAGAGGGCATAATGGTTCATGTTTTGTGTTTTATAATCAGAAAAGCATACATCACTCTCCCCGCTTTTGCACAGAACAAGAAATACATTATTCGTAGTTGAACCTAGATAAAGAGTTAAATTATAGCGCTCACAAGTAAAACAAAAATAAAGCAGCTACAAGTACAATTGGGCATCACAACCAGTGTTATTTCTAACTATTACAGTATTCATATTTTAATAACATTTATTTAAAAGAAATCATTTTAGTTTGAGTTTTAGTAACTTTTTATGTGCTTTAGCCATTTTTATTTATTTTTTATTTCAGTTTTAGTATTTCAGTACTTATATATATATGGAACAGATATCATCATTTAAAAATGATCTGTTTGACTTGATCATGTTGTCTTGTCAGTAGTTTTCAACAAATTAGCATTTTTTAAAGAATCATTCATACCAATCAGATTCCATTATTTAGATAAAAATTAAGATATACAATATACAAAGGTGATAATATTACAAAAAAAGGGGGAATTATTTCAGGGAAAAGTCATTTGAGCAATGAGGTCCAAATGTTTCTTTGTAATGATCCCTTGACGGTGCTCATGGCTCAAAAAGCTGGATGCTAAGATGGCATGTCCTGCTTATAGATAACAATGTGACAACTGTGTTATCTGTGACAAACTTTAACATAGACAGACAGTAAAAAAACAGGAAACTACACGAAGCGCACAAAGAGAAGTTAAGTAGCCTCCACTTTTTTGGCTTTTGATCTTTAGTTGGTGTGTGTGTGTGTGTATTTGATTGGAGTGTGGCACCAGTCAGTCTCCTGTGACCTGGCAGGAACAGGAAGTACTCCACAGCCACTTCCTGTCTGCTGAGGAGGGTCGTGCGTCAGCAAGCAGGAGCACTGCCAGCCAGTGACTGAGCACACACACACACACACACATTTCTCTTTATCCAAACAAAACATGACTAAAGTGGGGTCACATCTCACCCATTCCCCTGTTTACTGCCTGCTGTTCCCTCCCATCCACATAAAGGAAAGTTGGCACTGAGATGGAGCACCACGGTAACTATTTTCAGTCAGACATTCTTAGAATGACCTCAGGAAACAGAGAGGTGTTGTGAAAAATAGTTCTCAAGGAAATAAGAGGGGAACATGTCAGATTTTTCATGAATGAAAGCACTTTAAGTTCAGGTTCTACCCTTCCGCAGGTCTAAAAGTGTTCAGCAAAATTGTATTAATGCAACTGTAAACTGACAAAGTTACATATTAAAGTACAGAGTGCTAGTAAAAATACTTTACTTCCGGTTTTATGCTATATAAAATTTACATCCGGTTCTACATTCGGCTTCAGTTTTATAGCAGTTTTTAAATCAACACTTTTTCCGGTCATCACATTTCATTGGTCATGTAGCTTTCTAAAGGGTCATTCACACAAAACACACGCGTTTTTACTAGACAGATGTGTTTGACCATTGCGTTCGCACCTTTTGCAGCATCCTGTGCATGACACAGTGTGCTATAAACACAGTGCTCAAATTAAAAGTAGTTCAACTTTTCAACAACGCATCTCTGTTCGCGCATTGAATATCATGCTGTGAGTGGATTTGTCTGAAGCAAGGAACGGGTTTATGAAACTCAGAAAATCTGTATTTTCTTTCACTCCACATTCATTTTGAGCGGATTTATGTCACTAGTGAGGACATGGAAAACCCGAACTGGAGTTGAAGCTGATTGGAAGGTAAGAATGTTAGAACCCAACCATACACTTGCCATTTCTTGGTATCCCTGCTGGTGCTTAAACCCTATGCAGTTTCATCACAGGCCTCTGAATATGGTTTTGATGTTCTTGCCCTTGCGGTCTTACCGTATATCTGGAAATTCCTTCACCAAAAGCCCAACTTCCATCTGAATAGAGGGAGTGTCCTCCAACGCTATGATGTCAGCAAGGTGAACAATCACACTGTCCAACCAGGAGGAAGTTGACTCCTGAGAAAAAAAGAAAAAGAAAGCGTGAGGACATAATTTTCATTAACTAATTCTGGTATTGGCATTTTTGCTGTTTTAACCTGATCTGTAATGGCTTGCCATAAATTACAAATTTCACAGCCATTGTTTCATGCTTAATGTTTATATACCTAACAGTAATCTAATGTTGGGATGAAAAAGATAGTCAACTTGATAGAAATTAAATATTTTCCACATAATTTACACAATATTTTTATTTTTCACACTATAAATGTGTCTTTATACATTATATTTTGAAAAGAAGGTCCTTTGCATCATATTTGTGGGTCAGAGTAAAAACTTAGAATGTAAGATAATGTAAGGCATAATATAAAAGTTAGCGGCACTGACTAGATCTTTAAAAAGAGCCTTCAGCTGTTTGGCCTCATCCTGCAGACGGAAAGCCACTCTCTTCCTCATTTTGAGTGACGTACAGATGACCCGGCCCCTCATGATGGCACGAACATATTCAACCTGAACCCGCCTGTGCACCTCATTCACCAATGCCTGTCAGCCAATCAGATAATCAATCAATCAACTGACCAACCAACCAATGAGTCCATGAGCATGTGTGTGTGCTGGCATGCATGTACGGCATACCTGATATGGTGGGCAGTCCATTCTGCGGAACTTTTTAAAGTGCTGTTTAATGGTCATCTCAATGCTCTCATAGGCCTCACTATTATCCAGCCACTTCCTCTTCACCAGCTTATCAAAGAATGGCTGGAATCATGCCAGAAAATCATCAATGAATGCATTGGGAAACATTTCTAGGACAGATGTGAGCCTGTGCATGTATCTCACCCTGATGTGTTCAAACAGTATGTCTGAAAGAACTCGCACTGACTGGTTAACAATTCGCTCCAGAGAGGATTGAGCTCGCTGGGAGAAGTCCTCACTGCCAAGGGTGTCACACAGACGACAGCGCTCCACAAAATTCCTACACAGTTCAACACAGGATTTAAAGTCATCTTCATTTTTTTTATTCTGCTATTTCATTGCATTATTCTTTCTAGTCTTTGTATCCATTGATATCTTTCACAAAAGTGTTTTTATGTGCATTTGGTTTACTGATCATTTGAGGTATGACTGTTCTGACTATCAACAGAATCATGTTTTATCATTTTATTTTATATTTGTTATAAAAACACACATTATTAAAAAAATAACTATATAGCATTATTTTTAAATGAACACTGAATATCTAAGATGCCAGATGTTTTACCTGTATTTTGAATTATGCATTGCATTGTTTTACAGTTGAAGGAAATGTCCTGACAGACAATTACCACTACCTTTTCTGTTTTTCAATGGATTTTTTTCTTACGGTGTATTTTTGTTTTATTCTAGCCTAGCAAGATACCTGCATTTTTCTGAAGAACCTCCATTTTTCAAAATATAAAATGTAGAAAATATATTTTTTCTTACAGTCCTCAAAAAAACAACACCACACACACACAAAAAAAACCTCCAGGGTGGGAGAGGTTGGAATAAATAAGATGAAAACCTGAATGGTGGAACACAGTTGACAAGAGAGATGGTCCTGGACAAATAACCATCCCCACGATCCCCAAACTCTGACTGCGTGTCATGGAACATCTCAACCTTTCTCTGGAAACTAAATACCACACAGACACAAAAACACACACAAATGTCTATTATTTTAGATTTCCCCTATTTAAAACGGAAATTAAAAAAACACTTATAGAATATAATCAAGAAACTTAAAGGGTTAGTTGACCCCCCCAAAAAAATTCTGGTCATCATTTACTCACCCTCATGTTCTTCCAAAACCGTAAGACTTTAGTTCATCTTGGGAACACAAATGAAGATATTTCTGTCCCTCCTTTGACAACCCACACAACTACCACTTTGATGCTTCAAAAAATTCATAAAGAAATCATAAAACTAATCCATATGAATTGAACAGTTTAGTCCACATTTTCTGAAGAGACATGATCGCTTTATATAACGAGTGAGGTTCATTCAGATTTAATTTAGGCTTTTATTCACATATAAACATTCATCAACACACATCAGTTGTGGTAAAGGGAAGCTTAAGCATGTTCGCTTGACATGCAAGAACCAGTGAGGTTCATTCTCGTGTGTTACGCACATATATCTATATAAATATTTTATAGATATTATTATTAAATATTATATAGATCAGTGGTTCATCATGTGTTCATCAGTGATCGTGTCTTTTCAGAAAATTTGGACTAAACTGCTCAGTTCATATGGATTATGTTTACGATCTCTTTATGAACTTTTTAAAGCGTAGCTGTCAATGGGCACAGAGATCTCTCAGATTTCATTAAAAAGATCTTCATTTGTGTTCCGAAGATGAATGAAAGTCTTATGGGTTTGGAACGACATGAGGGCGAGTAATTAATGACAGAATTTTTATGTGAACTAACCCTTTAAACTGAGACACAATTTTAAAGATTTTACCTTAACATTAATGCATTTGGCAGACTCTTTTATGCGAAGTGCTTTGCATTTTTTAGATGTATACATTTCTATCAGTTCTGGCAAGTTCCTGGGAGTCAAACCCATGATGTTGGTGTTACAAGCACCAAGCTCTACTAAAAAGCTCTGCTAAAAAAAGTGCTCAACCTTAGTAAGTTAGTTATTGTGTTGACCATGTCAGATTCTCTTCTGAAATAGCTTTAATTGTGTGGTGAATGTTTTAACTATAATGTTTTCTAACATAAATAGTTTTAGGAGCTTTATGAAGTAAATATCATTTAAACATTTACATGATAAGATTCATTATATGAGTAGCCTACTTAAACATCTTTTCTTAAACATGATTCATAATTTTTGCCATGGCTTTTTCATCATCAGCATCTTTATGATCATACTCTCATATCCCCATTTCACCTGTGCAGGAAATCTGCAAGTCCATTCAAGGTGCAGCGAGCAACACGAGCACCTAGTGGCTGACTGACAGCTGTCGATCTATCCAAATCTACCTTCAGCCTCTGAAACAGATAAAGACACACACAGATATAAAAAGATATTCACAAAGACCTTCTAAACACACACTCACATACACCAATATTGCCAAGCGTACAAAGTGGAAGGCATGCATACAGTCAGACCATATTCAGAAGAATGCAGTAGGCTAATAGATGTTCACGAGGATTGTGGGTATATTACCTGTATAACAGAACGGGCGAGGCCAGACTGATACTCTTCAATGTGCAGCGTCTGAGCCCATCGCTTTTCTTCATCATCCAAAACTTGTGAGAGCTCCATAGTCATCTTGTCCTGCACAAACACACACACAAAGTGGATATTATTTTATTATTTATTATTTTTGTCTGCAGAGATTAATAATTAATGCATAATTTGATTATTGATAATCAAGTGTTACCCAAACAGTTTCGACGCAGTCCTGTTCCAGCCGGTCTATGACATCTTCAGGCAGAAGAGGATCTAGTGCTTCACACACTATAGTGCCCATTGCTCCAACTGTAGCCAAGACGTCCCTATGGGACACTCACAGTCAGAACCAGTGTCTAAGTTATAGTGTATTTGTGTTGTGCAGAGCTGGGGAACCAACAACTAGACAAGCTACTGTATTAAAAAAAAATGTTTAAGTAGTTCGTCCCTACAAGCAACAAAACTAAAATCTTAGAAAGCTAAAGCAAGAGGACCTATACATTGATTTTACTTTATAAATAAAAATATATATAACTACCCAATGATATAAGAGCTGTTTTTTTGCTGGCACTAAACATGAATGAATGAGCAATCTCAATTAGGGTGACAGTATCAAACTAGAAAAAGCAAAACTTATACTAGTAAACACAACAACAACTTCCTATTTTACATAACTGAATCAAAATATAGTACAGGGATTCGCTTACATGAATGGTTAGAACAAAATTATTTACTAGTATAAATCAGACTCTTCAATGCTGCACAAGGACATTAACTGATTCACTATTCCAACAATCATATGTAGGTGTTAAGGGGTTTATTTATTGGCACTTCAATCTGTTTTTAATATTTTTTTTAAAACTCTGATGCCCCTGCACTTTCTGAACTCTTCTTTTTTGCAAGCAGTGCCTTCTCATCAGAATAAAATACAATTTATAATCCAATTTACTGAAATACATGATCATTTCTTTACTTAATTCCAGCAATATTTACTCAACACGAATCTTTTCATATATTTAGCTCTTCATACATTTAACTCTTATGCTACAAATGAGAGAGACATGACCATTTAGCCTATTTGATTATTCTCTCACAACTCAGACATTATTAAAAATAGCATTGTACTGTTTGGTAACGCTATACAGTTATTCATTAGGAAAAGTAGCTCTAAGTAGCTTTAAGCATAAATTACTTAAAGTCACAATGAAATGGAAGTAGCAACTTCCATGGCATAGTGTGACATACATCAGAGTGTAATGGATTTTCAAAAAATTAAAAAATGTAGGGCTTGGTTCTATCCATTGGATGTTGACTTGATTTTGAGATGATTTTTGAGATTCAAAAAACAGAGGCAGATGAACATGAGTTTGCAGGGACTAAATGATTTGATTTCAGTCCTGCATACATCATCAGAGAGAACTCTGTAGTTTTTACCAAAAGGTCCAGTTACGACATTCTGATTCAAAATTAGAAGAACTGAAAGTGGATAAATAGAATGCATAAATCGTTCATAATTTGATCTATAACAAGCGTTTAGAAATCAGATAGGGTGAGATTTCATTTTAAAACCAACTGCTGTCATGCTAATGAAAAATGTAGTCAAGTTGATAGTGTGGCTACTTTTAGTACACCAGACCATTTTTTGTGTACAGTAATTCTCTCTGGTATTCAGTACCGGTGTTGTTCATTCTAATAAACAATGCATCTGATATTAATAGACCTGAGCTCATTCTTCCACTGGGTCATTAAAACAAGAACTGTGTGGAATGTGATTGCAGGAAAGGTGTGTGAGAAAATAGAAAACACACCTCAGTGTCTATGTATGTATGTGCATATACCTGTTGTAAATGTTGTAGATCCAGTCAAGCAGCGAGTATGTATCTGTAATCTGAATTGGGCCACAAGTGATGGTCTTCAGTCGTTTGGCAACAGCCCTGTGATAACTCTGCATGTAGACCTGAAACACAGCAAACTCCTCGGGATAAACCGCCACCACATTCCGACGTGCCGCGTCCATATCCTCCACTACCCTGCCCCTCAAACGCTCCAAGTACATGCCCATCTGCCCTGCGGCGATGCCCCCTGGTTGTGGAAGACACCAGTCAGCTGCCTCTCCCACAGCCTCCACCCACCTTTGACGCAGTCTCCTGGGACGCTTGGAGGGCCGGGAATGGTCTTCAGATTGGTCACTGGCTTGGGCGTTGGACTGGGCCTCTTGTCGTAGGGCCCAAACTTTGTCAGCCTGCTCTTCCTGTTGAATGACCAGCACCACCAGGCCAAGCTGAGGCCCGCTGCAGGGCTGACGTAGTGACTCCCTCACCACATCCCACATTTCTCTCTGAAGAGCCTCGTAAAGTAGCTCCACATCTTTCACTTTGCGCAGCCCAGCGTCCCACATGCTTGGGCCAGAATCCTCACTGCCTGAGCCAGGCAACAGGGGGAGCCAGGGAGGCAAAGTGAGTGTGTGAGTAGTTATATTGCTGGGCGTGGTTGAAGTGGGTGTGGTTTGTGTCCAGAGGGAGGGGTCAAGTTCACACTCCCTCTCCAGCTCTTGGATGTGCGTGTCAGCAAGCAGCAGGTCTCTCTGATTAACTAATTGTAGGATCTCCAACACTGAGTGAGAAAGAAAGAGATTAAGTAGTGTTAATTTTCATTTACGGCCATGTGTTTATTCGCTTGATGTGCTGTTGCCTTTGGAACAGGCTGTGCATTGACACAGTTCCGATTTTTTCTCCTTGAGGCGAGCTTATCAGGTTGGATCTTCTATACAAAGAAAGTATGTCATTTCCTGTCTCTGTGAAAGTGTTTGTTAATTAGCCACTGACTCACAGGGACTTTTGGACCTTGTTACTTCTGATTAAAAGCAAGGTGTTATGGGTCAATCATGGAGACCTCTGACTGTGAGCATAATAGTTACACTCTGTACGTTCTGTAAAATGTACAAAAAAGTACAGATAAAAACACACAGTTTTACCTGACAGTGGCTCCCTGCGTTTGACGGGCTGTTCTTCTTCTACTAACTCTTGCTCCTCTTCCTGCATGCTGTGGTTTGTTAGCGAGTCTCCTCTGAGTTTGCTCAGACTGACCATGCGCAGGAATGAGGGACGCCTGCGACTGTCTTCATCGTTTTCAGTAGTCAGGTCACCTGTAGGTAGACTATCTCTGCGCTCACTTTCCTTACGACGGCCTGCAAACCTGAAGGTTAAAAACTGTGTTAAGAAACACTCCCTTTACAACAACAGCTCTAGAAAATATCTAGTCTCAGAAATAATGATCTATATAACAGTGATTCTCATATGCTATTTGCCTTTTTTCAGGACTGATCTGAAAAAAGGCAAAAAATGGTGTGCATATATTTTACAATATTTAGAATCATGCATAAATACAAAAAAAAAAAAATACTACAATAAATATCCACTTTTAAGTGAGAAGAAATGCTTTCCATTTTTGGTTGTGGATGTCAAGGGCTATTTTAGCACAAATAAAATAAAATAATACAATAAAAATAAATAACTAAAAAATAAATAACTATAAAATAACTAAAAATAAATATAAAACACACACATATATAATATGCACATCCTAAAACACGTCACATTCACATTCTCACCTCAGTAAGGTCATGATCTCCTCAGAGGCTCGTCGATAGTTCTTTTTTTTCTTTCCTGAGGAGGGTGTTGCTGGGAGAGTTGCACTCCGTAGTGAAGGAGTGGCACCCCACACATTTCTTCCGGTCATACGCAGCCCCTTGCCTAATTTGCCAAGGGTCTTCAGTGGTGATGAGCCACAGATTCGTTCTAGAGTTCCTCTCTTTTCTTTTGATCCCTCAGTGACCTTTGACCCTCCACGCTGCTCTGCATTTGCCTCATTCTCTAGTGCTTCGCTCACCTGAGATGACCTTTGGTAGTCCTGTCCATTCATCCACACCCCATCCTCTTCATTATTCCACCCTATGCCTGCCCACGCCCCTTCAAACGGATTCAGATCGGATGATGGCAGAATGAGTTCCCCATTGCTATGGTTGCTTTTTAGGATGAGTTCTCCATTAGTCAGGTTACTCTTTTGGAGATCACCATTGCTGTGGTTACTCTTGAACCTCATGGGCAGCCTCTTGAGGATGGGCATTCTGGTACTGGTTAACTAGAAGACAAAATGGACATTGTAACATTGGTCAGAATTAATAGAAATAAATTTGCAATATATATTCTAAAGATCTCACATTACAGGTTTTCCAAACAGTTTGTCACACATCTGCGGAAATAACTAATTTTAAAGTGTATTTATTTCTTAAAATGTGTATAATATATATATATATATATTTTTTTATTTTTTTTAATTGAAATGTATTTACATTTTAATGTATTACATTTTACATTTAAAAGTTATAATTCATTCCAATTTGCAAGATTTTCTTGTATATTGTCACTAAGCATGTCTATAGTCCATGTGTCCTGCTTAAAGGTAACCAGAGTTTAAACCTGTTTAAACCGCTTTCATCAGGTCAGTCTTAAATGACTTTGCCTTGTTGCATTCTCATTGTTCAGTATTCCGGCTAGCGGAGTGCATTAACAGCATATGTATGTGTGTATGTGTGTGTTCTTTGAAGACGTTAGCAGTTTTTAAGCTCCTATAATGGAAGCTCCTATCCAGATGTGTCAGAATAGTTTCCTGTCCTCAGAGTTTCTCAGAACATACACACTCTTTACTCAAACACAAACACTACACACACTCACTTTCTGCAAAGTCTCTCATGGGATTAAGCAAGCATCTACCAACAAATTATACACAATCTGCAATCTACCTGTTAAAAATGGTCTACTTTAGTAGTAAACTCTATCAACATAACATTATGTGTTACGTTCCGGGTCAATTTGACCCATTTCGATTTTTGAGTTGACTGAATTTTGTGATTTTCTCTCATTTAGCGTCATGAACATGCATGCAAAGTTTCAACACGCTGATGTGTTTTGACATATACACACAAAATTACTATTACTATTGTTGACCTGCATATTTTAATGTTCTAAGACAACTGTACAGACCCAAAATAATGAGATTTTTTAATATATAGTTTATGATGTTGGTTTTTAACTACCCTTGTGAAGGCAAAAATTTGCTTTTTCCCACTTATTTCAATAGGCTAATGAAAAATATTTTGTCAGCCACAGATTAAAATTAGCTATCATTACTTTTTTCAAGCTGTCTGAAATATTATCTAACCTATGTTGTTTTTCTTGAACTTTTGTGACTTTCTCATTTAGGGTCATGAACATGCATGCAAAATTTCAACACACTGTTGTGTTGTAAAATGTGCATACAGAAATGTTATACAATCTTGTTCGTGGGTCAGTTTGACCAATATAGGCAGCTATTCAAAAGCAACTGAATGACCCAAAAAAACATTTCTATGTTGTATGTCAGAGCTCTTCAACTCAGTCCTGAAGTGCCAGTGTCTTGCTTAGTTTAACAACTATTTTCAAAGTTTGTGAAAATATGAAGTTGTTTTACCTGTTAACTGTCTGTCCCACTTTTTGAACATAGACTTGAAAATGACTTTTCCAACTTAAATTGTTAAAAATCTTAAATACTTCAGAGAACTGACTTAAATGTGGTATCTTTTTAAAGGCGAAACATCAGAGATTATTGTAGGAGTAAAAACAAAAGTTTAAAAAGTAAAGTTTAAAAAGTTATAGAAGTTTAAGTTTATGAAAATTTGAAATGAAAACCAGTCACCAAATATGAAAACTAGAGTCTGAAAGCTTTCAAATTATATATAGTTTGTCAAGATTACTTTAGGTTTAGACTAAGATATTATAGTTCTAAATGTATAATCACAAACGTCCTACAAGTGTGGTGAAAGGGCAGTCTTAAAAATAGTGGTTACATTTTTTTTTATAAATCATAAATCCAGAAATGTATTATTTGTAATGTGTGAAATGTATTGATATTAAAAGTTAATTATTTGTACCTGCTTGTGTGCTTTTTTTTCCATAGTGTGATTTTTGGGCAATTGTATTAAATCCAATTAGGGTCAATTTGACCCGGACCATACAGGCTGTAACTAGAAATAGAACAGCGCACGAGGGTTAAGAATTCCTCATGCAATTTGAACAAAGCATCTTAAAATATATATTAAGAAAAAGAGGTGAAGACAGAGCAGGAGGGAAAGTGAGAGAGAAAGGGAGGGAGGAAGGGAGAAGCACACAGTGACCCCTGTGATTGTGTTTCAGCATCCCTGCTTTGCATTATTTCTGAGCAGAGTTCCCCTGGTGTGGCAGCTAAAGATCTGGGCTGGGAACCAAAAGGTTCTAGGTTCAAACTCTTTAGTTTCATCAATCATGAGCCATCACCATTGTACACTTGAACAAGACGTGTGCGTCAGTTAAATGACTACTTGCACCCCTCACCTAAATTAAACTGGCCAATTTGGTTATTTACTGTCTGGATTCCAGGTGGACCTTCTGTCAGTATTTTTGTTCTTACATAATTCCCGGTAGCAGAAGGGAAAACATCACTTGTAAACATTTAGAACGGAAAGAGATATTTCTCTAATAATATGTGTTTGGAGACAGAAAAACATTAAACAAACATTAACAGATTAACAGATTTAAAAAAAATGCTTTGTTTTGTTCAGTAATTGTAAAAACAGCACAGCAACAAAACTGAACTGTCTGGACCAGATCTTGATTACCTAAAGGAAATTAATTTAAATTAATTTTATAAAGATAAAAATGTGCTTGGCAAAGGATTTCATTATCATTATATAAACATCTGATAAACAATTAATAAAAAATGTATAACAAACAAAAAAAAAAGTGATTATCTGTTTTTAGTTCTGGGTGAACTTCAATAGCATCAACACCAGTAACTTCAGAGATATGCTGGACTGTTGTTGCACTGAAATATACGTTGTGGCATGCATGCATATATATATATATATATATATATATATATATATATATATATATATATATATATATATATATGAAATAAAAAGCTTTTGTAACTTTATACAATGCCGTTCAAAAGTTTGGGGTCAGTAATATTTTTTTTTAGGGAAAGAAATTAATAATTTTACTCAGCAAGGATGCATTAAATTGATCAAAAGTTAGAGTAAAGATATTTATGATGTTACAAAAGCTTTCTTATTCAGATAAATGCTGTTATTTTGTACTTTCTAACATTGATAAATGTTTCTTGAGCAGCACATCAGCATATTAGAATGATACAAGAGCTTTGCCATCACATGAATAAAAAAAAAAATCAAATAGAAAAGTTATTTAAAATTATATATATATATATGCGCAAATCTTAAATTGAATCACTCATGTAGCTAATGGTCAATCACTCATGTAATTAATCTGTATTTAGAAAGAAAACTGTAAAACTTAATTTATGGAATTTATTTACTGGTATGAAAACAATGATAAAAATCCAAATATATGTATTGAGAATAACACAAACATACAAGAAGGACACATGCATCTCTTACCTTCTGCTGCAGTGGGCAGTCAGCTCAGGGCAAATCCATTCCAGTGTCTGTGCGAGTGATAGAGAGCCTATCAGTAAGAAAGTGTTTGGGTGTCTGTCTCCAAGAGTTTGGGGCCTTGTATTGGAATGTTGGAGGCAGACGTTCAGCTTGCTACCAGATGATGATGCATTTTCCTGAGGAAAAAGAGACACCCTCCCTAAACAAACAGACACACACAAGCTTACCTACACACACACCATTTTATATACAGTACAGACACACACACACAAATAACATATAACGCAAGTACAGCTTCAAATACACAGACATGTATGTGTGACCTATCTCAAATGTGTCTTTGTGCAAGGCACTTAACCCTCAGGTGCTGTTCAGCAAATGCAAGATTTCATTAGGGTTGGGAATCACGGCACTAATAGATTCATTTAGCACAGGGGTTTCCTTATTGTTCCTGGAGGACAGCACATTTTGGATGCTCCAGAAACAGTATGAAATCCCCAAAGGCTTCTCGGGTGAGTGGTCAAACAAATCCAGTTGTCCAGAATGAATCTACTAGAACAGTGGTTATTCACCAGGAGGCCAGACCCACATATACACATAATATATATATATATATATATATATATATATATATATATATATATATATATATATATATATATATATATATATATATATATATATATATATATATATATGTATATATATATTTATTTATTTATTTTTTTTTCAATTAAATGGCTAAAATAAAACACTAAATACAAATGCACAATGTTTAACTGGGATCATATTTTATTAGTTAATTTTTATTACAACAGAAGTACCAGAGGTACATATCAGCTTAGACAGGAGGGCCTTCGAATATTGTCTTTGAAAAAAAGGAGGCCTTGGAGTCAAAACGGCTGAAAACCACTGTACTAGAAAATTCTATTATGAAATGGATACCTAAGAATCTTTAGACTTTTCAGACATTTTAGCATAATTCAAAAATCAAAACAAATCTTTACATAACTTTGTACTGAGCTGTAGAATTAAAAACACAGACATAATTAAAAGCCACCACCATTAATACCTGCCTTAATGTCATGTAGATCTAGCTGTTTAATCTGTATCTACAGATGAGAGACACTAACGTAAAATGCAGAGCAAAGTGGATCTCTCTGCTTCTGTATTACTTCTCCCTCTGGTGGACAATACATTATAGCACACCTAAGATAAATGTGATGCTAACCTTCACCTTCCATTAACACCACACACATATTCAAATAACTGTTACTTTCTTAAATATTTATTTTATGAAGTCTACAAGTTCATAATCACATTTACACTTAATATGTCAAACGACTGCTCAAATTTGGTACTTTCCTGTGACTGTTAACATGTGTTAGTATATTATTGCGAATTTGCATTTGTCACCAGATTTAGCTTTAACATGTAAACTTGCATACTACTAGTTCAAACAAGCAAAAAAGAACCTTGCCAATAAATTATTGCTGCGGCATATATTTATAGTTGGATACTGCACGTTGTGTGTGTGTCCTGAGTGTGTTAGGGAGCTCAGTCCAGCGACCGCAATAATCCGGACCAGATACAATCACAGTGTCTGATGTGTTGGATGTTGATGGTTGCCTCTGTGATGATGGATGTTGCCATGGTGATGTGGGTACGTGTGGAGACAGGGATGCTCAATTCCTTCATTCTGCAACTCTTCCTGTTTGTGGAGACCATGCAGCTTCTGCAACAGCTCAGCAATGAAGGCCTGAAAACATACACACACACTTATAAAAAAAAATTGTGCTTAAGCATGTAAAATGTTTGCATATTGTTATAAAATTTAGGACAACCAGTGTTGGGTGTAATGCATTACTAAGTAATAACTGCAATTTAAATGCTTTGCCCTTAAAAAAGTAAAGGGATTACTTTTAAAGGTGCACTATGTAACTTTTACTACCGTCCGCTAGAGGTCGCCTATTCAAAACAAAGGCGTAGTTTGATGACGCCAAGTTTGAGCACAGAATCTTGGCACATGTGGTCTTCACCTCACATCCGGTGGAAAAGAATCGGGATAGGACTCGGGCAGAAATCATGTTCATGGATGCGATTATTAACGTTACTGTAGTATGAAGCAGAGCAGGACTGCAGTAAGAGTAAAGTGTTTTATAATTTATGTCATTTTATAATATTTATTTTAAAGAATTAAAATAGCAGTTTCATATCTATCCTTAATTTATGTAATTAGTCAAGGTTTATATGGGAATTAGTAATAAATAATGCAGTCATTTTTAGAGAGAGTAATTAGTACAGTAATCTAATTACACTGTTGAAGATGTAATTAGCAGCTAGTAATTAATTACTTATTAGAGCAACTTACCCAACACTGAGGACAACGTACTGTAAAACTTTATAAATACTTAAGATAAAGTGCTCCTATGATCTTAAAAAAACTGGTTAGGGCAAAACACTGGTTATATAACACAGTAGGTTTAATATTTGATCATAATCTTGTAGGTCTGTTCCAAAATTAGAGAATGTTAAACTAAAATATGCTGTAATATATAAACTGCAGACATTCTCTGATTTATCTACTGGTTGTTCAGCGTAAACTATATAAAACTTGTAAATATCTTCTGCAGACTGTATGTGTACCAGTCAGCAGTTTCTATGTTTACTCTTTTATGCTTCACAAACTTAAGAAATCAAATTTAAAATGGTGAGAATTGTGCCATGGTATATGTCTCACACGCGAAAACTGATTACGTTTTTCAGATGTCAGTGTTTTGTGAGTGCGTGTGTATGTTTCTGTGTGTGTGAGGTAAGTGCCACGTTTCTCTCTACTGATTCTCCATGATGTGTCAGCACTTCAACACTAGCTTACCCAGAGACACACAATCTTCTGTACATACACACACAGTAACAATCATGTACACACACTAATCAAAAGGCTGAGAGTGAACATTGTTAAAGAGCTCAGATGAAAGAATGGCTTTGTACTAACAAAGAGCAATAGGGGCAAGGGGAAAGAGAGGGAACAAATCATTCATTCATTGTGATCATTGTAAGAAACACGTGGAAGGGAGTGTCAGCCACTGCAGTGTCCCTCAGAGAGAGAGGGAGAGAGCGGGAAAGGGAGATGAAGAGGAAAAGTAACAAAGGATCAGAAGAAGAGTGAGGTCCATAGAGGGGTAATGAGGATGAGTAGACAAAAAGATTGAAAAGAAACAAGAAAAACGTTAGGACAGAGAGATGACAACAACAAGAAGGATTTACAGATGAAAGGATTGAGAAAAGTACCTCAGTGTTGCTAGTGCAGGTTTGCAGAAGAACCTGTAAAACAAACAAAACAAAAAAATATATATATATTTTTTTTTAACACTTACCAAATGTAACTTAATTAAATGAGCCTAAAAAGTCAATATCACTAATATTATTAACAACTGTGTAAACTAGCATGCCCTTGTGTACAACCGGTGGAGAAGATAAAGCTTTAAATATTTCTATACTGTAGAGCATTCAGACAAATTTAGAGTTTTCTCATTTCTGTTGAAAATGTTGAATGTTTAAATGTCCCTGCAAATACTTAAGTCAAGGAACATGGTATGAAAGCTCTGGCATCCACTCACCATCTTCATCTAAAATTAAAATGGCAGGCCAACCTCAAGGTCAATGGTCCTATCTTTAACATGTAAAAGATGTAATACTTTAAAATTTGGGGGGAAAGAGACATTTTTTTTATTTGAGCACTAATGTGTTGGTGTGAGGGAACATATTAGGAAATGCTTATGTATTTTCTTTTTCTCTAGAAGGACATTTCATTTACCTGAAATTTGTAAGAGATTTTCCCAGTGTGCAAAACAACTACATTTCTTCTCTGCATTTCTCCTTTTCTCTAGCTTGCTTCCTAATCTAGTTGTCTAATAAACCTGGAATTGTATATTATGAATATTATTGGCTCTTTAACAAATTGCTTTCTTTCCTCTTTTGCAAGTTACTTTTAAAAGCGCCTGCTAAATGCATAAATGTATATATGGCAAGACATACAAGCACAGGATGTGGTGTGCGTGAGAGAGGATGATTATGGGACCTGTAGTTTGTGTGTTCGCTCTTCATCACTTGGGAGATCCAACAAATCATCAATGTTCACTTCCTCTGGCATGTCCTCCAACATAAACACAAAAAATAAGTAAAGGTGCCAAAATCATTTTCAGAAATATCAACATAAAAAAATACACAGTATGTATGAGAATTTAAAAATAAAACACTGCAGAAAGTAGTGCTATGCTAGAAAGCTAAAAATATATAGGCCTATATGTAAATCTGACATTATAGATAATTACATAAAGTCAAATGTAAGACATTTAGCTCCAACAATTACAGCCTATAGAACAATTACTGGACCTCATTTGCTTTTATTCCACTTCACATCTGCACTGCCTATTATAGCTTATTGTTCCTAAACTTTTCAGAAGCCAACAGTTTCAGTATCTCAGAATATCTTTAGTCTCCATATTCCATAATCTCAGTGGAAAACTTTCACGTACACAAGAGCAAATCGAGATAACAGATCGCATAACACAATTCCCAAGAGACATCTCTGTCGTCTCTTACTGTGGGACAGTGCCTCACAACACATACTGCTTATGTTTAAACTTCCTGACTGTTGCCGCTGCAGACTGTTTCTCAGGGGTGTCCATGTAAGGTAGCGATAAAAACCAAGTGATCCCCCTCTGTAATTAAGGGAGAAAAAGCAGGACCTCCCTAGTACTTCCAGAGGCCTGGTCCTCCTCACCTTTTATGGACAGCCGTCTTATCTAATATTATCCAACAACTAATATTGTTTTGTCAGACATATTCATGTCAAAGAATCCATCACACACTTACATTAACAAAGGCTGTTGTTTATAAACTTGAGACTCACAGAACAATGTCACCTCTCAGTCCATTTAAAGGTGTATAAGGAGATAATTGCACATAACCTGGCTTATACAACCTAATAAACCTGGCTTTGCATATTACAAGTTTTGTTGTAACTTTGATTAAGTCTCATAGGATACAAGTGTCTACTAAATGCAAAAATGTAAACATAACATTTTCATTTCTGACTTATAAAAAACAGAACTGTGTTATCAACATAATCAAAATATTTAAATACATTAGCAGCCTTTTATTTACATCGAGTGGTGTAAAATATGTTCATGTTTATGGACAAAAGAGTTAACTATACTACTGCATTCAACTATGCAAAAATTAACACACCTGTTTACAATAAGGAATTAATTTAAATAATTTTAAAAAGTGCAAAGTAGGTGAATATGCATTTTTTTTTACCGGACATCGAAAACTGTGAGTAAAAGTTTGTGGTCAACTTCTTAGAGAAGGAACTGTTACACATCCAGCTGTCAAACATTTCAAAATAACGCATGAAACAGCATACGCCTCAACAGCGTTTGGAAATGACTGAACGGCGCTTTCGTTTTTTTTTTACTTCAGAACTCATCAACCTGTAGTTTCCAGCGTGAACACTGCACCTGTGAGGATGAGCGTGGACACTCACCTTGCCCTCGTACAGCCTTTCAAGCCCTTCGTCGATCCATTTCTCCACGTCCAGCCTTTTCTGAAGCTGTTTGCGATTGTATTTTACTGTAACGCGCGCTTGCCGCCTATGCACGTTCATCCCGTGCTCTCGAGCATTGTCTAAATCTAGGGAATGGCCGGTATGAATCTCCTCAGCCATGTTTACATGTGCCTGTGCTTGTCTAAGAATGAGCGCGCGGAGGAGCGCGCGGACAGAAGAAGCCGAACGCTGAGTGGCGCGCGCTCAACTTGATTGGAGGTACAAAGTCAGACGGTCGTGGATTTATGGGCTACATTAAATGTCATAATAGAAAAAAAAGGTTTTTGTAAAGCCCTGAAGAAAAATAAATGACGTGATATAAAAAAAATGTTTTGCGTACAATTTTCTCAAAAAAGGCTCCTTTTATCTAACGCTTAATTGAAAACTATTTTTAACTCTTCTAAAAAGTTTGTTTTTGCCTAGAAACACGCCATACACGCCAACGAATGTGAAACACTACGAACTTATCTAGTTTGTGTCTTTTGCTTGTTCAGTGTGCAGTGGAGTGAACAGGAGTTTGTCATAGCACTCACAAGTACATGTATGCGCCGCACGAATACACTGTATATGGTCTACAGTATGTATGCACAACTGATGAAATTTACAGTTATTGAACTGAACACTGAACTGACTGAATGACACTGTTGGCTTGTTAGAGCTGCTTTACGGCATAGTTTGCATTTTTTTATGTGAAGCTGCATTGAACCAATCTGTATAAAGGGCAATAGAAATAAAGGTGACTTGTATGCATCTTCAGTATATATTTACAGATTAAACAGAAATTATTTGTTTCTCAGAACATTGAGTTTTGTTCTAAGTGAACAAATTATATATAAGTGTTTTTTGTTTGTTTGTTTGTTTTTACATGTGATCACTGGATGCAAGTAATTGGTAAATGATTGTGGAATTTGGCATGTGTTTTCCAAATGAAACACAAGAGCCTTTAGTTTTGAATGATGTGTCTAATGTAGAGTGTAAAGCAGATAATGTGCTTGCAGTTTTGCAGAGTTGGTCTGAAGATTAGGTATAAGTGAATGGTTTCACTGAGTGGGCCTCAAGTAGCACTTTTAGTGTGTAAGCAATTAAAAAAAAACTGTAATCAAGCATTGTAGAAAGAATAGAGTTGAACAAATGAGGCATTTTCCTCATATAATTTATTTCATTATTTCAATAAAGTAACAAACACATATACAAAATAAATTAACATAAAATCTTTACAAAGACAAGGCAATGATTGAAAGCAAAAGTACAAAAATGCAAAATAGAAACTTATGCGTAAACTTAGGATTAAATTAATAGGAAACATCTGGCAAAAGAAATAAACATTAGACAACCCCATTGAAGAAAATTTGTTTTTATGTAATGTAACATAAGAATCAATGACACATATTTCCCCATATCATTCGAGGAAGAAAACACACTGCTTAATACGCAATACAAAACTGGAGGAAAATCTTCCCATTTGGTCTTAAGAACATTGTTTATCATATTCCTTACTGTGTTCTGCTTGCCTCCTTTCTTTTTATATCTTTTTATTAATTTATTTTTATTAAAACACCTGTTGTTGGTAACATCCTGACAAATAAACAAAGGTGATATTCTCATCCTTATGAGATAAAAACAACGTTATTGTTTTCATCAGTCTTATACAGAGCCCAGAGTTTGACAAAAAAGCACCTAAACTTAATGCTCTTCCGTTTAACTTATTTCTTTCTCTTTCAATAGAGGTATTTCCTTACTTAGTTCTCTTTGTATAGAGTTATTTTTTCACGTTTTTATCTTTGTATAAAGATATCAGTTCTCTTCATATAGAGTTCTGTAACCTAAGTCTGTTTCAGCTTTCAGCGCTTGTGTCTGTCTTCATATGGAAACAGATTCGCAGAGCCCAGCACACAGTAGTGTGAGTGTTTGTTTCTTTTAGTTTTTGGTTTACAGAGTCTTCCACCTTTACAGATGGCAAAGGTCCAATCCCTTATTCAGCTGAGACATACTTTCTTTCATTCATTCATTCATTCATTCATTCATTCATTCATAAAAATTAAGACAAAAGCAAGTGCTACATCCAAATTCTCATCCCTGCATGTGAGTTTGTGTGTCTACATCAATGTATGCATGTGTGTGTGTGTTTAGGCATTTACACATGTTTGAATGTCTCATCTAAGCCCATCTCCAGCACTCCACAGGAAGTCCTGCCCAGCAGGCAGTGTGTGAGAGGCCGCCAATGAGACTCGGCTCTCAGTGTTGCTGGGTTTCACCTGACTGAAGTCTCGATCATAGGGATAGTGCTGCCTGTCTAAATTATTCACCGTCTCCAAATCATTAAACACAGAATCGCACAGCTGCTGTCTGCGCAGTCTATGCCTCCTCCTCCTGATCACCACCAGTCCCACACACACTCCCAAAAACACAGCCAGCACACCTAACACACATGACACCGCCACAGCTGAAGGTGAGGTCTGCCCAACCCGGGGGGCCATCATCTCCAGACCTCCCTGCACAGGAAACTCGCAGGTTGGACCCATGAACCCAGGCACACACTGACACACTGGCCCTGAGAAGTGTGTGTAGCATGTTCCACTGTGAAGGCATGGGTTCGTGAGACAAGCGTCTGTTCGGAGACTGCAGTTTTTACCAGTAAAACCTAGAATACAGGTGCAGGTGTAGTCGTTAATGCCATCTTGGCAGGTTCCGGCATTTTGACATGGATAGCGGGCACAGTCGTCGATGTTTGTCTCACAGCGAGGGCCGGTGAAACCAGGGCGACAGCGACACAGAGCACTAGCACCCAGATCCACACACTCACCACCTAAGGCAAAAGAGAGAGAAGGTTACATATGAGTAGGTGTAGAAGAGAGGAACATGAGAGGAACTGTAAAGCCGAAAGAATACTTCATTTTTTTTACGTGTACACGAGCGTATGTGCACAGTCAAACTCACAGCCTTGCAAAGTATACTTCTTTTAACTCGTACGTGTACACAGGCATTTGACACATCCGCAGTTTTGAGCAATCTCTCACCATGAGTTACAACCCATGTAAATACTGCAAAAACATTAAATGCCATGTGCAACATGTGCATACAAAGTACTTCTTAGTAGTAAATCTTTAAAAAATCTGTACTCTTCTGATGACGAAATTCGCATCATACACACTGTACGCTGCTCTTTTCCATACAATGTTCACACTTACAAATAAGTCAGATAGAATAAATGGTATGCGTATTTGGTGTGCTGTCCGAGGAGAGGGCTCCAAGCTCGGTATTTGACCCAAACCCAGACTACTTGCCCGTAGTCCTGGCTGTGGTAGGAATAAGCCAAGAGTGAGGAGTCGGGGTGGTGGAGGGAAACTGAAAATTGTCGAGGAATGTCAGTGGGTCGACTGTATATATAGGCTTCCTCTCATGCTGATAGGATAGATGTGGTAATTGCTGATCATGAGTTGTTTTGGATAGATAATTTGAACGTGCTCCTCCCGAACTTTGTTAATAAAACATCATAAAGTGAATGGTGGCCACAGTTGTCAAGTGAATTAAATTTACATTTTTTCCATGCATAAAACTTGTATGTGTTCAGAAGACTGCATGTGTCATATGTAATATCTTTTTAATACGTTTTACTTTTTTGAGCTTGAGCAGCTGTAGTCACCATACACTTTCATTGTATGAGCAGCATAAGCATTCTTCAAATAAATCTAACATGAGGGTTAGTAAATGGTGAAAGAATTTTTTAACGTTGAGTGTTTTGTTCACAGTTCTGTTATTGCATTGTTCATATTCAACACAAAAAACTCACCGTTGGCACATGGTTTATGGCTGCAGCGGTCCAGTCTTTTCTCACAGTTGGATCCGGTAAAGGCTGGGGGGCAACGGCAGACGTAGCCACCGGTGAATTTCTCCTCACATGTCCCTCCGTTAAAGCAAGGGTCATCAGCGCACGTCATCGCAATAATCTCACAGTTCTTCCCATAGAATCCCTGAGGACATGTGCAGGAGTAATCGTTCTCCAAATCCTGCAAGGAAAAAGAGAAAAATAGGTATCAAATAATTTCCATTATGCACATAAAGCACATCTGAGCATATTTATTTTGTTCTGTGATCTTTGTTTTATTAAGTAAACGTAGACTTACATTGCAACTGCCACCATTCTTGCAGGGGTTGCAGTCACACTCGTTAATCTCCAGCTCACAGTTTGTGCCCCCATATCCTGGCCGGCAGGTGCAAGTGTAGCTGCCCTGTCCGGTGTTGGTGCAAGTGGCGCCATTAGCACAGGGTTTGTGGTTGGTGCAGTAGTTGAGGTCCTGATTACAAAAGAGGCCTCCCCAACCCTCCTTACACACACACTGCCACGGCTGTGAGCAGGTCCCATGCAGGCATCCTGGGTAATGCACACACTCGCTGCAAGACGGCCCCTGCCATCCCAAACGACACTTACACTCACCGGGTGACTCGCAGTAACCGTGTCGCTCACTACAGTCCGAAGAGCAGATGGCTGTGGGAGGAGACAGAGAAGGGGGTAAGCACACCACACACACACCACGCCCCCCGGAGAGGGCAGATGAATGGGTGTGTTAAGTGTTGGGGCCAGCAGCTGGTGAGCTGACAGAGGTAATGCACTCTTTTGTGTTTTGAGCTGCGGCAAGCGTGCACACACACACACACAGAACGACCCTCTAGCATGTATCTGTTGGGTTTCTTTGTTAGGCTAAACAAAAGAAGTGCAGAAGCTCTGAAGGAGCAGCTCAACTTCCATCAGACACACACACACACACAAACACAAAGATATGAGAGATAAGGGGAACGTAATGCTGCTGCTCGGGTCCCAACACAAAACCACAATAGCACAGAAATACAGAGTGATCAAGAAGGAGATAGGACTACTTCTTTTCAGAGACCCAGACATACTATCCCAAAGGACTGAACAGACCTCTGACCATCTGACACACACATAGGTGGTAGGCTACTCACGATCAGAGCAGTAGTCTCCCTGCCATCCCTCCAGGCATTCCTTGTTCCCGTTCTCATCGCAGGTGTAGTGTCCCAACGTGTCGTCACGGGGACGGCAGTAATCCGAACATGCCTCGCCGTAATAAAACTCATCACAGAAAACATGATATGAGTAACGGAGCTCGCTCTGATCGCCGAAATGAACATCCTGAGACCAGTCTTCCCCTATTGCCAAGCGCCTTCGTGTTGCTAAACGACTGATCAGGTTGTTTTGATTCTCTGTTGCAGAAAATTAAAGGAACATTTTTGTTAATTAACTCATTATTTTAGTAATGTATCATGTTTGTATCTTTGCTTTGCATTCAATTGCTACAGAGTCTCTGAAACAGGGCAACTCACCTGTGTAATCATGATGCTCTTTGGGAGACTCCGCATTCCATGCCTCAATAATAAGAGAAAATGTCCCCTGAAAAGAACAAGACATTATTCCAGATCCAAGAAAACCTTAAAATAGCCTAATTTTCCCTCAAACTGAGAAGCTAACATTCTCCTTTGTCTTTCATTGACTTTCACTTATAGGCCTATTTGTTATGAATGGACATTTTAAGACTGTTGCATGGTTGTCTTTTGCTTTGATTTACATGGTAATCGTTAAACTTAAGGATACCTTATAAAAATAATAATTTTATATAAAATGCAAAAATGTATATAGGCAGCATTTGTGTTATTAGTCACTTCAGCTTAATAAATACACCATGAAATAATGTAATATTGTTTGCTAGTCTTAATCTAGTGTGTAATGTTACAAATGTCAATGAACTTTACCGGCCACTTGAAGTGGAAAGGCACTCGGATGGCTGCGCTGCTGGCTATAGAGCTCTGGTCCGCTCGCAGGACAGTCGTCTGACCGGTTCCGAAGGTGCACGGAGGTTCGGCGGAGATGACGTCCTCAGAATGCTTGAGACAAATCCTGAAAAAGATGTTGCAGTCTCGCGTCCTCCTGCAGAAGCGCCGTGTCGTGCTGAACGAGTGAACTTTCAATTCAAAAACACCCGATGAAACCACCTGTTCAATAACAGAGAAACCGCATATGTGACTTCTACATATTTTGATTAAAAAAATAAACAACGCGCTACATAGGAGACAAATATTCATACTATAAAGTCACATGAAAGAGAAAGTGAAAATATGAATCAAGTATAAGACTTTAACTGGCTCCTTACCAACTGCAAAAGCGACACAGACAGCAGGCAGTACAAAGACAGATGCGCCATCTCACTCAGTTTATCCTAAACTTTATTACAATAAAACGCATGTATCTTCATCCGAAGTTACAGAAGAAAAAAAAACAGTTAGATGTCCTGGTACGAAATCTTCGGCACGTCCATAAAGTCCACTGTGTCTTCAGAGGAAAAGCGCACTCGTCGTCTCCGTTCTTTAGCGCGTGCGGGTTAACTTCATTGAATGTCTTGATAAATGGACGCAGTTATATACGTCTTGCCCCCCTCCACGTGACGTCAGAGGGGACATATGGCATAATATTGGCCTGATTAAATTGATCTGCTGCGTGTGGCAGTGGTGTTGATGGAGTTAGGGTGGAAGCTAGCCACACTTAAGTATGAACATTTTATTAATATATTTTGTGAAATAATAGACATAATAAATATTTGGTTTCTTTACTTAAAATTTGTCCTAGCAGGTAGAATATGCTTAAGGAATTTTAAAAAGCAAACAGAAATGCTACTTACACTGTTCTATTATTCGTTGTACCAAAAATTATATATGGTGCAATATTGCCTTAATTATTATTACTATGCTCTTATTAAAGTAAAAAATCTCAGCAAATATTTTGACATTGAAAATAAAGTTTTCTTATTTATTTTGTATTTTCATATTAAATATAAAATAAAAGTTGTTTATGTTTTATTAAAAATAGTATGCTATTTAGTAAAAAAAATAAAAAAATAAAAAATAAATAAATAAATATATATATATATATATATATATATATATATATATATATATATATATATATATATTTCTGTTGTTTTCACTTTTTATGGTTCCTGAGTGGTATAGTGTACTTTTACATCGAGCGCACGTTTTAGGTTTTAATTATTTCCTCTGCACACAAACACACACACACACACACACACCCTTGTACTGTGAGGTCGATCTGGCGCGTGCGGGCAGTGGGAGGACACAAGTTTTTGTTTGCAATGTTCTTTGTGTCTGTAGTCAAAAGTGTGTGTGTGTGTGTGTGTGGTAAACCCTGCGTTACCAACAAGGATATTAATAGAAGTATTTTTTGACATTATGGGGACATTTTTGGTCAACAAAGTTTTCTGTGATCGGTCGGTTTTGGGGTGGGGTTAGGGTTCGAATACTACAGTTTGTACAGTAGGCTATATAAAAATCATTATTCTACGAAAATTCCCCATAACATGGAAACTCAACCTGTGTGTGTGTGTCTTTTGTTGTGCAGTATGTAGAGACGCGCAGGCTGCTCTGGAGGATGGGTGGGGAAATATCATGATGACGCTTTTGTGTGGGTCAGCTCCAACAGCTGTATGTTAACATGCGGCACATGGTCACTTATTGTCCGCCACAAACGGCCCGAACTCACCCAACCGGCATCTGTTGCGGTCGGTAAAACGCTTGCAGCAGTTCCACTCATATAACGTAGGCTATACTACTTTAGTAGCCTATATGCCAGTTTATTATTTTGCACAGTAGGCCTAGTATTAGGTCTACGTGATTAATAAAAAATAAATGAACATCGACTAGTAAAGAATACTGTACAGGCTTATGCCATTATGCGAACTGAATTGGTTTTTTAATATCAATTTATTCACGAGAAGAGCAGAAGTTGTGACGTGTGGTTGTGTGCTTTTGTGGTCGGTCACGCTAGAGAGCTGTTGTTATGGTAATGAGTGACGCGTGCCTCAGAATGCTTTCATTAAGCCATAACCACAATGCATCACTTATAATGTCTTTTAAAATACCTCATAAATAATGTCTCCAAGACCGCAGATATAGGCTAAATAAATAAAAAGTCTAAATAAATCTAGAAAGTGAAGAAAACAGCAGGAAACACTGTAAACTAACAAAATCACTTCATTAATCCAAGTGGCAAGTGCTTGAGAACTTATGACATTTCCTGTCAGTGATGCAGGGGACAAAGACCCATTTTATGCCACATACTGTTATGTATCAGCTGTATTGGTAGAGATAAACTCTTGTTGTGGGTAAGAGAGAAGATGACCAGGTGAGGAAAAACAACAATAAGCATGCTTATGCATAGCCTATATTTATGTATATGCATCAAGCCTTGAGAAATAGAATGGTTGTGTCAATGATGTTCTGCACAACTAAAGATTTCAGTAGCTAGCCCATGGTCAAGGAATGGAGCATTTAACTTAAAGGGAGACTTTAATCTTAAAGGGATAGTTCACCAAAAATAAAAATGTTGTCATTAATTACTCACCCTCATGTCGTTCCAAACCCGCAAGACCTTTGTTATTATTCGGAACACAAATGAGGATCTATTTGATGAAATCCGAGAGCTCTCTGACCCCTCTATAAACTGCAATATAATTAACACTTTCAAGGCCCAGAAAGGTAGTAAAAACATTGTTAAAATAGTCCATGTGACTCCAGTGGTTCAACCTTAATTTTATGAAGCGACAAGAATACTTTTTGTGCGCAAAAATAAACAAAAATAACAACTTTATTCAACAATTTCGTGAACAGCATCGGCTGCCATAGAACTCGAATGCGCTGCACTGTATTTACAGCGTAAACTGCATAGGAGACTGGCACAGGCTAGAACGAAATTGTTGAATAATGGCATTATTTTTGTTTGTTTTTGCACACAAAAAATATTCTCGTCGCTTCATAAAATTAAGGTTGAACCACTGGAGTCACATGAACTATCTTTCTGGACCTTGAAAGTGTTAATTAAACTGCTGTCTGAGGGGTCAGAGAGCTCTCGGATTTCATCAATATATCTTAATTTGTGTTCCGAAAATGAAAGAAGGTCTTACAGGTTTGGAACGACATGAGGGTGAACTAACCCTTTAAGCTGTTGTCGATGAGCAAAAACATGAGCAAAAGTGCAATTTAACAATTAAATATCCTACCCACATAATGTGCTGTCACTAGGCCTATAGATAAAAATATTCACAGAAAAGCATCAAAATCATCAAAAGCATTCATTCACCACTAAAATCAGACAGAATTTAAATAAAAACTATGGCATGCAAGATGGTTTTATCCTTAACCCATTTAAGCCCACCGGCAACTATAGTTGCTGCAGTGTATAATTGTCATTTTGCCTTTGTAAGTATTTTCTAGATGTTATCCATGTTTTATGTCTCAGTGACATGTAAGCAAACAACCAAATAAAGGATTTCAAGAAGAAAAAAAAGGTATTCACTTCCTTCCTGTCACATGAGGCTGCCAACTTCCTACCCCTACTTCCAGGAAGCATGGCAAAGGCAAAACCTCCCAAAGAAAGGTCATTTTCATGTTACTAATAAGTATTTTTGTTGACATATATATATATATATACATAATCATGAAGGTCTCTAGAATCATCCAAACAAAACCAATCTTACAAGAGATCTATAGTTTTTTGTATACTTAGTCAAACGTCCAAGCGGCAACTATAGTTGCCGGTGGGCAAATGACTTGTAAGTACATATATCATGGGGAAATGGGGTATACTGTGTTAATAGGTTAATAAATCAAGATTTTTGGTCTTGTTTAGTGCTTTTTGCTGTCATAATATCCCACCTAAAACATAACTTAACCCTTTAACTGACATCTGTACTGTACAGTTGACCTTAATTCGATAGGGAAAAATATAATATTTTATGATATTATGTCTCGTAAGGGCCAAAATATTGAGGGCCCGTCATCCAGTTTATATGCGTTTCATTCTAATCGGTCAAGGACCCATTTTATGACTAGTAGCTTATGATTCCATTATAATGTGGAAATTCAGACAAGTAATGAGTTTACATTTACATTATTATATAAAATCACCTACTACAGTCAGCCATTGAATACTATGGGGTTATTTTGTTATTTGTTTTTTGTTATATAGATGTTTTATGAAGTTTTCTTCATTCTATTTATTTTTATTTAACTTTCTGATACACAATGCCCTGTTAGGGGCAACTTAATGGCTGCACTTTGTTCTGCATGTTCCACCACTTTAAGACAAATGTATTTGTTGTTTGTTGTGTTTTCATATTAAAAAGATTATAATATAGATGCATCTTTTTTGAGTTTGCATCGAATGTTCTTTGACTTTTATACATAATAGATGTTTATGAGTAAAGATTGATCTGTTGAAAGCAGTTATTTTGAGTTAGATGCCAAATGTTCTATTTCTATTCAAATTTGACATTGAAGTGGTGCATACAACATATCTGCCCACCGGCAACTATAGTTGCCGCACATTCAAATACGATTTTCAAGAAAAAAAACAAAAACCTGTGGAAAATAAATGCAGAACATGTTCACATAGGACACTATTAACATGACTATATGCATGAAACCATTCAGAAAAATTTGGGCACAAATGGGTTAAACGAAAGCTTTGCGAGTGCTAACAAGCTATGGTTTGGTTAAAAGCAATTGACGCATGGCCTGGGCTAAAGGCTGTTAGCAGGATTTAGGTTTTTGAGAGCCTTGACATCTGGACAGATGAGAGAAAGAGAAACACTTATCCAAAGAGAGAATCTCAATATAGCATTCAAAGGTAATAAGGAAAAGAAGGCAAAAAACACTTTCTTCAGAAAACAGTAAAATGAGAATATAATGGAAGTCAATGGTCACCGATACTGTTTGGTTCCCTACGTTATTCAAAATATAATTTTTGTGTGTGTGTTCTCAGAACAAAAAAGTCATGCAGGTTTGAATCGACACCACTGTGAGTAAATTATGACAGAATTGTCATTTTTGGGTGAAGTGTCCCGTTAATTTAGTCTGCGTGACCTTACTTGACCCAAGGCAGATGAAATATGAAAAAGGACCTTCCGGATGTAGACTGTTTATGATATTGCCTAATTTTAAAGTGTTCTGTTTGGCAGTAAGAAGTTAATGAACACCTGTGAAATTTATATATGTATGTTTTTTACTCTTTGTTATGTCATGACATAGTAGTATTGTTTACTTAACATAATAGTCTTGCTCAAAAGTTTACACACCCCTTGCAGAATCTGTGAAAATGTGAATTATTTTAACAAAGAGGGATCATACAAAATGCATTTTATTTTTTATTAAGTACTGTCCTGAATGTCTGAAGGACATCACGAGTGACTGGGACCAGTTCACAAAACAGCTGTGAACGGCGCGCGACACAGCTGCAAAGCCACGCACAAAAGACCAGACCAGGCGAATATCGGACAACACCAAATCCCTCCTGCTGAAAAGGCGGCAAATGAAATCTGACGGCGCAGACCATGTGGAATACGGTCTGCTGTGCAAGCTGAGCGCTGCTCAAAACCGAGCTGGAGCAGTACAAGCGCAGCCGCCTGCTAGCAGCGGTCGAGCAGAACAGGGGTTTGAAGAAGTGCAGACGGCTGATGCAGCTGAAGCGTGGTCAGGTGCCGGCGCTAAAGACACCAGACAGACGGACAACAAAGAACCCAGCTGGGCATCGAGGCCAAGTGCAGCCGTTTCTACACAGCAAGATGCCAGTCGACCCGCTACACATGCAGTAAGACGCCATACCAGCCATCCCCGTCAGTGTTGACCAGCAAGGTCAGGCACGTGATCCAGAATATCCAGAAAGACCGGGCACCAGGGCTGGACGGAATCGAGGCCTAGCTGCTCAAGGAGGGCGGACCCAGACTCTGGGCAGCTTTGGCCAGCTGTTTCAGTCGCTATATGGCGCAAAGACAAACACCGGATCAGTGGAAGATGGCCAAGACAGTGCTGCTGTACAAGAAGGGAAACCGAGAACAGCTGAGCAATTATCGGCCCATCTGGCTCCTGCCGACTGCATACAAGGTTTTTTACCAAGGTGCTGCACAACCGACTAGCTAGGCAGTTGAATGAACAACAGCCACCCGAACAGGCAGGCTTCCGGTCTGGCTACAGCACTGATGACATGAGCTGATGACATCACCGTTTTCTCCAGAGCGGCTGTACAGCTGAATCAAATTCTGTTCATTATTTTCCTGTTTAACACTGTGAAGCTGCTTTGAAACAATCTGCATTGTAAAAAGCGCTATATAAATAAAGTTGACTTGACTTGACAGCACGATGGACCACATCCACGTGCTAAACCAACTGCTTGAACGCTGCCGGGAGTACAAGATCCCGTGGTGCTGGCTCTCGTAGACTACGAGAAGGTCTTCGACAGCGTGGAGATCAACTCCGTACTGCTCGCCCTCCAAAAACAGGGTGTCGCCGACGAGTATGTGGCCCTTCTGCAGGCGCTGAACAGAGGATGCGCCACCAACATCACCCTGTTCAACCGACCACTGCACATTCCCATCGCCAGAGGTGTCAAGCAGGGCTACCCCATCTCGCCCAATCTGTTCGACAGCTCGAAGATGGCCTGAAGATGAACCTGGCCAAGACAAAGTGGATGTGCAACCCCCAGCCCGCCAAAAACAACATCCACATCGGACAAAAGGAGATCGAGCAGGATCAACATCTACATCTACCTCGGCTAGGAGCTGACTGCTGTGCACAAGAACAACCGCGAGCTGGCACGCCGACGGAGGGCTGCTTGGGTCCATAGCAGAGGTGGTCACCGACACGGCCGACGCCCCCCTGCGCACCCACCTCTTCAACAGCACCGTCCTGCCAGCCATGTTCTACGGGGACGAGACCTGGTCGCTGACCGCGACAGACAGGCAGAAGCTGGCAGTGACCGACCGCGCCCTCAAGCAACGGATGTCGGCGTCAAGAGGACGGACCACATCAGCAACGAGCTACTGAGGAAGACGAGCAAGGTCATGGACACCGGACACGTGGCCAGGATGTCGGACGGACGATGGACGCGTGACCGAATGGCTGCCTCTCGACATCAAAAGACTGCTCGGCCGCACCGCAACCTGATGGCGGGACTCGCTCAGACAAGACATCGGCAGAGACTGGATGGGTCTGGCCAGAGAACGAAAAACCTGGCGAAGTTGTTGCGGCCTGGGTTGAAAGACCGAAATACAGGCCGATTGAAAGATTGAAAGAGACTATCCTGAATAAGATAGTTTACATAAAAGATGTTTACATATAGTCCACAAGACAAAAAAATACTTACATTTATAAAAAAATGACCCAATTGAAAGAGTTTATGTACCCTTGATACTTTTTAATACTGTGTGTTGTTACCTGGATGATCCACGGCTGTTTTTGTTTTGTTTTGTGATGGTTGTTCTTGAGTCCCTGAGCAGTTAAACTGCCCAATGTTCTTTAGAAAAATCCTTCAGGTCCTGCAAATTCTTCAGTTTTCCAGCTTCTTCTGCATTATATTCAGTATGATTCTGAGATCAATCTTTTCACATTGATGACAACTGAGGGACTCAAACACAAGTTTCTTTAAAAGTTTTCACCCTCTGGTGAAAATTATTCACATTTTCACAGATTCTGCAAGGGATGTGTAAACTTTTGTGCAAGACTGTATATATTATATGAATTATATTTACCATTTTAATTTAATATATTTACATTTATCCTAAGTTTAACATGTTGTAATCAATGTGAAGTGTTTCTGGTCTGAAGACAGATGGGGATAGTGAGTGAAAATGAGAGAGAAAATCCAATGATATTGTAAATCCGTGTTAAGAAAAATTTTCGCCATGCAAATGTTGCTGTTGGCATGTTTTGTCAAGTGACGAATCAAAAGTGGATGAATTTTAATATTATGCACATTTTTCTTAAACCTAATTTAATAGTAAGGTATCTGTTAATTTTGTTATCCGAGTAAGATAAAGGCTGTGTGTTTGTATCTGTGTTTGCAGTGAATTATTGCATGTATGAGTGTGTTGACATTGTCTGTGTGATGCAGATGGGCAATGACTGATTTGTCTTCTAACATGGGTGTTGGGGGATGGAGGTCCCTTGAGGTGGGACACAAGCGTGGCAGGAGCATGGGAACCCCAGAACACCCTTCACTCCACATGCATATATCCATATTTATGACCCCACACCCAGACACCTCAAATCTCACATATGTGCAAGCAATCAGGCCTGCAAAAAGGAACATACACAAAGATAATTTCCTCAGTCATTTTTAGTCATTGCCCAGTACCTCAAGCACCAGTTTCCATCGCAATTAAGATCTTTAATTAGGCTATTTAAAAATGACAGCAAACCTTTCACTAACAAAATGAGCATACACACTCATACACATAAACACACTGATGTCCATTCCTTTACAATTCTCAGACTAGAGATATCCGACTGTACACACATGCAACTTCACACATTCATTTACTCACATTGCCAAATCCTCATTCGAGCCTATAGATGACATGACACCCGACCCAGGATTTCCACACACGTCATGACATCTGCTCACCAGACTAGCTCCCATAGGAGACACACACACACACACACCGTTCATCTGCCTACATTAGTGACCCACACCAGACCAGCATCCTGAGGACACACACTCTCTAACTGCATCTGTTGGGCCTTGAGCCCTTTGGGACGACAGACTAGTCTTTTACACACACACACACACACACACACATGCATATACACACACGTACAAAATCTGCTGGCCTTAAGGGAAGTACTGACCTTTGCTTGATGGTCAAACTATGTAAATGTGTGTAGGATCGGAGCTGCTATGGTTGTGTATGTGTGTGCAGCTGCTGTGAGAAAATGACAGGAATAATCTCATAGAAACAGATCACACTGGAAAACATGTTACGACAGAGCAGTGGTCTCGTGGTCAGTGTAAGTCCTCATGGGAGATTCACATTTGAGTCTGGCCTGGTTCATGTTCTCAACCAATTCCCTCATCTCTTTCTACATCTGGATCTATCAAAAAGAAAGCCCAATTTAATTTTTTTAATAAAAAAAAAATAATATTAATAAATTGAAAAAAAATATATATATATACACTCACCTAAAGGATTATTAGGAACACCTGTTTAATTTCTCATTAATGCAATTATCTAATCCAATCACATGGCAGTTGCTTCAATGCATTTAGGGGTGTGGTCCTGGTCAAGACAATCTCCTGAACTCCAAACTGAATGTCAGAATGGGAAAGAAAGGGGATTTAAGCAATTTTGAGCGTGGCATGGTTGTTGGTGCCAGACGGGCCGGTCTGAGTATTTCACAATCTGCTCAGTTACTTGGATTTTCACGCACAACCATTTCTAGAGTTTACAAAGAATGGTGTGAAAAGGGAAAAACATCCAGTATGCAGCAGTCCTGTGGGCGAAAATGCCTTGTTGATGCTAGAGGTCAGAGGAGAATGGGCTGACTGATTCAAGCTGATAGAAGAGCAACTTTGACTGAAATAACCACATGTTACAACCGAGGTATGCAGCAAAGCATTTGTGAAGCCACAACACGCACAACCTTGAGGAGGATGGGCTACAACAGCAGAAGACCCCACCGGGTACCACTCATCTCAACTACAAATAGGAAAAAGAGGCTACAATTTGCACGAGCTCACCAAAATTGGACAGTTGAAGACTGGAAACATATTGCCTGGTCTGATGAGTCTCGATTTCTGTTGAGACATTCAGATGGTAGAGTCAGAATTTGGCGTAAACAGAATGAGAACATGGATCCATCATGCCTTGTTACCACTGTGCAGGCTGGTGGTGGTGGTGTAATGGTGTGGGGGATGTTTTCTTGGCACACTTTAGGCACCTTAGTGCCAATTGGGCATCGTTTAAATGCCACGACCTACCTGAGCATTGTTTCTGACCATGTCCATCCCTTTATGACCACCATGTACCCATCCTCTGATGGCTACTTCCAGCAGGATAATGCACCATGTCACAAAGCTCGAATCATTTCAAATTGGTTTCTTGAACATGACAATGAGTTCACTGTACTAAAATGGCCCCCACAGTCACCAGATCTCAACCCAATAGAGCATCTTTGGGATGTGGTGGAACGGGAACTTCGTGCCCTGGATGTGCATCCCACAAATCTCCATCAACTGCAAGATGCTATCCTATCAATATGGGCCAACATTTCTAAAGAATGCTTTCAGCACCTTGTTGAATCAATGCCACGTAGAATTAAGGCAGTTCTGAAGGCGAAAGGGGGTCAAACACAGTATTAGTATGGTGTTCCTAATAATCCTTTAGGTGAGTGTATATATATATATATATATATATATATATATCATTTACTTTAATTTTATATTAAATACAAACTATAGAATAATAAATAAATATTTATATTTATTTGAAGCTTTTAATGTTTTTCCCAAGGTGTGGACATCTCATTCAGATCAAAATATTAAATATAATAATTTTATTAACAAAAAACACCTAAACCTAATAGGTGAACGTGGATTTTTTTATATCAATAAGTGTTAGACATTACATGTCAGAACAGGTGCACAGAACACACCGCAACTACACGCCACACGCCTGGCTCATGCAGTTGAATAGGGGGGAATGACACGGGCCCCACCATGAACCTCTGAGGAGGAAAAGAGGGCCTCACAGCAGAGGTAGCGTTATGTTATTAGAGAACCCAGAGTGACAGATGTAGGATAAAAGAGAGGGCAGGAGAATCAGCAGGGGTGAAAGAAAGAGAAGAAAAGGTGAAGAGGTCAGCAGACCAACAGAAGAAGGGGAGGAAAGACAGAGTTGTACTTGAAAGAAGGATCGATAAATCTATTCGCTGTTGCTTCACAGTCCGCCTCTTTTGTTCCAGATGGCAGCTGATGTGTGGCAGGTTCTACAGAGAAATCACATCAAAATACATATACACTACCGGTTGGGGCAGTACGATTTTTAAAAAAATCCCTATATACTTACTGCATTATTTCTGCATATATTTGAAAATATATATATATATATTATTATTAATATATGTTTTCTATTCAACAGCCATTACTCCAGTCTTCAGTCACATGATCCTTCAGAAATCATTTTAATTTGTTACTCAAGAAACATTTATTTTTATTCTTATCAATGTCGAAAACAGTTGTGTTGCTTTTTTCTGGAATTTATTTGAAATAGAAATCTTTTGTAACATTAAAAATGTCTTTACTGTCACCTTTCATCAATTTAATGTTCTTCCTGAGTAATTTTTTTTCAAAAAGAGAAATCTCTTTCTGACCCTAAACTTTTAAACGCTAGTGTACACATACACAAAATCACAAAAAAAGTCATAGAAAATTGTCTTTTCATTGTATTTTCCCTCAAAAAAACAAAAAAGGTTTATAAAAATAAAGACCAGCTTTAACATGAACCTGAAAGTTTAAAATTACAGGCTGGAACAGATAAAGTAATCTATCTTATCTATCTGCCAAATAACATAAAAGCAAGACAACTAAACCTGTTTTCAAATAACCAAATGTTCGGGGGAGAAAAAAAACCTAACAACTGCAGTTTAATGTAACCTAAACCAAAGACAAAACCTGTTAATGTGTATCTGGTGCGGCGCCCGGTGAAGATGGCCTATATGATAAATGACTGATACATTATACAGACATATTCACAATCTGCAGACAGCCACAATAAAGTACTTTTTTTTCGGCAGAGGTCCCGAAACCACACAATAGGGCTACCAGCTGCCGTCTTACACATGCACAAAGCAGTCCCCAACCACAGCTCTACATCAGCACACACACACACACACACCGGCAGCTGTTTAAGCAGAGCTCTTCAGCCCTGGAGAGCCGGAGAACAATACTCAAGCTCTAATCACTCCTGCCTGAAACTCAGATTGAGAAGCTAAATGTCATATCAGTATCTCAGTACAGACACAAACATGTATGTGTGTCCACAAGAGGAACATAAGATCAGCAGAACTTGGAAAAAAAAAACACTAGTCTAACCGTTCAGTTAAAATTTATTGAAATATCAGGCTCACTTATGGAGCTGTTTTCATTCAGAAATCAAATATACACACATGAATCTCACACTGCTGGAAAACCCAATGATTTTAAAGTAACATGCAGTAAAATAATCATTTGAGAAATACATTGTGTAAATTAAAATACACACTGCCCTCTAGTGACAAGACAACAGCATTAACTTGAAATATGAGCTTGCAGTAAGTAACTTGGTTCCTGAACATGTACATTTGCCCCACTTTTTTAAATCAGTAAACACAGCATAAAAAAATTAATTGAAAAAGTTCCACTGGAAAATAATGTCCTAATAGACAAAATATGAGACGTATTTTAATTTGATTCAGATACCTCCTTTTACACCATATACTGGTCTTAGAAAAGTTTTAGTTGTCCCTAAATGTGACTGCAAGTTAATAACAGTTAATATTACAGAAGCATCGTCACTCACATAGCTGTAATAAATATGAAACTTACATGTTCGTGAGTAAATGAAACGCACTCCTTAGCAGCATTCAGATGATAAACTCGCTACAAATAAAATAGAAGTCAATGGCCACCAAAACTCTTACCAACATTCTCGAAAACAAATAAAGTCATGCAGGTTTGAACGACATGAAGTTGAGTAAATTTTTGGGTGAACTATATCTTTAACTCATCGACAGATGTTTCATAAAAGCATGTCATTTATACATTTTAAAAGTAGGTAAAATTTCCTATGTGATGATGTTGTGAATAAAAAAAAAGTAATATTTTGTAGTGGAAGATCATATTACTATAGGCACAAACAAAATCCCTTTTGTGTATGGTTTTAGATAACATTTGTGGAGTGGTCGCACTATTTTTTGCACTTCACTAAAAACAAAAACCCTAAGTGTTCCCTATTGATATACAGAGACCAGATACAAATGTTAACGTCATATTTTTGAAAACTACAAAAGCATCTTCTCAAATAGCTGTCTTTGTCCTTGCACTTAATAACAGTATATTGACATCTTGATATTGCACCCTCTGATGGTCACAATGATTCAGTGAAAAGTTGTTTCTGTCTATCTCATGATTGCTATCTGACTGTAGTTTCTTATCAACAATGGGTCACACGCTGTGATGCTTGTTGGTCATCATTTCATTGCTAAACACAAATTTCACAACGCAGGTTTGCCATTGACCTTTTCATGTAGTATCGTTAGCGCGCCAGAGGCAAATTCTCGCAACACCTGCATGGTATCTCTCTGGACTTGCAATGATTCGCGTGCAAACTCCTGTTGCGTCTCTGCTAGCTGCTGCACTGACTCCGCAAGAAGCTCAAGCGAGCGGGAGACCGTGGCCAGAAGAGCGTTAGTGGTGTGCTGCTCCTGCACACTAAGGCTTGCGTTATGAGCCAATTGCTCACGTGAACTGTCTGGCTCCGCCCCTGAGAAAGACACAGGTCTTTTAGTCGAGGCGGTGGCTGTGGAGGAGACGTGTCCAGTATTGCCTCTAGTCGCAATACCGTCCTCCTCAGAGTAAGAGTTAGTGACAGATGCCATAGAAGATGATGGGAAGAGGTCACGGTTGTCTTCATCTGAGTCTAAGTGGGATTCGGGATCTGTGATCAAACAAGTAAACAGTGTTTTTAAATAAGTTAAACATCACATATCATGGTTTTTTTTATACATATTTTTTTTCTTAAACACATGGGATGTAAACACTTTACACACAAATTGTTTTGGGACATTCAGAAATTTCACACAGACATTAAATTCACAACTAGATGGAACAATACGCTAGTTTGAATGCTTGTGGTCAGTTTAATTTTTTTCCTTAAGAAATTCATACTTATTTTCCAAGAATGCATTTAATTCATCAAAAGTTACAGTAAAGACATTTACAATGTTACAAAAAACTTACAAAAATATTAAAGGGATAGGGTGAGTAAATTATGGGATAATTTTCATTTTTGGGTGACCTATCCCTTTAAGGAGCACAAATGTTTACATTGATAATACTTATAAATGTTTCATGAGCATCAAATCAGCATATTAGACTGATTTCTGAAGGATCATGTGACACTGAAGACTGAAATAATGATGCTGAAAATTCAGCTTTGTCATCACATGAATAAGTTACATTTAAAATATATTCTAATAGAACAATTTTCTAATTTTAAAGTTAATGTAAATTGTAATAATATTTCACAATATTACTATTTTTTTACTGTATTTTTGAGCAAATGCTTCCTTGGAGGTTTTGAAAACATAGCTGATTAATTACTGAGATCAAAACAAAATATGTAAATATTGTGCATTAAAAATGCTTGCAGTGAACTTTCACTGATAATGGATCTCTTCAATGTACAAATTCACAGTGCAGTGCTAAATCTAAGGCCAATTCTTAATATGGTCCAACTTGTGTATTTTCAGTTACCTCCAGCTTTAGATCCGTCATACTGCATCTCACTTGCACCTCCAGCTCCACTTGTAGTAGCAGGCATTCCTCCCACATCCATTCCTCTGCTCGGGGAACTGTTGACTGACCCCATCCCCACAAACCCCCCATCCTCCTCTTCCTCATCCTCACACACAGGCTCTTGTTCGTCACCATGACTGCGAGATCTGGACCGCTGTGTAGCTTCCCATGGTTTCTTGTCCAGTTCAAGGATGGATTCCACGATGACTTCCATCGGGGAAAGTTCAATATTGGACCGTGCCAATCGCTGGGACACTGTAGCACCAGTCCGCAGAGCAGCCACTTTGCGCTTTGTGTCGCATTTGAGGTCGGACCATTTCTTGATCACCTCCATGATCTCTCTGTCACATTCTCCAATCTCATTAACACGCGCTGTGATCTCGGCCCATTTCCTGCGCTTCACGTCAGAGGGAATGCCAGCATTAAACTTACCTATGCATGGACACAGAAAAGTATGGGAACAATTATTTATGTACAGTTTATCTGTTTTATAGGGAAATGAAACGTATCTGGGGGAACTGAGCAAGCACATTTAGTTTATAAGTAACTGCTAACTTGCTAAGACGGGGTTTGCCTGTCAAACGGAGGTAATACTCACCCACAACAATGTGGCGATTCTTCCGCACTTCGTCCAGTAGGATGTGCACTTCACTGAAGGAGAAACGTGCTTTTCTCCTCTTGAAGCGCACCATGTTGTCTTGTTTGAGGTAGAGCGAAGACACAGACATCTTCACGGCAGAATAATTCTCTCACTCCAATTAGGGGGGAGTCTGTGTAAAGTGTAGAAATGACTATTAAAAAAATAATAATTAATAATTCTGTTGATTTGAATCAGATTACAGTATTAACTAAAAATCTAATTTTTCAATCAAACATATTTGTTTATACAGAACCCTTCCATTTAATTAGCTTATTTTTCTTACTAAATGTGTATTTCATTGTCACTTAATATGAGGCAGCACCATTAGAAACAAAATTATTTTTTATTATAAATATGGACAAATGTTGCATTCATTTCAATGAACAAAAGAGTTGAGACTACAGATTGGTTTCAAACTGGTTTGAAGAGCAGCTATGCTAATTCTTCTTTTTGTTTTCCAGTTTCTACCTCAGGATGCCCAGATTGTGAAAATTTCAGATGGCAGCAACACTTGTGAATACTCTGGATAACACCAACTTCGGATCAAACATACAAAACTGTTAGATATTATCCTTATATTGTAATCCAGGGGTGTCCAAAGTGCGGCCCGGCCCGAGCTTGTCTATTAAAATATATTATATGTGGCCCGCCACGCATGCTTTACAAACCGTGCAGTTTCACAATGTCAACACCTGGTGGCAGTACTAGATTTTAGACCAGGGAAACATGAACGCGCCCACAGCGGAACGAAACAGCGCTACTTGTGCACACTGCGCAGCAGCGCGACTCACAAGCTCACAAATGCGTTTAGTTGCTGAGTGTCTCGATCACGCGACCACTAAACAGCCAGTGAGAAGTGTTCGAGTTCGGCGTAGAGGTCTCCGGTACAAGCTGCAAGTCTCTCTGTGATTCAATTTAGTTTAAAGCCAGTTGAAACAGCGCTGAATTAATCAACAACACTAACGTGCACATCAGGAGAAACATTGAGCCGATCCAGTTAGAATACTTTTTAACCAACATGGATTTAAACATGATCATAACCTTGGCATTTTGTCAGAAATGCAGGATAATATCACATTTTTCTTTTATGTAGACATGTTGTATTAAATGAGTAATAGCCTAAAGGCCAAAATGACAGACTATTTTTTGGTCATAAACTTGCCGTTTTGAGCATTTGTGTTATATTAAATGTGTTTATAGACTAAATACCAAAAAGCCATTCTATATAGAAACAATATTTTAATTGAAAAGCCCGCGTTACAAACAGCATAAAACGCAGCTCACCGTCACCAAACGTGTAGCGTTGTGTTCAATTGCACACATCAATGCGGCGCACTGTTAGGATTAATCATTTAATTATAGAATTTAGTGTTTGATAACTTTAATTTCTGTATATTTCCAAGATCAGAGATAAATATGACATTTATTATAATGGATTTTTGTGAAGATTATTTTAAGTTTACTTCAATTAAAAGTTGTTATTTTTAAGTTAATAAATATAAAAATTGATAGCTCTCAATTATACTGTAATGTTGAATGTCTATAATTAATGGTTCAATTTGTGAGAATACTACTACATCAGTAGTAGTATTGGTATCAGTGAGACTGGCAGTCAGTCATAAAAAGATGCCATACACATTTAAAAATATACTTTATTTATGTTTATACATTAATTTGGAGATTCAATGTAAAGTTATTGCAATATAAAAGGATATTTAAAAACTTAAATGTTCAGAAAACGTGTGATTAATTAGTTAATTTTTGTATCGATTGACAGCAATAATATATATATATAAAAGGAACCGGCCCCCAGGTGTGTCCACAACATCGAATCTGGCCCACTTTAAAAAAAGTTTGGACACCCCTGTTGTAATCATAAGAGCACAAGCTGTAATCGCGGCCTAACGCATTCCTTGTGTCTGCTTAACTCAATACATGATGTTAACTAACCACATAACCTGTATTGTCTTATAGCTGTATATTACTGCCATATGGACTTTGACTCATCTCTGGCTGATAACAGAAAGAATACGTCCTAATTGTAACACTGAAACAAGCATTTTCTGTAAAGCTGTAAACACTGAAAACATAAGCAATTATGTTAACATACATAACACTATAAAACCAAGAACTTATAGCAAATTAAATATGTTTTTTATTTTATTTCCTTCTGTTAGGAAATGGTAGCAACGTTTCTTTAAAAGGGACATTTTTGTTTCTCTTAAGCTCAATACATATTTTAATAAATATGAAGTATAGTGTTTTGTGGTCTGGTTTTAGGGATAATTGCATAATTTTGCTCGATTAAATTCATGTTAAAGCATTCTCTTTCTCACCTCTGATTAATGTAAAAGTTGAAAGGTTGCCATTTTAAAAACCACTGGCAGGTAAGTTTATGAGACATGAGACAAAAAAGAAATCACAAACGAGCGAGTGAACGGCAGCGTGACCGTGCGTGCGAAATGTTTTACATTAATTGTTCAGATCAATAATTCACTTGATTTCCAACTACAAGATGACCTTAACAACACATGGTGGATGTGCCGGAAGAAGAGCAACTAAAACACCGGCTCATTCATTAATTCATCCATCCATTAGCTCCACACGAAAAAGCGCATGTTTCCATCGAGGTGTAGTTAGAACTGTAGTTACATAAACACGTTACGATCACGCGTTTTCTTTGTGCCGCGAGGAAGCGCCATCGTGTTAAAGCAACTGAATTAAACCCAACACAAACATCCCCGAGCAGCACACAACTGTTGTCGAGCTAACATAATTCACCTTCTTCTACATAGAATATCATTTTTATCATAACGAAACAAACCGCTTGAATGCGGAAGGACATTTCGCCCCCATTTTCTTATTGCCTACAATCACCAGTCTAGCTATTTAAGCTAGCTAGCTATTTTACACGATTTGTGGGATCACGTTCACTTTAACGGTCAGTTTGTAAACTCACGAAACGCCGTAAGCATATGAAAGTACTTTAAGACAGCAAAAGCGTGGAAAATACCTCAGAGTGGTCAAATGTTATCAATATTTTGCGTTGCGTCCAGATATCCAGAAACTTCGTAGAAAGCGGCGTATGCGCTGCGCAAGCGCACTCGCTAGCCTGTTCTCCGTGGCGTAGATGGGTGGGTGCAGTTACCAGGTCTGACCACTCCTCTATCAGTGGCGCTGGTGCTCACCTTACACCAACAGGATCAGCACACACGCTTTAACTAAAGCTGACGGTAATGCCCCATTAGCTAACATTTTTCGCGTTTTTATGAATACGTGTGTTTTATTTATAGTAATTGGAGTTCACACGTTGGACTGATAATATAATATATAGAAACAGAAAATATTACTGCATCAAAACATACATCAATGATTATAGAATTAATCAATAAACAGACTGATGATAAATGTATCACTATAATTTGTTTATTCAATATAAAATTATATTCATGATAAATTTGTGGCAATATTTTATCCCTTGCATCCCCCATTGGCTTCATGCAAAACTGGCACCAACTGACAACATCAATATGTAAAACAGTTTTGCATATTTGTGGCTGAACCTAGACTCTTCATAAAGGCATATTTGTTAATTTTGACACATTTCTTATACTTTTCTTTGGTTAGTTGATGACCCCACACAATGCTACTAATGGACTAAATGCACTAAAAATGGTAAAAGTAAAAAACATAGAGAAAGAGAATGGCATAGTTGAGTGGCACACATAACCCCAGTGGTTAAAAAGCTCCATGCTGGTGTTTCTCTAGAATTACTGCTATAGTGTGTGAAAAACAAGAAAGGGAGTTGTGTAAAGCATAACGTCATTGTTGCATATGATATAACTGATCATTTTTGACATCATCGCAGACTTTCACATCACTCAGGAGTACATTGTCAGCTGCAGCCACTGTGAAGAGACAGAATTTCATTTATAATGATATGTTACAGAACCTTTTATCCTCAGTAAATGTAATACTATTTTTAAGAGAATGTAACTTTGTGTCATAAAGTTGTAAAGATATCAAAATTCTCTTACCTCCTGAACATTGACCTTGATTGTGCCATCATTGTCTTTGTCAAGAGTCTTGAAGGCGCCTGGAGTCAACACATGAGACACGAATAAGTATCTTTAACACTTCATTAACTAAAGAATCATTTTATTTATTCTGTATAAAATTACTGACACATAGCTTAAAGGGGTTCTATAATAAGAGTCCATAAGGGCCGTTTCAGTCAGCTGAAAAATATCTTATTTCAAAATTGTTAGCTCTGATAGATGATATACATACTGAAGGAATTAACAAAATGGCTGAATTTTCCAATAGCAGGGGAGCAACAAGTAATCGAACTTAGTAAATTTGATAAAATACCCTTAATCCCTCAACAGTTGCTCATAAAGATTGCATGAATTGGACTGATGAACAATGTTTTCTTTCTTTATTGCAGACATCCCACCCTGCAAAAACTCATTTCCAGGAGGTATTGCATATGAATGAGCAAAAAAAAAAATTATATTATATTCATTCACATAAGCCGCGTAACACGGGTTAATAAGAGAGGAGGGTTTCAATGAAAATAGAACGCAAGTGGTCACAGGATTTGGATTTGACACTAAGTAACAGGTATAAACAGTAATGTGTCTTGGCTGACCACAGATCAGATCACCAAAAACGCTTCTTACTGGGTTGAAACAGGGCTTCTCTCTCGCTTGCTCGATTTTTGGGATATTGTGAATAAATTGTGGACATCAGGGAGCCGCTATCAAAATGCTGGGAGACTTCTGGAACTTAGGGAGAGGTTGGATGTCTCATGTCGTGCTGACATGTTCCAGTAGCCATCAAGTTACACCACACTCTTGTTTTGATATTTGCCATTGCTAGTCAGAGACACGTGGTAATGGGGAAATTCTCATTATAGAAAGTATTTTATTGGACAACTACTTGTAGTGCCTGTGTGTGCAAGCTGAGTCATCATCCAACTCAGGCAGTACACTAGCACATGGCTTCAAAGGACACAAAACCTATATAAAATACCTTCATACCTTAAGAGTTAACATTCAATTTGCCTTGTAGATATTATTTTATTTAGCTTATCTCAAAATAGGGAAAACAAGATAAAGTCAGTTTACATTTCCAGACCATGTTACTCCCATGTTTCTTCCTCATTTCCTGTATTCAGTCTACTCTGTATACTCCTAGAGATTATTAAACACTTAAAAAGAAAGTATTTCACTCAGCTAGAACTATTTAAAAGGATTTTTTCCTTGATCAACTTACGGCACATGGCATCAAGTCTCACAAGGCAGCCGATGTAATTGTCAAAATCCATGTTTCCACTCTCATCGCTATATCTGCGAATAATCATCTGAAAGAGTTGATCGTTCAATGGGAAACCTGATGGAGGCACAAGAGGTAGAAGATGAGATAGAGGATGAACATACAATTCAAATGTGATCACCACAATGCATATATATTTAAGGACAAGGTTGCCAATTTTTAACCAGCTTTGTATTGTTACAATATCGACAGTATATGAAGTGTACTACTCCATGTTACTTGCAACCTAATCTCCTGATTTATTTGTAAGCAAAAGCAGACTTTTGACAGTTCCAAGGCTTTTGTCAAAACTACAGACCGTTCAAACTTGAAATTGGATTAAATTTGGAGTTAGAATGAAACCCGATCTTTTCTTAAAATCTTGGAGCCCATTAGATTACTTTAAGGAGACAGACTCTGGATAAAACTTTTTTTCTTTCTTTCTTGATTATTTAGATGTTTATGTGTATACATACTTACATACATACAGTCAAACCAAAAATTATTCAGACACCAGATATAATTGTTTACTAGTGGATGAAGGAGACTATAGTTCATTTATGTAAGTGAGGATAGCAAAAATAAAGTCAACTGTGAGGTATTATACCCAAAAATTCTTCATTCAGTGGACTACCAGTAAAATTGATGCAACTTTGGGACCAAAATTATTCAGACACTTTGACCTGACCATGTTTTGCTTAAGTGTTTTTTCTTTAATTGCTAATGTAACCTTTTACACCACAGACTGAACAAAATTAAGCACTGCTTGGTCATTGGTTGACCTAAATTGGTATTATCTAATTGTGTACTGTGACAGCTGATTGGTTGATTGTAATCCATTACATACCTTTCTATCAAAGTTATCTGACATTATCAAGATTAATTTCTTTTTACAGTTCTGTCATATTTTATTACCATTTTCTAAACTACAGCGAATAAACTGTGATAATGTGAGAAAATGCTGAAGGTGTCTGAATAAATTTTGTTTTGACTATATATATATATATATATATATATATATATATATATATATATATATATATATATATATATATATATGCATATATTACTGTGATTATTTGTTTCCCCACTTAATGTATGTGGGCATTTATTATGCTTCCACCCCCCCTGTAATTCCTTGAGATGCATATGTGCTTTTCTTAAAAAAACACTGATCATACTTCCACATTTTGTATTACTGCTCACGGATGGTCAGAAGTGTTGAAATTTCTTTTTGGCAAAAGGAAATACCACAGCCCAATTCTCAACAGTTTGCCCCATTTGCGTGTCAGTGGTGAATTACCCCTTTAACATAATTGAAAACAGAGCTATTGTGCCAGCCTTGTTCAGGGACCAGTTCCCACTGGACTGAAACTAGCACAGGACTAATATTGGCCAAGATTATTTTTCATCAACCAATTCCATGCAGTCTTATAATCAATACAATTAACATCCTGAACCCCTAAAGAATCCATGAATTGGGTTTTGTTAATGTTATCATTACAGATGGGGATGATGTAAATCCACAATGGGTGTTTACCTGCAGCTTTGAAGGCACCTGGAAGCTCATCTGCTCCAATAGTTCCTGAGCGATCCCTGTCATAAGTCTTATAAACTGCCTATAAAACAGACAGTAGCTTAGTTTTAACTTGGTTCTCTTGTTTTTTTTTTATTTTTTGTTTTTTTTACTTGTCTCAATGTTTTACTCTTAATGCAGAGTTCCATTTTCTGTAGTCATAAGAAAAAAATATTCAATCAGCATCACAAATAGATCAAACACAACAACATACAAATACACAGCTTAGTTAAATCAAATCTCTAGTTTAAAATCACAAAGACAAATCTTCAACCTGCTGTTACATTCTCTGCCCACCTGCCATTTCTTGATGTTGTTCCAGAGGTGTTTAAACTCATGGAAGCCCAATTTACCTGTGCTGTCACTCTGAAGCACAACGTCAAGATCAAACACCATCAAAAATCTAAACATCAGCCTCAAAGATTTTTATTTTTTATTTTTGGTATTGGTTATCGGGACCAATAGCCTTGTGGGAAGCACACAAATATGTAGCACGAATGTGCTTCAGGTAAACCGAGTTCAAGTCCTTGCAATAAAGGCAAAAATATCTAAGACAAAAAATGTTTGATATTAGTTGATATTAGATATAATATATTAGCTAATTGTCACATTTATATTACCTATATTCAATCAAAATGAATATCTATCTTTCCTACTGTACATTATAATGTTGTGATGCCTAAATTCTAAAATACTTATTTTTAGTTAAGACAAAATTGTATATCCATTTACAGCCAATAAGATAATTATCGTCTTATCAGTATCGGCCAGAATTATTGTAATAGATTTTCCACTAAAATCAGTGCAAAATTTGGTTTGAATGAAAGCAAGTGTTCAGATCAAACGAGGAAGGATACATCCATGACAGCCACCATACTTCTACATGACTCGATGGTAAAGCCATCTGTCTTCAGATCACCATCTGCAATAACATACAGGGCAAAGAGAATCAGCATTACACAGCAGCAGACATCAAACACACATATACCCACACATACCACTCACGTTTGGAGATGATTTTGTTGAGGATGTTCATCAGTTCATTGGGGCTTACTTCCATGTCCTGAAACAAAAGGAAATGTTTACAACAGTCAGTGTTTATTGTATGCATCGGTGTATATATGAATATTTGTTTGTGTAATACTAACATCGCCAGCGAGCTGCTGGAACACTTTACGGAACTGCCTTTCTTCCTCAGACTCGTTGACCTCAGCATAAGCCAGCGGTCTCCGGGGCGGGGGCTGGGGAGGGATCTCAATGGTATCAGCATCACAAATGGACACATTTCCTTTTCTCTCCACAACTGACTTTATAAGCACATGCAATGCAATGCAAATATGCCTTAATAATATATTTTAACGTTAAATCATTTATATATTGACTAAGCTACCAGAGACAGACTGTAGTGTCTTTTATTATACAGACAATACTTCGATTAATTTTTAGCAGTTGGATTTATTTACTGAAACATAAAAATAAGCATTTGGCAAAGAATAAATTATACTGGATATAGCTCTTTAAAAGTCTAAATGTTTTTTCAGCAAGCAACATAAATGGGTGACACCATAATCTTTTGAGAAATTGATACATTAATAAATCAGAAAAATCAATAGAGAATTAAGCAGTTAACATAGATAAACAGATCTTTTGATTCACATATTTGTATTGAATTTGATATACAAATCAAATTATGAATACAAAATTAAATGTAGCAATTCCTAATAAAGAAATAATACAAACAATAGCTATTTTTAATATGTGATTACAAAGTGATTGACAAATACATTTTCTCAATTTGTCTATTGCCCTTTAATCGGTTTAGCAAAAAATATTGCATTTTTTAATCATTAATATAATATGCATTTTAATATAATATGCACTTTAAATTATTAATCTACATTTTTTATTAACCAGTTTTTTTAACAATTTATTGATTTTTCAATAAATTTATCAATTTCTTAGTTAATTGTTAATTACCTAAATGATTATTGAGTGCCACAATTGAGCCCCAATATATTACTGCTTTCCATTCATAATTTACTTTTCAAAAATGTCTGTAGAAATAGTTTTTTTTATTATTGAGTGTACACATCAAAAATATTGACACTACACAACACTGCAGCATTCTTTCCATTGGCTCTTTTTTGAAATGGGTCAGAGATGACTGACAACACCCATCAGACACACTTCAGTATAACATCACACTGAGAGCTCCTGTTACTCACAGGTTCTGAAGGCACAAACTGGCCAGGGTCGATGTTGCTGTGGAAACAGGATGAGAAGGCATAATTATGCTTTCAAATCAACACATTCACAAGAAGTCACAGCTGTACAAGTACACTCTGGTACAGTAGTTCCATCTTATTAATGAACAAATATTACTATCACAACAGCAGTACTACTGATCCAAATTTGGAAATAAATAAGATAGCGGAAGCAGAACAGTCTGTGTTTATTGAATGTATATATTTTTCTCCCCGCAGGGACCTTTGATTTGAATCAAAAAGCATTTGGAAAATCAGGAAGAAAGACAAAGTTACAATATATATTATGAAGGTATGAACTACAATCCCACAAAGCACTTAATTATAATGTCAGTGAGTATAAAACTTTTGAATTATAGTCATTAGATATATGTTAAACAATTATATATTTTAAGAAAATTTGGAAATTTAGCCTCTCTTCCATTCTTAAGCATTAAGTGTTATAAACAGAAGATGATGAAGAAGCAAAAAAAACAAAAAAAAATGTATACTGTGATATGGCATAGCATGATTGTCAAAACTGATTTAATTAAATAAATATCTTTGGTTTTCAGAGTGAGGTGTGTCATGTATTTCTCAATTTTTTATTTTACAATACATTTCTTATTTTGTTTAATATATTTAATAATCACAATAAAATCATAATAATTTTCATATTGAAATAGTCAAAAACAGTGGGAATGTGGCCTATAAAATTCAAGATTCAAGAAAGATATTTTTTTTAAACCCATGTTCAATTTATGGCTCGAGTTGGTTCTTGTAAACTCAAGTATGACCTCCCAAATTTTTTATTTTCTATGCAGATGCATATGAGCTGCTTTTGTTCATTGCAATTGGTATCTGTGCCAGAATGTGTCTGTTTATAGATAATCAATCTCTTCCAGATTTAGTTTTGTTTTATGAAAATGTAATGTTTGGTTATATAAACCAGTGTTTCTCATCTCCAGCCACCTACCAGAATGTTTTAGGTGTCTCACTAATTAAATTGTGTTCACATTGTGTTGTGTGATTGTGTTCATTACATTTACATACATTTCCCAACAAAATATACATTTTCTCTGTAGCTTTCAAAGACATAACAGCTACATATCTTTCATAGTACTAATAGGAAAGCTATAAGAATATTAGCTTATGTTCTCTTTTTAAGATCACGTATAATACCATAGTTGTGTTTATTTGTGGAATTAATTTATTTGTACCTTTCTTTTCTTTGTTTGAAGCATAATAATAATAATAATAATAACAATAAAGTGAGATTTCAGCCTCAGAGGCTGGCTTGTGTACAGATATAAGAGAGCAGGGCTGCGTTTCCCAAAAGCATTGTAAGCCTAAATTGATCGTAGAGACCAGTGGTGGCAATTGTTCTACGATCAACTTAAGCTTACGATGCTTTTGGGAAACACAGCCCTGGTTTGTAGTGAAATATTGCCTCACCTGACCACATCAATAATGCCTCCAAGTAATTTCTTGGCTAGAAACATCTTATGGCACAAATGGTTCACTCACTTCCTGAGAGGAAGAAGAAAGCTAGAATAACATCTCTGAATTGTTATACAATGTATAGGCACCATACCAGTTAACCAAACTTGAATTCATTAGTATAAGTTACACATATTATTAATAGCAAGCAACACAAACTACATTAAAAGTTTGTTGAAAGGTTTAACAGAAATATGAGCATACAGGGGACTTGTGAATGTCAATCACACATTGTTGAAACAACTGCGGACACACCCACTACAAATATGTCCCCCATCCATCCACCACCCACACTAATTAAACCGCAAGAAGAAGAAAAAAACTCACTTACCAGGCGAAGTACGTATTAAATGGCGTTTAAATACTCAACCGTTTGCAAGAGAGTGAGAGTTTAGATGCAATTCAGGGGCGTTTTCAACTTGGCAAATCGCATTAAATTAAATACGAACCATACGTTTTTTTTGTTTTGTTTTTTACGTCAGCAGGAATCTTCTCTTGTTGACAGTATTTGCTAGTTCTCTTTAAAAAAGAATGCTTGGTAATTAAATAATAATCTGGGCAATAAAGCATTAATGTTTTTTTAGATGCTAAACTAAATTTGGATGCTAGTAAAACATGCTAGCACGCTAAACAAGCTACCCGACATGAATCCGCCTTAACCAAGTAAAACCCACAAGTAACTTAAATGTACTGGACAATAGTTTTGCTAATATACGTGTAAGAATAATTTTAATTAGCTGTAAAGCGCGTAGAAAGAATACACTCACCAGTAAAGAGAGAAGGAGGTGAATGTAAACTGTAGTCTGTCACACGGCAGTACAGTACGCGTCTGACAGGATACGCGGATTCCAAAATAAGTTACGCAAACGGCGTAATGTCAGAGTGAAAACACAACCCACATTCAGAAAGAGCGACACGCAAACATCGTAAAGAAAGACCATCCCATATTTCCAAGAATTTAAGGAGGGGAAGGCGCAATACCCGATCGACTAGTTATAGTTTGCATGTCAGACCGGTACAGGATTATACAAAGAGTTAAAAAAAAAAAAGAAAGAAAAAAAGTTAATACTACAACAGTAAGCAAATACAGCAATACACTTCATTTATTTTGCTTGTAAAATAGCCATTTGCTTATCTTTTCGCTTAAAATGGTCAATGTAGATGTGTTTGTATAAGATTAGACAAGCCTGAAGACCTTTCAGGCTTAAGAGGACAAATATTTCAAAGGCTGCTGCATAAACATCAGCGGTATCTACAGTAAGATATCCTTACAGACACCACTAATGCTTTGCATGTACAATAATATATTGTAGGTTGTAGCCACTTTTGTGCATTGCGTTTACACACTTTGCTTTAAGGGTGTAAACATGTATAACCTGTTTGTCTAGTTCAAAGTTCAGTCAAGGTTTTGAATGTGTCACTTCTTGCCAAGCAACAGATTGGCCCGGATGATTTTGGGAACATGGCGGATGGTAAGGGAGACTCTGGTGCTGCGGGGCAGGGTGTCGCCCACCTGAGCACCCGTTGATGAGAGATTTACCACGTGCTCTGACAAAACATCCTCAGAAACTCCTTGAATACCGTGCAGATAACACTTGTACATATCATCCTGGAGAATCAGCAGACTTTTTCGTTGTACCAACAGCGATAGCATGAAACGGCTTTCTTCTGTTTGAGGATCTTCAGACTGCAGGGAGAGGAGGAGAACATTAAGAGACTGTTAGATTAGATTAGGTTAGATTAGTTAGATTATATTGTTTGTGAGAGTCTGTCTGCTGCTACCGGAGTCTGACAAACAGGCTTGTAGAAATCCAGAAACGTATGAGAACCCAGGCTGATAGTTGTTACTGTGGGATGATACAGTGGTCCATCCTCATGAGGCTGAGGGAGAGGAGGTTGAGAGAGGAAAAAAAATAAAAAAGAAAGAAAGAAAAAAAGGTGGGTTAAAAATGATAAATACAGGAAATTAAAAGGAAATGCACTCTCCTTACCATAATTCCCTCCCCTGGCTTATATTCATTTACAAGCACATGATTAGCTGTCTTTCCAGCAAACGCTCCAAGAGCAGATATTTTCTCTGTGTACTTTAGCAGCCAATCAGGGAGCTTCTCAGTAAGCATTCCTTTGGCATTTGGCAATCCACCTGTAAAAGAAAGGGGAAAAAAACATTTCTTTAAATATCCCATAATCTTTTTTTATGCCAAACAGAAATATCTGATTATTGTGTACAGTTGTGTCAAAAATGATTTATTGCAATATTGAGGTGTTTAGTTTTATTTTGATTTTGCAAATCAACTGTTTCTTGTTTTTTACTGACATGTCTCATAGTTGTTGAGGACTAGTGCATCTTTGAGCCTACATTCAGTACGAGTAAAATACTTAAGAACTGTTAAAACCAGAAACTCTATCCCCTGGTTTCACAGACAAGGCTTAAGCTAGTCCTAGACTACAATGCGTGTTTGACCGGTTTTAACTAAATGCAACTTACACTGGGATATCTTAAAATGTATAGGTGCCATTGTTTTGTCACAAGATGCACACCAGTAATGTTTTTTCCTCTAAGACACGTTTATAAAAGCTACTTAAATGTCCTTAAGGCCTAAGCCCTGTCTGTGAAACCAGGCCTAAGAATTTTACTGAAGTCATATTAGAATTGGTGATTTGTAACTTTTTGTCATTTTTGCTGTAAGGTACATGTCTGTACATTTATTCAAGTATGGTTTTCATGTAATCTCTCCATCTCTGCTATTGTATCATATTTGATACATGAATTTCTAAGGTTTCTAAATTATTAACATGATCAAAGCTTTGCTTAAAATCCTTTTGCCCTCTGACTGATAGTTCAAACATGGCTTTCAGATATTCCAAAAGATGACAGAAAATTAACATTTTCAATATAAGAAAATTGTAAGTACAGTTAGTTTGACCTATCATAGCACTTTAATTTAGAAAATTCTGTCAAACTGTAAGTTTTTAGGTGCTGAAATAAAATACAAATACATTATATCCTATGTAAACAAGTAATGGTTAACTAGGCTATTACTTTTTTGCAGTTATGTTATCAACGCATGTGTGGATGATACCACAAAAGACCATTTTGCAAAATTAAACAAACAAACAAATACATAAATCTCATGAGGGAGCATGCCCTGGGACCCCGCTAAACGGTTCACACTTCAACCCCCCCTAATGTTCAAACCAAAACTACGCCCTTGCAAAAAAACATTTAAATATCATCTTACTAAGACATATTATTGGGAAACATAGAGTGACAACTAATGCTAATGTGCATTTTTTTGTAGAAGTCTGCTATTCTGATGTAAAAATCTCATTGATTTACATTACAAGTTTCTGTATATGAATAACATCTGCACCAAATTGCATAGTTTGCTCAGTTTGGACCTCTGAATAAAACTGACTCCATGTTCTCACTATATTATAGACTACTATAAGGGTCATGAAAGCCTGATGTATCAAATATGATACAAAACAAACACACAAGCACTTTTTTATTTTATTTAATCTTCAGGCTCAATAATAAACTCTTACATTTAAAAAAGTGTGTATGACACAGCCTGTTACTGAATAACTTACTGACCCCAGTTCTGTAGCCTCCTCCCTGACAATTGTGTCCACTTGGGCTTGGGAGCTCTGTATACCTTACAAAAAAGACACAGGCCAGATAGTGTGTAAAACACTGACAATGACATGTTATGTAGGTGTAGATGGATAAAAGCCCATTCAAAAGTCCTACCTGCTGCAAAAGATACTCCTCCTCGGTCTCCGTTATAAAATTTGGAATATAATAAATAGTTGGAGGAGCCTATTAACATTAAGTACATTAAAATTAAAAACAATAAAACGCGTTCATTGATTCAAACATTAAAATGACAAATCTCAACGCTTACCTCTTTCACAATGAATTTTTCCAGGTCAGTATCAATGTTACACGGATTTGCCATCGTTCTTGTTAATATTTAACCATCACAGATTCATTGGCAAATGCAAGAAACTGACTGTCACTACACTCACGAGTCTCTAAACAAACATTCATCAAAAGCAACTACGTCTAAACATAAGAAAAAACTTCATTAATGTTTACAGTCACCACTGACATTAAGTTTTAAATCACTGAACTGTTGCTGAATGGGCAGGAAGGGTTGTTCATTGATGTGTTTGGGATGAAGTTTCCTCGTGTACTCTGGTAAAACACGTGACTTACCGTCGCCGTCTAGAGGTTCGGAGCGGTAATGCACATTACAGAGGGCGCTGTGACCATTGAAATGAATCGCCAGAAATGTACGCATATAGCATAAATTATGTTTTAGTGAAGGAAGTACACCAACGCCTCCAAGACACTAAAGACAAAAAATATTTATAAAAAAAAAACATATAAATGCATTTATAAATTTCTATAATATTTCAAAAATATTTTGCTTGTTAGTAAAGTAATAAAAGGATCATAAAACACACATTTGTGTTTATAACTATAGGGACTAGCTTTCTCCCCCATTCCAGCTGAAATACCCCTCAACCCCACCCCCACCCATCTCTTTTTTCCTCTCTTTTTCTTCCAACTCCCAATTTGAGCCTGCAGCGCTGCAGCTCTGGTTTCCATGGCAACGGCAGAGCAAGAGCCACATCTTGAATCAGCCATGGTTTCCTTCATTAATAGTTATTGATCAGGTGTGATAATGCTAACAACATCAACTCCAGGAGCACAGCGCGGGACTGCATAAGCCTTCATCACTCTTGACCACTGGAAGCAGAGAGGGAAATAGACCAGCATGTAAATGGGGAAACTGGCCACTGCAGTGAGTGCTGCATAAACTGAGCGAGCCCCACAACTGTGAAACACATCATAAAAATTTGAAGCATAATAAACATCATGTACTCTGTCTTTAATCCTAGTCCACAGTGAGTTGCTGTTTTAACGAATTGTGTTGCTCAGAGCTTCCTGCAGCATTAGAAATGCTTACAGTACACGACTGTTCTGATGTTATGAACCATTCTGACAAAGCAGTATGATTGACTGTTTTAATGTGTATTTACCTGGTTGTAGTATTGCGGTTTTTAGGGGGTTCGGGTTGCTAGGGTTACGCAGAAATAGTGATGAAATCGTGACAGGAATATGCCTGTGTTCTGACACACTCTCCTCAAAGCCACGCTCCACACAAAGTTGTCGCCTTGACAACATGATTTAATGATGAGATCCTCCCCTACAACTATCTTCGAAAAACAGACATCTATAGGAGAAAGCAGCAAACAGAGCTACAGTAATCTCACAGATTACTTCAGTACATCCTTCCCTACGATCAGACGAGACACTGTTCTGCCATTTAAAACAGGGAATGCTTGATTGTATTGCGCACATTTTGCCAAATTGGTCTGTTTTCAGGCAATTCTGATGCCCTTGAACATCAATGAAGGTGACAGAGCAATACATTTGTTTAAATAAGTTGCATTTACAGCTGAGCTCTCCAGATGAAACTGGCCTGCTAATGGCACTGTTACAAATAATTTATTTTCTATTAATGCTGTGGTCTAATACACTGCACTTTAGATGCCTAATTGGTGTTGCATAAATAATATTGTATTATTTAACAATATTTAGTACTTATAAAGATGTCTTTAAGATTTGAAGATGCTGTAATGCTGCACTGAGCTTTCCTGGGTTGCTGCTACAATGTACACGCTTGATATCCCAATGCGTCTAATGAAGAATGTGTGACATGTTCAGTATTGACTGAGATGTGTAAGAAAAAATTTATAAATGTTTTGTACTGCCAATAATCATGTCTTATCTATATGCTGTGCTGTCAATATTCTGGGCCCTCTGTATTTGTTTCTGTGTAAGCATATAAAATGTGGGACAGTAGTACATTTTAAAAAACTGCCACAATGCAGACAACTCACTGAATTAGGGCGAGCGTGAGTGCATGGAATAGTGATCATCCCTATGCCATATACCTTCAAAGGCTTTTACCCATTAGAGCTTTGGAGGGTTGAACACTTTTTAAAGTTGCCTTAGCGACCCTATAAGGCTGCCATGATTGTTCTTCCTTCGAAGTACACGAAGGCATCATTTATGCCGTTTGGAATGACTGCAAGAGAGACTGATAAAGAGAGACATAAAAAGACTGTATATGACAAATAATTCTGGAATCAACAATTTATTTGCTTGCATTATTTGCTGCAGTTTCCAAAAAACATCTTTACAAATTTTTAAAATAACATATAATCATATCTTAACACAGATATGCAGAATGTAAAGAACTAGTCTTTTTTTTTTTTTATGCAAAATGAATTTATCTTTTAAAAAACCTAACCAATTAACCGTCTTCCAATACAACAGGTGTTGAAATATCAACAAGTTAAAAAATTCATGTCTGCGAAACATTACACTCTCTAGTAGGCCACTTTTCTGTCACAGATAGCAGATGCCTGATTTATCAGGTGAGTAAGACATGCTTTTAATGAGGGGTTGTGTGCAGAGAAAAGATGTACTTGTCTCCTGTGGGACCTGTGAAGTCATTGTACAAGACATTGTAAAATAGCACATCGGCATATGCGAGTTTGAGTCCCCACACTTCGGCATTAGGCTACCAACCTTTTACATTCCTTTTGTCTGCATCATGGACGTTTCTGCATACAGAAAAAGATTGACTTGACAGTGCATGTCTTATCACAAATACATGCTGCTGTGAGACCAAATGTATTCAAGTATTATTGACTGAAGTCTAAATTCCTGAAGTTCTAAAGGACTGGAAAGACTGGGATCCTTAACTAGATTTCATCATGATAAAAGAACCCCCTCTGATCTTTTATTTTCATCATACATTGAATTTAATAAGTTGTCATGAGCCTTGTGCAGAGAAAATGAGCCCTTGGGTCTGTTATAATGAAATGTGCTGCTACTAAACACCAACAAAAAAAAAAACCCAATTGATTTTATGACCCACAGAGTTGGTACCCTTTGGGCCTCGAAATTAATTTTAGTTGTCCAGCGATGTCCCACTAGATGACACCTAGGCCTATTTGGCTACTATAACTGAATAATAATAATACTAATAATAATATTAAAACAATTACAGAGGATAAAAGAACAGCAAAACAATCGCTATTATAATATACAGTGTTTAATTATAGTAGGACTAGCTATATACTGTACTACAGTATAATGTTTGTTTAGTTTTTAGCTATACAATATACAGTGTTAGGGAGTAATTTACTAAAATATAGCGACGCTACTAACATAAGTAGTCTACATTTTTAAAAGCAGGCCTATGTCTGAGCTCAGGGAACAGGCAATGCACTCAACATGACGCCGGTCCTTTTCTCTATCATTTGAAGCCTAGAAAGTCCGATCCATTAGTTGATCGGATCATCCTACACGATCATCTTTCTCGTAGTTGCGAAGTAAGGTTTAGTAAACCGATTTATTCTAAATTAATTGCTTTTCGTTCACACAGCAGCAGAATACGCTTATCAGTCCTGTAGGCCTTAAACACACTGCAACTAAATTCGGTTGTCAGTTCACCTTTTAGTGCTTAATCCTGTTAAGTACACACACAGTTTAGTCATTTACGGGAGTGACAACCCCATTCTCTAACCGAACTCACAACCGCATTGTTGGAAAACCCGCGGTGTGTGAACGGAACCGCAGTGGACTAAGTTGTCAGTCACATCATACAGTGCGAGAGAGCCGCTCAGCTAAGGGGTTTTGTTTGTGGTTTCGCTTTCGGTAATTTACAGTGACGGCGATATGAGCTGTGTCATCTTAAGGTTCCATATCCAGTCACTTATCTCCACCGGAGCTGCTTCCATCTGCTTTGTGTTCTATGCGCGACTCAAATGCCCTCTGCAAAGGACAGGAGACGGGAGACGCGAGTGCAACGGTTAAAGGGCCCGGACTCCGGCTAGTGCGTGTTTACGAAGAAGCTTTTGTCGGTTGATGAAGATTTGATGGATAAACTCGGGACTCTTGTCGTGTCAAAAGTGATTAGACTTTTCAGTTTTATGAACGTCGCCGTCTTTGATATTACTTTACTGTCGCTATGATTACTGATAAGAAAATATAGGCTTGACTCTCATTGCATGTTCATACAGACAGGCATTTCGAGACTCGCACCTGTAAGTAAGCGCGGTTGTTAATCCCAAAAATTGACAGTGTGAACGTAGCCATATATCGGTTTGTAAATTCTGATGTAGGCTACAGTGAATCGGTTCATTTCACTTGCGCGTTGGAAAAAGCGATTCACTAATCCGAAGCCATTGTGTACGTTTTCACATCACTTATGCAAATTAGGTTGTATTTAGTGTGTGATAGCTATATTATTGACCTTATTACGATTTTTCATAGGCTACATTAATTGAATAGGCTACTGTTTAAATTAGATTATTTTAGATTTAGATTATTATTGGTATAATTATAGCATTGGTTAGTTTTATTTTTTATTTAGAAAGTAAGCTTAAATTCAGCTAGCTACTTTTTGCTTGTAGTGTATCTAACTGTTTTTTGTTTTGTTTGTTTGTTTGTTTTTGCAAAACAGTAGCTTGACTAAACTGTAGCCTAACTAATACAAATGTTTGGCAAAATAACCTAGTTTCAAAGTAGCCTCCCCAACACTGCAGAATATGTTCTTCGGTATCCGAGATGTGTGTTTAACATAGGCCTATATAGCAGGCTGGCACAATGTACAGTGCATCCGGAAAGTATTCACAGCGCTTCACTTTTTCCACATTTTGTTATGTTACAGCCTTATTTCAAAATGTATTAAATTCATTATTTTTTTTCTCAATTCTACAAACAATACCCCATGACAACATGAAAGAAGTTTGTTTGAAATCTTTGCAAATTTTTTTAAAATAAAAGGTGAAAAAAATCACAAGTACATAAGTATTCACAGCCTTTGCCATGACACTCAACATTGAGCTGCATCCTGTTTCCACTGATCATCCTTGAGATGTTTCTACAACTTGATTGGAGTCCACCTGTGGTAAAGTCATTTGACTGGACATGATTTAGAAAGGCACACACCTGTCTATATATGGTCCCACAGTGCATGTCAGAGCACAAACCAAACCATGAAGTCCAAGGCCTAACTGAGCAATCAGGGGAGAAGGGCCTTAGTCAGGGAGCTGACAAAGACCCCGATGGTCACTCTGAAAGAGATTCAGCGTTTCTTTGTGAAGAGAGGAGAAACTTCCAGAAGAACAACCATCTCTGCAGCACTCCACCAATCAGGCCTGTATGGTAGAGTGGCCAGACGGAAGCCACTCCTCAGCCACCTGGAGTTTGCCAAAAGGCACCCGAAGGACTCTCAGACCATGAGAAATGAAATTCTCTGGTCTGATGAAACAAAGATTAAACTCTTTGGCCTGAATGGCAAGTGTTACATCCCTGTAAGTAGGATTTTCTCTCTCTGTCTCTATCTCTCTGGCTCTCTCTCTCTCTCACTTCGATTGGCTCAGGAACCTGTCAGTTTCTATCAGGTGGCTTGACGTCAACTCCTCCGCTGCAACTCAATTTTCCCTGCCAGCATTTAAAAGGATGCCAAGATTAACGTGTGACAGTCAACTTGGCTCTCCTGCCGCTCAGCATTGTGTTGGTTTTGTAGCGCCAATATTATTATTATTATTATTATTATTATTATTTTGTATGTTATTTTTTGCTATAACCCCCCCCCCCCCCCCCCCCCCCCTTTAGTTTCTTTTTCTTTTTAGCTGCTTTTCGATGGCATTGTTTCTGCCTAAGAATAAATTAGACAGGTTAAATGTCACGTGACCTACATTGTGAACGCCACCCTTAGTATGTTTTCCATTTTTGGTTAAAGTAAGTTAGGGTGTTTGACGCTGAAGATTTGATTTATTTTTCATTATGTAGGTTAGAGGTTGAATTACAAGTTAGACTCCATTTGTTTAGTTATTTTCTTTGGCGTCACTAATTGCAACCCCTTTTTTTTCTTGGGTTTAATTATTACTTATACTACTTTGCCTTGTGAATATTTTCTTTTCTTATTTTCATCATAATACTTATTGTGATTAATCCACATTTCTTTGTGCATATATTTTCACCTTTTGTATAATTACTTTTCTTACGTACTTTGTTTTGCGTTGTCTCTTGCCAACACTGTCACTCCAAATTGTACCATAACCTCAATGTTACTACTTCTGACCCTAGATCAGACTAAGAGGTCGTAACAGCAAGCATCATGTCTGGAGGAAACCAGGCACCGCTCATCACCTGGCCAATACCATCCCTACAGTGAAGCATGGTGGTGGCAGCATCACGCTGTGGGGATGTTTTATAGCGGCAGGAACTGGGAGACTAGTCAGGATCGAGGGAGACATCCTTGAAGAAAACCTGCTCCAGAGCGCTCTGGACCTTAGACTGGAGCGACGGTTCATCTTCCAACAGGACAATGACCCTGAGCACACAGCCAAGATAACAAAGGAGTGGATACGAAACAACTCTGTGAATGCCCTTGAGTGGCCCAGCCAGAGCCCAGACTTGAACCCGATTGAACATCTCTGGCGAGATCTGAAAATGGCTGTGCACTAAAGCTCCCCATCCAGCCTAATGGAGCTTGAGAGGTCCTGCAAAGAAGAATGGGAGAAACTGCCCAGAAATAGGTGTGCCAAGCTTGTAGCATCATACTCAAAAAGACTTGAGGCTGTAATTGGTGCCAAAGATGCTTGAACAAAGTATCGAGCAAAGGCTGTGAATACTTATATACGTGGGTTGTTGTTTTTTTTTTTTTGCTTTTTTTTTTTTTATAAATTTGCAAAGATTTCAAACTTCTTTCGCTTTTTCATTATGGGGTATTGTTTGTAGAATTGAGGAAAAAAAATATTAATTTAATCCATTTTGGAATAAGGCTGTAACATAACAAAATGTGGAAAAAGTGAAGCTCTGTGAATACTTTCCGGATGCACTGTATGATGATCCATAGAGAATGAAATTTAAAGTGGTCTCACTGCCATGGCAACTGCTAGGGCGGTCGAGAACCCCTTATATTCTTACCGTACGAAAATCTCTTCATTAATATATTAAAGATTTGGAAAAGCTCAAATAGACGATAAAATGTAAATAATAATAGTGAAATGGAGGGACATATTGATATAATTTTCAAGATGGCATTCAGCAGATGTGTGTGTTGAAGAGGAGGGTTTGTTAGAGCAGGAAACAGGACATTTGAGGTATGGCTGTAAGATGTATCCAAGGCAACCAGGTAGCCACTTCAGCTTAGCAGTACCAAAGATCTATAACTTAAATCATTCACATGGTCGCTACTACTTATTGCCTAAATTTATTAAACTCAGTCTTTAACAGCCATACAGTGGTTTTCTGGGCTATAATTTGTTAATTACATAAATGTTGTTTATGAATTTCTTATTTTTTATGAGTCTCAAACACACACACACACCTTTTGGCTTTTAGCAACCTAACAGCGTCACAGGCAGGCGTTATGATTCATACTGATCTTGCCATTCATCATAATGACACTTCAACCACACCATCAAACTGCAGCACTGCAGGACCGTACTGCTTCTACACAAACAACTGTGTGTGTGAGAGAGAGAGATTTAAAATCAGTTTGTGTTGGCTCTGCTGCACATGCAGTATGCTATGTGAGATTTTGATGGATAAATGGATAAATTATTTGTGTGCAATTGTTAAATATACACTCATCCTGCTACAAAAATCCAAAATACTATATATATATAAATTCAATTAAGAAATTTCTAAATGGAACATAATTCAGTGATTCCAAACCAGGTGTAATTGGTAAAATTGCAATTGCTTTGTTAGAACCTATAGAACAGACAACTAAAAGCATTATAAATTACAATAAAATAGATTAAAAACTATTTTTTAAAGAAGTCTATTTAAAACAAGTACAAAGTAACTTCCTTTTCTCACAAAATAAAACAATGTGTGAATTATTTAACCCTAACCCTAAACCTACCCATCACAGAAAACTTCCTGCATTTTTCAAAAAACATCACTTTGTATGATTTATAAGCTGTTTTCCTCATGCAGACCCAAAAAATTTCCCCACAATGTCCCCATAATGTAGGGTTTACCTGAACCGCACACACACAAAGAGATATTTTGAAGAATGTTGCCAATGTTATCTTATTATGTGTTCCATAGAAGAAATAAGTCATACAGGTTTGGGCTGACATTAGGGAGAGCATTATAACAGAATTTGAATTTTTGGGTGAACTATCCCTTTAATGACAATACTAAATGAAATCAATAGGGATACTTGAATCTGTGGAGTACTAAGACAGAAAATGTTGGGAAACACTGATTCAATTAATTGAGAACACAAACTTTTCAGAGGTTTCTGCAATTTATTTTCCATTCCTCTAAACTGAACAGAACGTACAGTTTTGAAAATCAAAATAACACCTTTCACTTTCAAAGCAGTTCAGCTTCACACAGTTGGCAATTACAATGGTAACAAGAGTGTCTGTGTGTCATTATCTAGACACTCACAAACAAACACCCATGCAAACGCTCTAACTCGCACGCTCACACACACACACACACACACACACACACACACACACACACACACACACACACACACACACACACACACACACACACACACAGAAGGGAATGTAGTAGGAATGCAGGACAGATATCACACACACTCTCCTTCTGACCTCTCCTCCCCAAAATTAACAGAAATACAAAAATAAACACACTTAAAAAAATTACAACTCATTTACAAACACCAAAGAAGGAAAATAATAAAAAACACAACAACAGGAAAAACAACAATATATCTGTCAAAGTTTTCCATGTTAAAAACAGGTTGCTTGGTTCAGTTTTGCATCCAGTAGAAGGTTACACTGTGTGTGTTTGTGATGGGACCTAATGCTCAGTAAAGTGCATTTGATGCATCAGCAGACAGGAAGAGAGAGAAATGAATTTGGGTGCTAATGTGGCTCTGGGCCTTCCTAACACTGACAGATATGATCGAGCTACATGAACTTTACAACCTCCGCCGTAAACATCACACCTAAAAGACATTTAACATTGAAATAACATTTTGTTTCAGTTTATGCAAATGTAAATACATTCATAAATTACATGTGGGGTTAGGAGAATCAAGCTGAGAAACTAGAGAAGTCTGAAAGCGATGAACGCAACTCCTCGTATGAATAAACACGACCGTAGCCAAAAAACTGAACTCAAATGACGTTTCCATGCATGGGTATGTTCCCCTGAAATTAGAGGCAGGGAGATGGAGTCTCACACGCAAGTACGTACACATTCTGCCATAAACTGGAATCCTCTCACTTTTATAAATTCCTGATTGACTCCAGTTCCCATGGTTATGCTGCAGTTCATAGGCCTACGCGTTCTGGCCTTTAGAAGACCACACCCATCTAAACGAGAAAACCAAAAGCGCTACAAACCAAAGAAACACAAATGAAGTGGTAGAAAGAAAGAGCGCTCCATTTGTGACACATGCAGAAGTGTGTCTCAGAGCGACGCAAGACGTTTTTAAAAAAAATGTTTGTCTGTTTTGATTTCCCACCCCTCAATAATTCACTTGGATATCATGCAATAGAGACGTGCAAAAAGATAACACCTAAATCCACAAAACACACTTTCATAAATGGCTGTGTTATGAATGCGTATAACATGTGTATGCCTACTCCATGCCGACCTACAGAGACAATATGACGTAAAAGCAGTGCGGAAGCCACAGGTCAAACAAATGCACAGGATGCCTCTACTGAGTGCATTAAAACCATATGGATGCAAAAAACAATTTTTCTCTTAGTCTATGCAGCTATGGGGTCAAAACAATGCTAACGTTGCGCTATGTCTTTTTTTGTTCCTTCGCTGATTATCTTTTCATTGGAACTAAAAGATATTGATTAATTGGCACTTGTTTAATGCTTCTAAATAAGTTATCGATATCTAATGTTTCATCACACACCTACATGTCGAGAAGCTGTGAAGGTCTAGTTTGGCACAGGTTGACTATTATTACTGCGTCTATGTAATTAATATTGATACACCTCGTTTATACCCCTGTCGAAAAACGAGCACAATCCTAATTAACAGACCAGACGTTTTTTTCTCAACTAAAATATTTCTGTATATTTCACTTATCAAATAGCAGCATTTTTTACTTTTTTTTAAACTTACGGTATTACAAAAAGTACATGTAAACCTATTCATTCAAAATTTGTAGTAAATCCAAAGGCTCATACAACAGACATAACAAAACACAAAACTTGACAACATGCTACAATATTGCTTCCAATAGTTCTTTACATTTTAAGTCGATCTAAAATTATCAATGACGTAGATATGGACACCAGCACTCCAAAGAGAGCAACTCTAATGCACAAACAAATTGCAAAGCTAATCTTAACCAGGCTTGATTGGCACTTTCATCATCCACACGAGTATAACGGATAATCACACACTGAAACCAACAGCGCAAGACTGCATTTAGACCACAAACTAGAGGAACTACACCAAAATACACAAAGAACATGAGACGCGACGGATTCCACAGTTTCATTTTTAAAAAAAATGAAGGAAAAATGCAGAAATGGACTTCGATAGTTCTCAGAGAGAGGAAAGAGAACACAGAGCACAAACGATGGTGACGTCATCGTTTGAGTTTGAGGTGGCTATCACATCCATCTCCCTTAGGTTATTGTTTTTTTTGTTTGTTTGTTTTTTTTTTTTAACCAGAGTTCTTTGCTCTGGGTTTACACACCTCTACGTTCTCTCAGAGCACAGATTCCCTGTTCTAGCTAGTTTAAGGTAGAATACTGAATCTATCAGGCAGAGAGCACGAGAATCTGATCACATGTATTAATGTTAGACTATGTGGTGTATTAGTCCAGAGGTACTGTGTTCGCGACACGGCAGAATACCCATCAGCCCCTGTGGAGACACACACACCCTCTGTGATAAACACACACACACACAACACATCCGTGGCGACCGGCAGCCTGGAGAGGAAGAAAGCGAAAGGGGAAAGGATAGAAAACAGAAAGTGGGAAAAGTGGTGACAGAGCAAGACATGAGGGGGTCTAAGTCAGAGCACAGAAAAAGGAAGAAAAAGAGGTAGTGCAAAGACAGAGGGAGGACATGGAGAGAGTGAGAGACAGAATTAACCCTAATGTCATGAGCATCAACAAATTTGAACTGTTTCACTACAAATATAAATGACATCTTTGTCTGTAATCATATTACCCTCATATTGCTGCACCAAGTGCTTGTGCTTCTCAGGTACAGTTTGATCTCCAAAAAGTATTAAACAACAATTTATACTTGGAGAACCTGATATCTCACGGCTGGTACTGAAATATAGTAACTAGTTTGGAAGTACATTAACTGAGCGTATGGCATGTTAAACTTTGAATGGCATTTAAACAGCATTCATGAGAGATGTGGAAATGTTAATATTCCTCACAATTATGCAATGGATATAAATAGGTTACTCTCTCACCCTCTCTCTGTCCATCTCTCTCCCTCTCTCTCTCTTCCCTTCTTTTTCTACAATTCCGCTTCGCCTCTAGCGAGTAGATTAGAGGGCTGGTAGTTGGTGGGAGATGATGAATGACTTTAAGAGTGTGCATGTAGGTCAGCAGTAGATTGGGCTGTGCAGTGTTGTTATATATAGAAGTCCAGGGTTCAAATGGAGATCTGCTAATTAATGACAGGTCTGGGTGCCGCGGGGGGAATCGGACCCTCGGTGACCTCCGGTTTGGCGAAAGAGCAAGGTAAACTACAGGTAGACATTCCTACAGCGGAGCCTCGTGGCCCGTGTTCTTGTGCTCGCTTGGTTTCATTGCTTTATTCCGTCACGCCGTGTCTCAGTGGACGCACTCTCGATGGTGTGAAATATGTACAGTACATTCCATAGTTGCGATGGCGTCAGGCCGCTGGATTCACAGTGTGGTTCAGAGACGATCGCTCGCCCTGTACGGGAGCTCCTGCTCACTCTCCATGCAAGAGCCAATTGCTGGCAAGACCAAAAATGCTGTTAGCAGCAAACGTTTTGATGCAGTGTACAACTGTGGAATTAACTAATGAGTAACTATCACCACCGTTCTGTGCAACTGATGACCTGTTGATCAGTGAAAAAGGTGGAGGGCTTGTGAAACTCTCCTGCAATGCTTTAGAAATGTTGGGCAAATCGGAGCTGTGCGTCTGACGCTACGGCCTGCAGTTTGGTTTCTCAAAGGAAGCAGAATTACGATCAGTTAGACTGCAAGAGTTTGCCTCGCAGTGACGCCGCTTTACAGAAGAAGGCTGAAGGTCGACAGTAGTATCCTCCGGCCTTCGAATAAGTTCAGACAGGTTACAAAAACTGTGTCATTTTATTCTCTCGTTCACTACCTCAACCGCACCTCTGCTGCCATCCTGCCAAACTGCGACGTGAACGAGGTGGCATCTGTAATGCACCCAAGACTTTGCTGCACTGCATACAAACTGGAAATCTTTCTCCTTCTTCGCAAACATGAGGTATGACAACCTGAGCTCCTTTCAAATGAAACAGGCACGGACATTGCCTGGCTCCTCCAATCAGAGGAAGAGGAGGAGTTAAGAGGTACATCTGTCTAAACAGGTCCAATTATTTTTCAAGTTCAGGATTCTAAGGACTTCAATTCCTTGGTAGTGTGTCCAAAGGTTTTCTGTAGTAAGAGTTAAAAGTCAGTGAGACAAAACAGACGGCTTTTAAGATCCTACTGTTCTGTCTCTGCTCTAGCAGGATCTTTTGAATATCCACTCGCTCTCAGTCTCGTGAGTAAATTGCAAAATTCCCCCTAATAATTCATGAGGGCTCCCGAGAAACTCTCCCATAGATACTAAAATCAGTAGATATGACAACAAAATCTCCAAATGTGTTTTCTTATAGCACCAAAATGGGATCCTGTGACTAAACTGCACTTGTATGTATGCGTTACATTCCAGTTCTCTAATGCCGAGTATCTGAACTTTGACGTATGATGTCTGTCTCTGTCTGTCTGTGGCTGAAGATTAGCTATCTACTCTTGACAGCATCTCAACTTGATACTCTATTTACATATAAAAAACCCCAACAATATCAGGAAGTCTTTATACATTCAGGTCAACCTGGAATCACAGGTTTGAGTAAATCTAAAAGAGACTGAGTGTGAACTGACCATAATGGAGAATAATCACAAATATATTAGTAATGTAATGCAGATCAAATGCTTTCAGCAGGTGTTTTGGATTAAGTCTCAGTTGAAAACAATAAGGGGGGAACTAAGAGTACCTATGAACATTTTTCACAGGTATCTTCGTTTTCATTTCAGGCCTACACTTGTGGAGACTGAATTTACTGATATCAAAAGGGGGACTGCTTCAAACTCCAATTCTCCTTGCTCAGGGTGTGGATCAGGTATGAACTAAGGGTTTTGCAAATGGAAGCCAAAAACAGAACATAGAATTCAAAAGACCCTGGCTAAGAGAGAGGAAGTGAGGTTTGAGCTCCTCCTCCTCTGAGTGCCCCAGGGCACGATACTCTGAACTACACAACGTAACAACTTTAAAAATACAGCAGAATTTCAATCACAAAATATCATATTTCTTCCCAAACAGATTATCTATCCACAGTTCCATCAGATCTTTTTTTCATTTGTTTTGTAATCGTCCTTATTTTGTGTTTAAATATTTGGACATGTTTCTTGCTCCAACCCATCCCGTTCTCCATCAATTTCATACATTCAGTCATCCATCAATTCTTTCTGGGTGCCATCGCTTTCGTCGTTCCCCTCCCCGCTCCTGTCCATCCCTAGCCCACCTTCTGAGGGTTGGTGGCACGGACGCCTTGCTCGTACGTGATTCGCTGGCTGATGAGATACTGGGCGGCCTGTGTCGCTGCCGGTGACCCCGTAATGGTCACCTTGCGGTTGCGTGTGCCTGGAATGAACTCTCCCTTTTTGGAGATCTGAATTCGTGCGCCCGTCAGCTCCTGATACTCCACCAGAGTTTTGCCGCCTTTTCCCAAGATGGCACCGACCAAGTTCTCTGGCACAGCGATCTCCACCACCTCTTTTCCACCTTCTGCCAGCTTCTCTGTGCCCAGCAGAGATGATGCCACCAGTGGTGATGAGGGATTCAGGTACCCATTAGAAGCCCCTGTGGCGGCTGCTAGAGATCCCAGTGAGAAGCCCCCTAAACTAGGTGCGGCAGGGTGACCGCCCCCTCCGGAAGCCTCGCTGGCATATGTAGCAAGCAGATTGGCAGCAGCTGCAGCCGCTGGATTGGCGCTAGCCGCAACGGCAGCAAGCACCCCAGATGCGGCGGCCGGGTTAAGGCCAAGACCCAGTGTATTGGTATTGTAGCCGTAACTGGCCAGAGTGTTCAGGGCAGACGTAATGGCAAGCAGATCATTACCGGAAAGACTTGACATGGCCGTAGGGAACCCACCCATGCCTGCGAGACCCGCCTGGCCAAGGAGTGTGGAAGCTGTAGCTGCTGCGGCGGCATTGGGTAACACCTCTGTAGAGTTGGCGAAGGGGGAACCTGTTGGGTTGGAGTTGGCCACGGGGCCGGTGATGTTGGAGTAACTGATATTCAGACAGCTGCTGCTCTGTGGGTCCTCCTGGATCTTCTGGACAATGATCTCCACTGCTTTGCGGTTCTGCTCCGGCTCCCCACTCACTGTCACAACGCGCTCCTGCAGATTGATGCCCTCAGGCTTCTGAGAAAGCTGTACCCAGGCTCCTGACTGCTCCATCACAGCCTTAACTGTTGCCCCACCCTTACCGATGATGAGTCCTGCTGTGCTGTTGGGCACGATCAGTTTAGCCTGTGGAGGAGGGGAAGTGTCACTTTGATTGAGTAACAGAATTACATGCATGAGACTGCACACAGCCCCAAAAATAGATGCTGCAGTAAGCTCAAATGCATCTGTGCTTGTTATGTATTTGTTTGTTTTCTGTCCACACTTACACAGTAAAAAATGTTCGCAATATATTAAAGAGAGCACATTTACAATATGCAACCCTGCATGCTTGTATACGTTTAAGAGTGTATCATAGTGTATGTGTGTGTGTGACTCTGTAAGGTCTGGCTCTTAAGTCAGTGCTTATTTCAGTCATTTGTTGATCCCCGGTCTTACATTGCAGCTGCTCTCTCTCACTCCCTCTCCATTGCAAAGATCAAGCAGGTAAAAATAACCCACTGCTCTCACACTTTGCTGCCCCTCTCAGACACTCTTTCCCTGGGGAACAACCACCAGCCTGCCCTGCCCTCTGCTTCCTCTGGGCTGGTATATTTTCCTGTCTTCAGTGTTGCTTATCACTGTCAGATAGCTGACAGTAAGTACATTTGCATGCACTTTAGAAATTGATTTCAGTCAGACTAAAACAATAAATCACATTTTTAAAATGTCATGTAAACGCTCTTGTACACATCCAAACTGCTTGACTAATTATAACTGTACATGTAAAAAGTACTCTCACTGTCTTTGCTGTCATTCCATAAGCAAACTAATCACATTATTACAAATATTATGAACTAAGCTGTGGTTCAAGTGAATAACTGATTTGCATGTTTAATTCCTAAACTGCAAAGTCTGATATGTTTAACTCTTTATCACCCAATTAATAACTAGGAACTTCAGTTTGAATTCGGTGTTGTGTAGTAGTAGTGCAACATCCCAAACGAACCTGTTTAACACGGTCAGGGTTAACAGTAGTCTGTGGCTGGAGAATGCTGACTGGTTCGGTCTTCTGACTGCTCTGAGGCATCTCACGAACTTTTTCAGCGATGAAGTTATGTACTCCATTCAGAGCTTCCACTGTACCCTGAATCAAACAAACACGCTCTGTTGTACCTGATCAAACACACACACAAAAAAACACAATGTTAGCATATAGACAAAATTCACATGAAAATGAAATTATTAGGGCTAGGTATTAACAAAAATTTTACGATTTGATTAGTCTAGATTCTACAGTAACCATCAGAAGAGGTGCCATTCAATAAATGGGAAAAAGTATTATTTGAAAAAGTAACTCATATATTTTGTCTGTAAGTAATGTGTCACTTGTTATTTGAAAAAAAGTAATCTGATTACAGAACTTGCGTTACCTGTAATGCTTTACCCCAACAATGGTCATGATATTATCAAAAAGTACCAATAAATTATGTAACATTGTTAGCTGGGAAGGATTTGCATTCAAGTATGATTTTCAGTCTATTAATCAGTATCAATGTCCATATGTTACTGTTAATTCATCAGTGTTAGTGATATTCTTACAATTTATGTGTATACTAAGTACTTCTGTGTGTGTCAACTATTTTTGTTAAATAAATTTGCTTGTGATTTTAAAAGCAAATGTATTATAATTTTGAAAGAACAGTAAAAAAAAAAAAATATATATATATATATATAATATATATATATATGAATATAGTGCATATATTTAGCAAAATGCTCCTATTAAGATACAATTTTTTTAGCTGACTAAAAATGAGTTTATGGACCTTAAATGGCTTTTCTGGTGTAAATGTGATATTATGTGACAACTGCTTACAAGCTGTTTTATTGACGTCTTTCCATGGCTGAAACACTGATTAAGCGATTACATTAGATATTATACGGATTTCGGTAAGTTGTACATTATCTTTCAAAATACCTTTTGATGTTCATTCATGTTTATTTGGTGCTGTAACTACTAGTAAAGAAGAAGAGATGATCAGTTCTTGTGCCACTTGATCAGCAACAGAAATCTGTCACACCACATTAAATAGCACCAAATTGGTATTTATTGTTTGAATTTGAAATCTGAGACTTTGTTTCATATCAAAAGTATAAAGCACAAAGCTTATTATAGTTATTATGTTCTTCATCAACTGAAAACAGCATAGACTAAAATATCGATTCTTGGGATTCAAGAATCAATATCGGTTTATAAAAATGAAGAGAATCAATAAAAAAAAAAAAATCAATAAAAAAAAAAAAAAAAAAAAAAAAAAATATATATATATATATATATATATATATATATATATAGTTTTAGTAAATGTCTTTACTATCACTTTTGATTTATTTAGGTATTAATTTTTTTAATTAACAACATTTTTAAACGATAGTGTACATGTTAGTAAAGCTTAATATTAATCGCGTAAATAATGGTATAGAGATACATTGCTGTGTTTAAATTTGGCAGAAACTTTTATGCAAAGCAACTTGCACTGCATTACAGCCAAGGTGTACATTTTATCAGTTCACAAATTTCCTGGGAGCTTAACCAATGACCTTGAAGTTGCAAGCTCTATTGTTTGAACTTTATTTTATAAGGTCATGGAAACAGACATTACATTTTCAAAAAAAGCAATTTCTCCTTTCAGTATAAATGCATCTATCAGAAAGAATGAAAAAGGCTGTAACACAAGGGAAAAAGACAGATGCATTTATGGCTGCATGATGTAATTCATTCAGAATGCATTAAATTCTGAACCTGTCCCCTCTGACCACATCACATCACTCCTGTGGGACACACCACACAAATGTCCAGGACACACAATCTCCTTATCTCTGGCATCTCACTGCCCTAAAGTGCATGAACTGTCTGAAATACTGTTGTAACTAACTGTGAGAAACCAAAGAGCTCACTTTGGACTGGACCCTCTTCACCATGACAAGAGAGATGAAGTCTACAATGAGTTGTTACACAATCGTCTGCGTATTGTCAACCCGAATTCAAGTTTGGATTTGTTCAGTCTTGTGGTGGAAAGTATAATTCAATGTCCTAAATATACTGTCATGATCATCTTCTATTTATTTATTTTTTTTGGAGGGGGAGAGAAAGCAAGGACATGTAGGTTGTTGGTAGTGTGTGTCTGTTTCCGGGCAACAGTGCAGAGAAATTGCCTTGCATGTGAGTATGTGTGTGTGTGAGAGAGAGAGAGAGCGAGAGAGAGAGAGAGCTCTAACACACATGCATACTTGACCAAGTGTTTGTTCCTCGGCTGTGTTTTTTTTTTTTAACCACTAGATTGAGTATCACATACTCATTCGTATCTGAAGCACAGCACAGCACAACACACACACACACACACACACACAACCAGTCACAACCATTTGTAAGCCTTCAAGATGTTAAAGGCTTACAAATAAAGCATGCTCCAATAAAGGTCCTCTTTGAGGGGGTGTGGTTTGTGGTAAGAGTCTGCAGTTAAATGAGTTTTAAGTAAAGAATGAATTGTAATTTACGTGTGTGACAGACAGACTACAGTGTGTGTGTTAACGCACTGCTGGCTAGAGTAAAACCGCTCAGCTGTAGGTGAATTCTTTTTATAGCTCTCTTGCGAGCCAGAGAGAGTTTAAATGTTTCCCTTTCAACGTCTCATAAGATAAATGAGGTTTGGAAGAGAAGCTGCTATTATATCAGAGACCAGAATGATTGAGGATGTGCTGGTGTTTGTGCCAGAGCAGCACTACTTCTTGTACTCAGGATTTGGCAAAATTCAGAATTTTATGAATTAACTTTAAATTTATGAGTTGGAATTTAAATTGAATTGGTCAGCACACAGGAAGTTGAATTTGAATGGGAATTACAGGAAGAGGAATTTATTAATTATTAATTTTGATGAAATCAAATATATATCCATCTATCCATGGAGTATGAACTTTCAAACTTTCAAACTCAAAAGTTAAATAAAAACTTTGTCAAGGCAACATGCAAACTTTGCTTTTACTACTTAAATTAGAGTTACATCAGAGTTATATGAATGTTTTGAATTTCAATTCATTTTAATTTAACTTCTTTACATTAAATAAAAGGAAAAGAAATTGAACAAAGTCATTTTCATTTCAATTCTGATTTGTGAATAACATAATTCATAATAATGACATTGTGCTGTTAGAATAAACAGGGAAAATAAATGATTTGATATTTTAAAATTGGTGGAATGATGAAAGGTGAATTTGCAGGATAAAAAAAAAGCAAAAGCAAGTGAGAAGGCAAATGAGAGCGAGAATGTGTTTGTGTGTGTTAGTAGAAGGGTGAAAGGCAGAACAGGTGGTCTCAGGATAGTTTTAGTTGTAACGGGATGTGTTTAATGAATGAAAACATAGCTATTCACAGACAAATTATGTTCACAATATTCAGCTGTAAGCTTCACAGCTGCGACACACACACACACACTTTCTCACATATTTCCTCTCCCTATGGGAGATTTTCCACCGTCATTCTCTGCCGTTTTTATTTTTCACGCTACAACATAAAGCAGCTTCTTAATGACACATGGTGGAAAAGATACTATAGTCAATGACACAAACAGGCCAACATCTGTAAACGTCCTCATACACATTAATCTACCTCCATCAGACCCAAAATTCAGAGCACTTACAAGCTTGCTGTTTTCTACAATTCTAGAAATTTCTAGAAAAATAAAAAACTTTATCAGTGAGAGTAAAGATTGTTTATTCTAAAAACCAACATTTATCCTTCATTTCTAAAAATAAAGACTCCTCCATTTAATACCAAAATGGTTTAACTGGTTCATTGGAAAAGGCGAGTTATGCATGGCACCATTAACTTCACCATCTATTGCACAGTAAATAAAATGATTTAACTGTGAGGATTTATAACACAGATCTAATAACATAAATTATAAATAGATGAAGAACTGAAGTAGACAGATAACTAGTTGTTTTATTTAAAATAAAAAAGGTATGTGCTAAGCTCTGCAATAGTAATTTTGATCATCATTAAAGCCAGACAGAGAAGATGTAATGCATACCTGGGTAGAAGTCTTTAGATTTGGACAGTTTGATGGTGGCTCCAGTCTCTTTCTGAAGCTGGACGATGGTTTGACCCCCTTTACCGATGATTGAACCAGCAGCATAGCTGGGAATCAACACCTTCAAGAAATATTCACCCTCCTCTGCACACGCACACAAAAAACAAACACAAAGTTAGAGATAATAAGGGGAAAATATGTACATTAACAGCACCACTGTATATGTTTTAGAAAAATAATATCTATTAGTACAATAGTAATAATAATAATAATAAAATAATAATAATACTTGTTTAAAATATCATATAATAAGTATTTTTGTTGTTAGTTGTGGAACTTTAGTCATGTTTAATGCGTTACACATTTCTGTAAAACTGTAGTAAGATTATATAACAGTTTAAAAACCTCATGAAGCCAACCAGAGACCACAAATGCACCTCACTATGACTTTTCAAACAATATACAAACTAAACATGAAGATAGATGCGTCTGGTTCTTTTGTTCACTTCCCCTCCTTTTCCATTTATATTTCTTTCTTCACTTTTTCTTACTCTCTTTCTCTCCCTGATGAGTTCCTACCGATTCTGCCTCTGTCCCACTTTTTCCCCATGAAGAGATAAAGTGACCTGCTTTGGGTTGGTAGAGGTCTAAATTTAACCAAACTCTCTCTGTTTTGTGTCCTTCACTATCTTTTTCGCCATCTCTCTCACACACACATATACACACACACACAAAGGGTTGGCCAGCCGACAAAAAGCTCAGATCCTCAGCATGGAGGTTCAGTGTCACAGTTAGAAGTTCAGGTTTAAGAGAGAGTATGTGGCGGGTGGTGTGTAGGCAGTAGCACTTCACTATACTGAGGCCGTGGGCTTGTGGGTAATTGCCTGGAAGGCTGTTCAGGCAGGAGCATATGGATGCTAAATCCTCAGATTTGTCCAGAAGAACCCAGCCAACAGCGCATAAGTCACTCAGAGGTTCCCGGGGGGACAAGGCTTCCCTCTCCAACCACAATATTACACATCCTAAACACAACATATGACCTAGAGTCCATTGCTAAAGCAAGGAAAGTACCAGAAGGTGATAACAACACATACAAAAAAAAACTTACATGAGAGTCATCAAACTCCCTTTGCACTAAACATGCAAATATATTCCATCATGATATCATAGTGACATTATAACGCTCAAGTCATGTTAAATATTCAGTAAACCCTTCTAAATGCTATTGTTGGCACAGCTAAAACAAATGTAGCAGAGACGGCATTTAAGGGTAATTTTTATTAATGTATTGTATGACAAAATGGAAGCAGGTACAAAAGTACATTGTGTTTGTGTCCTATATCAGTGTCTTTCTGAAATCCGAAAGATAAGATGGGTTTCGCAGACTCAAATGCCCCCAATCTCTAGCAGCTGACCCTTTACCACTGCAGAGAGGAGGAGAGAGAGTCAGAGATACAAGGAGAGAGAGAGAGCGAGAGAGCGAGAGAGAGAGAGAGACTGCAGAATAAGAGCAAACACGCTAATAATAAATAAAAAACATGCAAAGAATGAGAAAAGATATGGAAGGAGCAACTGGGATGCAAAGGATTTGTTAGGAATAAATAAAGGAATATTCTACTGAAAGGAAAATACTATTCCAGGGAGTGGTAAAGGAAAACAGCAACTAGGAGGGAAGAGGACAGATAAGGGGAAGAGGAGAGGGGAGGGGCAGCAGGGAGAAGGTGAAAATATTATGGTCTCTAAGCAACTCTGATTGACTCTCTTATGGGAATGCTTGATACATTTCAAATCACACCAAAGTCCGCCTCACGGCATACACGTCACCTGTACACTAATGCTGGAGTCAAGCATTTGTGCGGTTCTTCCAGAAATGCAGCACACACTCTCACAACTGGAAGGCCAGTCTGGTCGATATGTGATCAATCATCCTATCCAGACAATCCCATTAATACCAGAAAATCAGGGAATCTGGGAAATCCAATGAAATGTAATTGTCAGCCCAGGCATATATAATCAAGCCACGAGTGGGAGGGCCAGTTAGTAGATGGCACAAGGATCAAAGCAAACATTAGCTTCAGTTGTAATACATTATCCAGTCTGAAAGCAAGAAAGAAAGCAAGAAAGCAAATAAGCAAGAAAGAAAGAAAGAAAGCAAGCAAGCAAGCAAGAAAGAAAGAAAGAAAGAAAGAAAGGAGAAAAGAAGCAAGCTCAAATGCAGTACAAGCCGCTTAAGCGCAGCTGAACGTGCAATGCACAGTTAGAAAGATACCCGAGCAGAATTTAAATTGAAAAGACAATTTGAGAAAAACACTGAGCGACCCAATCACTCACATTTCCACACATTTCTATAGTAACAAATGAAACTCTGGAAAAAGGAAAATAAAAATTGCATTCACATCTCACTTATACAGATCTAAAATCTGTTATGCAGCATTGCTATTCTTTTGTTCTTCCCTCTCTTTTTTCTCTATCTCTCCCTGACTGACTGGCTTTGCTCTGTGCTCAGTCACTCTAGAGAAAATAATTTGTTAAATGAATGTGCAAATGTCAGAGGGTGAGAGATTTTCTATTCTCTGCACTGAGACTGACATCAGGGTTTTTCTATAAAACACATGCAGCGTCTGACATATACTTCATCTTATGACGACGTCATACACAAATTCTCACACAAGGACACTAGCTCTCTTCCTAGGGCCCTCGAGAGGGGCTAGTGGACAAGATTGAAATCTGGATAGAGCAGTGCAGAGTGGTTCAATCTGTACCTGTCCTCTGCAGCGCTCCAGGTGCGCAGTGGGATATGCATTACATCATTGCCTCACCCGACTCAATGCTCTCTGCCACACACACACACACACACATGACTGACAGGTAATGATAGGATTCCAGTCCATGATGCTCACTGCAGCCGAGCAAACACACACACACAGCTGGGCAGATCCCGATCTTATCAATGACCGGTCTGTTGAACGGGAGGGTGCGAGTGTGAATGGAATGAATGCAGACACTGTTAGAGGGACTGTTTAATGAAGGCACTTTGCAGTGAACGGAGGAAGAGGACAGGACGCAGTGGACACACGCTCAGGAATCCATGATGGAGGTTTTTGAAGAGTGCAGCCGGAGGGGAGATAAGAAAAGAGTGAGTGCGTTCATACGAACGGAAAGGATACAGAAAGGGCAATCAGAGCTGATCACTGAAGTACATCGCAACACACACGCCAAAGCGTTGCAAGGAAGCGAACCACCGGCAGCCGTTTTTACAGAGAGGCAGTGTCGGCGTATGGATCGTTTGACCTTGGCCAGCGAGGAACGAAACTTCACTCTCTCCATCGCGAACGCCTCACAATCGTTTCCAAGATGACTTGGAGGTGACATTCTGAAGGCACAAAGAGCCAGTTGGAAGATCTGCTGTCGCTTACCTGTTGTTAAAAGGAAAACCTAGAGCATTCTCATTCTCATGCAGCAGTGATTTGAGAACGACGAGCGCTTTGGGAGCGCTCCTCACCCGTGCGCTCCTGCTTGCGGTGATGATGTAAGGAAAGCTGGTGTAACAGGTTTTCAGCAGTGAGTGTCTGAGTAAATAATACAATCTGTTGCTGCTGTTTGCCAGGGAGCCATACTTACACAGCCGCTAACAGTCAGACGGTTACGGGCTCAAACCTATGATTACACATAGCACATTGAGTGTGAACAGAGTGTCATGCAAACACACAGAGGGAGTGGGTCAAGAGGGATTGCATTGTTAAAACCCCCCCACCCCCAAGCAACACACACACACTCTGCATGTGAAAAGGAGGGCCTGTCCTAGGCACACTGCAAGGACAAGCAAGCCTCTCCTTCCCACAGAATGAATGAAGAGACGCCAACGAAGGACAGGAGAAGAATGGGCGAAAGAACAAAAGACGCAAAGAGAAACGGTCAACTCATCCGCACACGCGCATTCAACAAGTCAACAAAAGGGGACCGAATTTCTTACCCATTCTGCTGTAGCGTGCTGGAGGTGGGGTTCAGATAGCCATGGATGCCGAGAGGCTGGACCTGTGAGCGATGCCCGATTGCAGGCTGGTCATAGAAACTCTGCCGCCGTCAAGGAATGTGGCCAGTCAACCTTTTTCCCCAGGTTCGTATCCGAGAGGGGGACAACGTCAGCGCATCCTCCCCTCCATACCCGCAGTCAGCCCCCGTCTCTCTCTTTCTCTCTTTCCCTCAATTTCCCTCTCTCTCTTTCTCTGATTGTGTGTGATGGCAATGCAATTGCTGTGTGCCGTGTGTGTATGTGTGCTGTGTGTGTATGTGTGTGTGAATGAGTGTTTGAAGCAGAGAGGTTTGGTATTGTTCAGGCAGAGGCGGACTGACGGGGGGAATCTTCCTACTGCATCACCCTCTGCTTTCCTTCTCATCCATATTCAGCGAGAGCTCCAGCCCTGTGCTGCATTCTACAGAGAGGCACCTAGCGTGTCCAATCACCCCGCACCCCTCCCCAGCGTCACACACACACACGCTCGCACATACACACCAAGTCTTTCTTTCTCGTCGCCCCCCCACCACCACTTTGACGCAGCACTATAAAAGACGTAGCGCCTCGCTCACGTTTGGGTGAATTATGAAAAGGTAGGATGGAGGGAGGTTGCGTAGGGAGAGAAAGAGGAAACGAAAAAGAAAGAGTAAAAGAAAGTGTGAGGGAGTGACCTTGCATGAGCGGAGAGGAGGTATAGAGCGAAAGCGGGGAGGCAGTTGGCTCCTTGGACGGCCATGTTGGAAGCACAGCGCGAAAGAGAGAGAGAGAGATTTTTGAAAATGGCAGAAAGGATCTGCCGCAGAGCGCCAAGGGGCCGGCCAACTAAATTACTGCCTATAAATCCAGCAACGCTGTACCCAACCAGCGTGAGCGTGCAGGTGCGCGCACACTAGGTGGGGGGGGGGGGACGGGTTGGGGGATCTGAGCTCAGTCCCAGGGTCATACTTAATTTGCATAGTAGCTTTTTTCAGCTGAGCTTGATAAATTCCCTACATATCCATACTAGGTACATCGACGTGCTCTGCTGGGTATCACGGATGCAGAATGCAGAAGTATAGATGCTTCTGTTCAGGCAAACCGATCACGTTCAACACATCCACTGGACATTCTAGAATGCATGAGCCCTCTCTCTCTCTCTAGCCCCTCCTTTCCCCACCACCTGCCCAATTCACAGTCAACTCACGTCACCACACACTGCAAGGGCACCTGTGTCCTTCTCTCGGCTCACTCTCTCTCGCTCGCACCTTTTGATCTAATACCAAACCGCACAAAAACACACCAACCTAAATAGCTCTGCCAAAACCTCCATTAGCAACATTAACATGCCATTTCAATTGCAACTGGTAAGAGGCCACACACACTCTTACTGTGTGTGCACTGGTGAAATTAGCATCAGCAATCAATGGCTGTTTACAAAAGGGAGGGCATAAAGAAGATCTCAATCACTGACCATCCTCTTCGTTGCTCTCTTCAGGTCAAAGGTCACGTAAGGGGGAAGGGTGCATCCATTGATAGGATTATGTTTTAATTAACAAAGCCAAATAGGTGGACAGAATTAATGATAGTCTGAACTGCCAGTGAACAAAGAGATAACTAACTTACTGACTAAATAAAAGACTGATCTCTAAACTGTGCTTAATGAGATGCTTTGACAAAAGCTGTCAAACACACTAGTCAAAAGTGTTCATCATTATAAAAGCCTCTTTCTTTGTATCTATTTTTTTTGCCAGAGTCTTTTATGTAATTTCTTCTCAATTTCATCCTACCTTCTGAGTTTTAGCTCAATTTTCTGCATTAGTTATAGTTTAATTTAAAAATCATTGGGAAAAAAATCAATGAATTTATCACTGCAGGTTGTAACTTTGATTTCAATTTGATTCATTTTTTACATTTTTGTGTTTTACAGTGCATAATAGGCCTTAAGCTTACTAGCCTTCAGTTTATTATATTGTGTAATAGACTGAAGGCGTAGAAGATTATAACACATTATCCTGTACAGTCCGTATTGAAATGATATAGGAAGAGTTTTGAATTGTTTGTATATTAATATATCACAATAATAATGATAATAATAAACTGTGTAAATTAATAAAATAAAATGTAAAAATTAAAAAAAGTAATAATAATAAAATGTTAATTGTGCCATTGCTTAGTTTACAATATGCTCCATAGGAATGCAAAGTCAGAATCAAAATCAATATCAATGTAAATTATTCAAACAAATAGTTAGCAGTAATTATCAAATTCGTTAGTTAATAACGTTTGTTAGTTGGGTTTATACAAGATTCAGAAGTCGCTGTCTTATAAACCCTTCATAACATACTTGACTAACCTCATTAGCCCTGAACACTGAAAATCATTAGTTGTGCATAATCTACAAAATGCGCGCGGCAGTGTGTGTGTGACCCTGGGTAAGTTAATGTTAGTTAAAACACTCGCTCACACCGGGTCTCCACAGCTAGAACTGGCGCCCCGAGAGCAAAACTCACAGAAATGTTCACACACAATGTTACTGCGATTTTCTTTTCTTTTCCTTCCAATCCAACATGTCCAAACACTCACTTAAAGAAGAGCTCCAGACACGTGATCTTCACAGCTATTATTTAAAGTGCAATGACTCAGAACACCGTCTGAAGAAATATGGATTAATATCTAAATCTGCTAACAAAATCCAAACTAGAAAATGATCACACTTGCAAATTATGACGAAGATACATTAATTATTTATTACTTTATATACTTTAATTAATTAAAATGAATAACTGTTTTTTCTTTTCTTCATGCGCACAAGTGATTTACATTATCAGCAACACCTGAAGGAAACTTTTCTAAATCAAAATGGACCATAATGCTCTTTTGGATATGTATTAAGAGCTCCAAGCGAAGCTATAGGGGGGAATTACATCTTTTGTTTCCACTGGAGTCTGTTACTGCATATGAATAGGGATTAAACTACAGCAGCATGTGCACTTTCTCTCTTTCATTCATTTTCTGCTCAATTTAGCTTCAGTCCCAGAGGGGCGACCACCACCACACATCACCCCACAGGGGCATACAGGGTCAAAGAGACCCCTTTTAATTGTAGTATTAATTATTTGTAGCGCTGCTGTAGCATTTAATTCCATGTTCTTAAAAACAGCAACTAAAAAATAAAGGCAATTCTCTGAAATCTTACCATTTGAACTCCCGTAGCGTTAAAGAACAGTTATTTAGGGGGGGGGGGAGTAAACCTAGACTAGGCACGCGACTCAGACTCGTTTGACATGACTTATTTGGAGCAGCAGGCCCGAGTGCTGCCTGAACACCCGCGAACTGTCGATCGGATCTTACCTCCGGTGTTGGAGCGCTTGGTGCTGCTCGCCTCGGTCGGTGTTTCCAGGGGTCTCTTTCGGGAATCGGAGAGATCCTGGTCCATGTGTGGCAACTGTGAAAGGTGCTGAGGATTTGAGAAGATCCCGTTCTGCTGAACTGCCCCGCCAGCCATCATTTTGTCACCGGCTGGAGTTTACACCGCGTTAGCGCACCGAAAATCGTTAGAAAGCACATAAAACCAGTAAGCGTCTCCCTTCCGAGCCGTCCGTATGTTTATTAGAGCTTTAAATGTCATAAAAATGCCATGCTGCGGGGTCGCCGCGTGCGTCCGTTTCTGCCGCGCTGTCCACTATTCCCCTTGGGAGAAGAGGCGCATTAAAGCTCTAAATATAAAAATCAATTCAGTGAAGACTATTCATTAGCGCGCACCCGACACTTGAGACGTCTGTGTGTTTAACTAGCCCTCACGCACACGCGCAGCGCCCTCTCCAAAAAGATTCTCGCGACCATTGCCTCGCGCTGACAAACTAAAGATAAACAAATCAAGATTCAAGCTCAGAACAAAAATACAGTTAAAACGTCATTGTCGCTCGCAGTTTTCCGGTCTCCGCGCAGCGGCGCCTGGATTTGGAAGGAGTGTATTGCTGTTGACGATGTCTGTCCGTTTGTTTTGGAGTGTAAAATAATTTTGTTTCAAAAGATGCGAGAGTCTTGTCTAGCGCGCGGCGGCGGCTGCTCGGGTGTCAAGGGCTCTCGCGCAGCATCCCTGGACCAATTGTGAGCCAGAGCGCGAGAGCCCTCGTGACGTCACGAGCCGCATCCTCCAAAATACTTTTTTTAACGGCACCAAGTTTCCAAACTCACTAGTTTAACAACTTGCCCTTTAACTAAAACTGTCCAATTATAATTGCGAAAATAATAGCATGATGTTACATATGTGGATAATTAAAAAATAAGTTACTTTCAAAGTGCAAAAGTGTGGAATATAAAGTGCATTTTGTAGACGTCGATTTCTTAAAGGCAAGAATATTTACATTTACAAAGACAACGAACGTATCGTGAAAACTTAAACTTAAAAATATCCAAATGATTAAATGCTCTGAAAAGTATATATATATATATATATATATATGTGTGTGTGTGTGTGTGTGTGTGTGAAGACTTCCACTGCAAAAGCCTCTAAAAGCCACCTAGTCCAAAAATGAGATAATACTGAGTGAATGCTCTCCACACTTAGTATACGTTCATCAAATACTTTCACTTCAAACCTGCTAAATCCCAGGCTCAGCCCATTAAGAAGTACCGGTATTAGGTAAAACCTATACATAGGAGCCTGACAAAAATGCTAATTTTAAAGAAAAACATCAGACGGACTTAAAGGCTTTTGCATCTTAAGTCTTCATATATAGCATAATTTATGAGTAATAGATAGTCATCACATGATTTCTTTTTTTTATTTTTTTATTAATGGAAAATGGTAGTATATTTGGAAAAAATCCCTAAGATTAAACAGTTAAACAGATTGCCATCACAGGTACCACATTGACTCTGGAGTCTTTCAGTTTAAAAGGACGAAAACTGTATTTCGCAGTATAATTTCAATTTCACAAATGAAACTCAAAAAGGACAAAACTCTTTGAAAAAAAGGTTTTACAATGCACATACTTAAGATGGAATTGCTCATTTGTTCAGTCACAAAACAGCCCCAAAAGCAACAAAATACAGTACAAAAGTGCTCTAGATTAGGGTTTCGGGGTGATAATTGCATAATTCAAAATCTGCATTAGATGCAGACTATCTACAGTATAATGGTCACAGAAAAGATTTACATAGAGGTTATATGTAAACAACACCACATCCCAAGTAAAATAAAGACTAAATATAGTTAAATAGTTACCCATCCACATAAGAAAAATAATGAACTGACAGTGTAATCTTGTTGGAGTGTACATAAGCCATTTCACAAATTCAAGGCCGAAGAACACATCACACATCAGAAAAACAGAAAACAAACCAATCTTTATATAAATGATTGTTTATAATCCAAAGGCCCAAAACACTTTACAAGCAATATTCTTTGGACCCATGTAAACATTTTAAAGGAAAAGATTACAGTTTAACTGACAGTATAACTTACAAGTCCTGGTGCTTGTAAGTAATTAATTATGTACCACTTTCCTCCCCAGAAGTACATGGAATTGCAGCCAGCCACATACTCTTCCTGTGTCAGACAGGACTGCCGCTTTCACGGAGTGCCTCTTTAGCTCCTTGCAGTGTCTCTCTTTTCACACATTTCCAATACCCAGAAATACCAAGCTGGGGCTGAACCTGTGCAACAAAAAGGTGCAATCTACAGTAAGTCTACCGGTTGTTGCGTTAAGCCACTTACACATTCACAATGATTAACAACTGTCACAAGATTGGGCTATAATTGCTCTTCAGATTAATGTCCATCGTGTGTACTATTGTCAGCAAAGACATTAGAATTTATGTCAGAATTTTCTACCAATAATTCTTTTAACACTACTGATTTTTATTAAATGATTAATGATTACATTTAGCACAACACTGTAAATGAAATAAATTAAATCATGCAAATTAAAAATTCATTATCAATTAAATGGCTAAATGGTTTCTCACCCTGAGTCCACGAAGTACTCTGTCTTTCATCACACCAAGGAACTCTTTATGACTGAGACAGTTGTCCCCGTCCAGGTCAAAGATCTTAAAAACGGTGTCCAAAACGTTCTCTGAAAGGTCGTGACCTGTCGCTATCTTCACCGCTCGCTTAAACTGAGCTATGGAGCAACAGAGTGAGGGAGATTGCTATGCATTTCAATGACTCAAATCAACACAACTTTGACCTGGAAAATGTCAAAAAATGTGTTAAGGACAATCTATTATTAAAAGTTAAAACTACTGGCATCCAGATCAGTCTTACCCATTCCTATTGGTTTGTTGGAATCATTAATCATTTTTACAGAGAAGGCAAAGTCCTCCAGATTGTTGGTAAAGAGACAGAATGCTTTAAATTCATCAAAGGTGATGCTCTGTCAAAGACAAAAAACAGACAATATTTTACAAGACATTTTAAAATATACCAACAAAGTTATATTATTACCGGATGCTACAAATGTACAAAGTCTTTTATGTCAAATAATGCTTCTTATGTTATAAATAACGTTTTCTTTTAAATGTATGTTACAACTTGTACATGAAATGTATAATGTAATGACCATGTTTTTCACCAGATATTTTAGCCAGTTGATGGTTTTATCATAAATGGCAGTTTGCATTCAAGTCAACAGGTTCCAGAGTCCTCTAAATCAGTAGTTAAACCTTTTTGACTTGAAGGCCCCCATTGTCCAACACAATATTGGAGTTTGATTATTATAATATTTTGACCTGAGATCAGATTTTATACAAGTAATTTTGTGTTAAACAGCAGAAATTCAAACAGTGGTTAAAAGTATTATCAGTGACATAATTTTTGACACAAAGTTTGCTACTTCAGTATTTGTAGATATTTTTTATTGCAAGAACAAGTGGAATAGATACAAAGATTGTAAAAAATACACATACTGACTAACAAAAAACAAAAAGTAGACACCCCCCCCCCTCTATTTTTTTAAAGGCTTTTATTGGCAAAAACATTCAATATACGTAAAGATTCAATATTTAGTGTTGACTCTTCTTCATAACCTCTGCAATTCGGTCTGGCATGCTGGATATCAGTTTTTGGGCCAAATCCTGACTGGTGGTGATCCATTCTTGCCTCTTGCAGGACGTTTTGATACCATTCTTTATTCCTTATGCCCTTCTTGACACCAGGCTATTGTCCAAAAGTCTTCACCTCACTGTGCGTGCTGATGCACTAACACCTACTACCTGCTGCAAATATTGAGCAAGCTCTACACTGGTGGTGACACGATTCTGTAGCTGACTCCTCAGGAGGAGACAGTTCTGGTGCTTGCTGGACATTCTGGGACATCCTAAAGCCTTTTTAACTGCAGTTGAACCTCTCTGCTTGAAGTTCTTGATGATCCGGTACATGATCCTTTCAGGGGCAGTTGTGGCCTAATGGTTAGAGAGAGTCGGATTTGTAACCCGAAGGTCGCAGCTTCAAGTCTCAGTTCTGGCAGGAAATGTAGGTGGGGGGCATTAAATGAACAGCACACTCTTCCACTCTCATTACCCACAACTGAGGTGTCCTTGAACAAGGTAAACCCCCCATTTGCTTCCCAAATTCTGAGTTGGGACACCATACTTGGCTACACGTCACTTCACTTCAGGTGCAACAATCTTCTTTGCAGCAATTTCCTTGCATGTGAGGCCATTTTGATCGGAGGTAACCATTGCTAACACAAGACACAATGATAGGCAGCACTTCCCTTCTGTTAGACACCTTATGCAGCAGAGAAACAAGCACGCAGAATTTTGTCTTTGAACTTCCATTTTTGTGGTAGCTCTTAATATTTCTATGGCATCGCTGTTGAAGAGTAATTAGCTGGTGAAGTGGATTTACTTATTGTAGAGTTAACGAAAGTTATCATGGGCATTGTAATGCTTGAAGTGGATGTCATAACAAATGTCAGTAGACCGGGAAGATTTTAAAACAAGCTGTTCATTCATTAATCAAAAGAGCTTACCTTCATGCTGTGGAAATACAAACTGGAAAAGAAACGCTGAAAAGGGGCAGGGCTACATAAGGTCTATACAGCAATCCGTCTGCTCTTATAATCCAATCAGAATGAGTGATTTCACTTGACTAGTACTTGTTCACACTTTCCCATGTGCTGATAATATGATTAGTGCCAGGGCCAAAAAAACAGTAGAATATAGGCCACATCCACACAAAGCCAAAGCTTTCCCTTACCAATCTTTTTTTCCCTCGTCTCAAGAAATATCTGCGCACACACGGAACCACTGAAACCGACTCAAAACTATGCAGTATACACGCCAGACCAGTATGTGGCGCTGTAATTCTGTCACAGATATACACTAAAAACGGAGAAGAAGAGTTGTGGCTAGAAGGGGTACAGCAACGGTCGGAAGTGAGGCAAAATCTCACAATAAAATAACAATAAATAAATTTGCTACTTACCAGATTGTGTTTTATTAACGCCTACATCTACCCCAACCCTTAACCTACCCTTACAATAATGCAAATACAGTAATTAAATTACGCAATATTGATGTGCGCATGCCCAGTGGCCATAGCTGTATCCCTTCTAGTCTTTACCGTACGAAAACCCAAGAGTGTCGGTTTCAGATTTATCCACTCTGGGACACGGTTTCAGGCTCCTAAAACGTCGGATCCACCTGGGCGAAACGCTGATACGATACAAAATTTTTACACATACAGCTAAACACGTCTCCATGTGGACGGGGCCTTAGTGTGTGATAAAGTTATTTTTTAAAATGTATTTTCTTGCATTTTTTTGCAATTATTTAAAATGCATCTAACCATTCTGCACAATAATCTACAAACAAAGTGAATCAACACCACAGTAACTGAAGCAGCAAACTTTGCGAAACACAAAATTAATGTCACTGCCAATACTTTGGCCAAGGCTGTATATTAATAATATTCAGGACTATTATTAATATAAATGTTACCTGTCCAGTGGGGATCCTCTTCCTCATGTTGTCCCAGTATGCCTCATTGTCCTCTTCATTGGTGTAGTGAAGCAGCCATTCAGCAAAGTCCTCCCGCCTCATGGTCTTCATCCCTTTAGAAAACCGCAGGAACTCAACTTCTTGCACCTCCACCTGCAGATCTTCCATAAACCTACACAAAGCCAAAACAAAATCCTTGCAATACATCTCTCAAGGCTAAACAAAAGTTAAAACACAGGATAGTTGGTAGATAGGAGATGAGCTACCCGGCTTACTTTGAAAAATGTTTGTTTTAAGGGCTGTATTCACGAAACATCTTAACGCTAAAAGTAGCTTGCTGATTTTTACAAAGCAATTTAGCACTAAAACTAGCTCCTAAATCTGTGAAAAGTTAGGGGTAGTCAAGAGGACTCCTAAGTCAGTAAGACCAAATCACAAACAATCCTAATGGATGTTGCTGGCAATCTGCCTCAGCAATCTACCCAAGAACTCTCTTGATTTATAGATGTTAATCTGCAATGACATAACATAAAGGTTCATTTATGTACAGGCAAAATGCATTGAATGGAGAATAAAACAATGCGGTCAAGTTTAAAATAATGTGCCATCATCAATAGTGTTCAAGTTCTGGCTTGTGGACCTTTCCCGATCCCGTCCCCCCTTTCTAGGTGAGTCGGCTGTGTATATATGCCTCTTCTTGAGCTGATTAGATAGACCATTTGAACGTGCTCCTCCCGAACTTTGTTTATAAAACATAATTTGTCGCTTGAATTTTTCAATCTTTCGAGATGCAGACATGTAAGAGGCTGACAATTAGCTGAACATATAGGCCTACTCGTTTAGTATTGACACTTAGCTGACATTTTAAAGTCTTTATTGAATATGGCAAGATTTTTATTTTTTAATCTTTATTTGAATATAGCAAGATTTTTATTTTAAAATCTTTATTTGAATATGGAAACATGATACCCCGTTCTATTTCTATTATTAAATAGCTTACATAGACTCCTCCCCCATCAGCCAATCCATAGCAACGAGGTCAACCCCGCCCTTATTCTTAGCTTAAGACTTCTGTCTATTCCTTAGTAAAAGTTGGTCTCAGCAGCTTTGTGAAAAGGTTTTAAGAGAAAACTCTTAACTAGGAACTTTTACTGCTATTTAGAAGAACTCTTAGTGGTAAGATAAAATGTTTTGTGAATACTGCCCCAGATGTTTTTGTTTTTCTTGAATTTTTTTTAAATAAAATTAATACCTTTATTCAGGAAGGAAATGAGAAAGGGAAACTCCTACAAATGCATATGCAATAACGTCAGCCGCAAAAATAACTGGCAACGCCTTTTCTGCACTAATTTTTCACTGCGTGTCTTAAGTAAATACTGACAGTAGTTTTTAAACACCAAAATAGGGTTTGCGCTGGCGTAAACTGTTAGTAAATCTGGCCCGTGTGTTTAACATTGATAATAATTAAGAAATGTTTATTGATCACCAAATCAGAATTTTAGACTTATTTCTGAAGAATCATGTGATACTGAAGACTGGAGTAATGATGCTGAAAATACAGCTTTTCCATCACAGGAATAAATTACATTTTAGAATATAGTAAAAGAGGAAAAGTCATTTTAAATTGTAATAATATTTCAAATATTACTGTTTTTACTGTATTTTTTTATCAAATCAATGTAGCCTTGGTGAGCATAAGAGACTTCTTTAAAATAAAAAAATCTTATCGACCAACCGATCTTATTTTGCTGTATTCTGCTAATCTCATGTCTACACTTAATAAAAACATCCTGATCTGAAATCAGTTATTTTATTTTTGTAGCATACATAAAGAAAATTAGAGAGTGGAAACATCATACTAAAGGCAACTACGACTAGTGAGAAGTTTAGAGATTTATATTATAACGCAAATTTAAGGTCAAATAGCCTATGTAATACTACAGTTTAAGATTAACCACACCATTATAGTTTTTAATCACAGACACTTTAACATGCTGAAGTAACCAGAGGCACAGTAGTGTGCATTTGGGGTAATGCTTCTTTACCTGCAAAAATCTTTGTAGTGGAGTTTTTTCTTGCCATTTTTCCCAAAGAAGAAAACCTGTAGTGTAGTGTTAACCTCAAAATCACTGTCTGAAACCTGTAGAGAAACAGACAATGCTGTTTTCTTAAACATCTAAATGTAACAAATGTGTCTACACAGTTGATATTCAGTACAACTTACCTTTGATATTGAACAAAACTAGGAAGTGTTTCTATACAGAATATAGGAATAACAAATTCTAAATATACCATATAACATGCAAAGTTGCTGAACTCACACAAACATGTACCCACCTCTGTCCCACCCTGCCCTAGCAGTTCTTTCCTCGGTCGAATAACTTTCTTCAGCTTCAAAAAAGAGAGCAAGGTTAGTAGAAAGCAGGTAAAAGTCATGTACATTCAAATAACTGATTAACTTATTTACTCAGATATTCTCTAGTGTTTATGTATGTGTTAAGGGGCGGTGGGATGTAGAAATGCTCTAAAGAAAAACAATGAGTCTATTCAAATAGTTTTGAGCTTATGTGAATCTTCCACCACATGGCACACTGATCCATGTGAATAGACTAAACATTTAAATCAAACTAAATTCAATTTATTTATGTATTTTTCTGATGCTCCTATCATGCACCAATCATGCATCAACCATTCCCACATACCTGGTGCACATCAGTCTCATCTCATGCCAGCATTAACAGAAACACAAAGCAGATAGACCCTAATGACCACACTACTTACATTCCATAATAAATAAATCCAGTCAGAAGAACTTTCCTAGCTCTGCACATCTTCATATAATTAAATTTACATTTACAAAAAAACAACATTTGCACTTATTATCAATTTGAGTATGAGAAAACATGGTGTCAAATAAATCAATGGTGAAAAGACATGCCATACCTTCTGAAATTCCTTCTTGTCCACATGCTCATTGCCATCAATATCAAGCATTTTGAAAGCAATATGAAATCCTGTTTGAGGTTCTGGAATTACAATGCAGTTAAACGGAGTAAAGCAATGGATACTGGCTTTCTGGAATAATATGTGACCAGCGAAGGAGACCCATACCTCTTTATATCTCACAATTCTGACTTTATAACACCCAATTGTGAGTTTATATCACGCAATTACAAGTTTATATCAAAATTATGTGATTAGATAGCTGCTTACCAGTTAATATCCACTACATACATTTGAGCTGTTAATAACATTAGCTAACTGCAGCAAGTAGCAACACAAGACTAAACATCATCATTCAAAATAATACTCTCAAGTTTTGAAACTCAGCATTCCTGAACATCGCGCTTTCTGCAACTAGCGATTATTGTTTTGAGCCAGTGATAAACTCTTTGTACTCGGCTAAAGAAAAATTGTCAAGGTTTTCCAGGATGAGTGGGAACCCGGAGTATGCTTCAGTATAGTTTCACAGCAAGCACTGAGTGAAGATGCAGTATTTTGGGCTTTGCCGGCAAATTAACAAAACTTTATATCAAAAACAAACATTAGGGCTCTAAACTTGTACAATTGGACTGAAACTGCTGGTAAAAAAAATTCAAGTATTCAAATACAGGCCTACTGCAAACTCACCGAAACTTTTGATTGTTAGATTTTTAGACAATAGTCTGATTGTATTCACAGTTGAAGAACAATAAATCTCATTCACTAATAATTGCATCAATTATTATTATTTATACGCACAGGAGAAATTCTCATGAAAAATGTCCACCTAATTCACAAGCGAATACGCACATGAATATGTTCTTAACCTTGTTCTAACATTAATACATTTTGAGTATTCTAAATCAGTGACTGCGTGCCCGAAGTGGTTTCCGTTGTTCCTACATTTGTTCATAAATTTGGAATACATTTTAAAACAAAAGATATTGATGAATCATGATTCATTCCTGAAAACGTTCAGATGCAGATTTCATGCACTAGTTAGTAAATGAGACGCAATAAATTCCGGTGCTGAACCAGAAAGTGATTAAACAGTGATTAAATTGTCTTTCTACCATCTTCTGAGACTAGGAATGAGAATCGTAAGGAAATATTTTGGCTTTGATTGGCTTTGAGTTTTTTTTCTTTAATATTTGTTTTTACTTCATCAAATTTCTCAAATTATTTTGTTCCCAAGTTGGACTAATTATTGTGTTTGTATTATTTCACAGAGGCCAATCTCTCTTTCTTATTGCGTTAAAATAAGAATGCAAGCTCAGCTAAAATTTATTTTGCCATGATGCAGTAAATTTAGCGGCAGTGCAGGATGGTGCGGACAAATTTTGATACAGGGTTAAAGAATATATATAAATAATTGGTTCCAGGGATGGGCACTGATGTAGCTGAAAGAAACCTGTTTATGAAATGATGTAAAAAGGGTAGGAAATACTTACTTGTAAGAATAGTGAGGAGAAACAGGTACTCTGTGTAAGAGATCAGCCCTGAAAATAATGGTTCAGACAAGGAGATTCAATGTTAATTCTGTTAATTAAAACACTGAATTATGTAAACAGAAACAGCATATTCAAAATTACATTTTAATTATGACACTTCCTCAATGGGAAGTAATTGGCCCACACAGCCACTTAACTGAGACAGGTAGACTCTGGCATGTGTGAGGCATGTGTTCAGTTAACATATACCTTTGTCTCCGATTCCTCTGAACAGGAGATTTCCTGCCTCAGCCCTGGAAGCCACCCATATCATATTGTCCACATCCTGTGAGTGGACCAATCAGATAATAAGGCAAAGCTTTAATTTTGTCGGTGAGACTTCCAGCACAATCACACATCACATCTGATCATATAAAAATGGTATTCGTTTAGAGCTAGTCTATTTGTGTTCGAAGCAACATTCATGTGAACTAACAAAATGCACTTACTGCTTTGGTCAGCATCTTTTTCTGTAGTTTGCCTATAAGAGTAAGATCAAAGATTGTTGTAATAATATTCTGCAGCATAGTGAAAATTAACAGAAAAAATAGCTTTGAGGTCTGTAGCGGTGTTTGGGGAGATCCTGGGGTACATTACGCTTACTTTATGAATATACAAGACCTAACATGCAGAGGTGATTACTTCCAGATAAACAGCATTTACACTCAAACCAGAAACATGTTAATATAAACGAGAGAAATATTAAAGTATGCACTTTTCATAAAGGTCATCCTAAAGTAAAGTGTAATAAAGCTAAATTCTATTTAGTCCAATAGAACAGGAATGCACAATATCACATAACAATTTATACATAATAGTGCCTCCCTAGTGCATGTCTCTTTTTGAGTGTTCGCACATCCATATGATGGTATATCACTTACGATCCACCTTCTCCATCAAGACTGAATGGAGGAAGTCTCTGGGTGTCATGTATGGCTCCTCTTCATAGATCATGGAGGCAAACTGGTTAAACCGCAGTCGTCTCATGGACACATTTGGTACTGTGATCACCTCTTTCTTTACAGACATACACAAATTTAAAGAAAGAGTACATGTTGCATTTATGAACTGTGCACTTGTATTCTATCTAGAGCATAACCTGGCCTCTAGAAATTATGAGTCATTATCTTTCAAGTAAATTTAATAATGTTTAAACAATGTTTAAATGGAAAGTTCAGTATCATTTTAAACAAAGAGCAAGTGGCAATTCTATGGCTTTTTAAGCAGGGGAAATAGGGGAGCAGTGTTGTGATTGTTAATTAAAACTATTAAAATTGTTTTGTTAATAGAAATAAAGCTGAAATAAAAACTATAAATATTAGACAAAAATCTCAACCTTAAAATGGAAACAAAGTTGCTTTGTCAACTCACTGAAATAATTTTAAGTTGTTGAAGTATTAAAATTAATAAAACTAAAACAAAAATAAATTAAAAGTTATATTAAAAGAAATATAAAAAAAACTAATAGAAAAGACATAAATGCAAATAATACTAAAACCGTAAACATAAAATAAAATGAGAACCGTATGTAAACTGTAAAAAATAAAAGCTAATTTAAAATGAATAAATACTATAATATAGTATACAAATAATACTAAAATAACAGCAGGGTGACAACTGTGGGCTAAACATTACACAGAGGGGTAAATATTACAGCAAATATAATTGGATGTTGTTTAAATGTGGACTCAAGATTTATTATTACTTTCTCTTTAACCAATGTAAACAATGTTATTGTAAGATTGTCTTAAACCTATTTAAACTGTTTATTGGGGTTTTATAGTATCAGTTATACAGGTGCTGGTCATATAATTAGAATATCATCAAAAAGTTGATTTATTTCACTAATTCCATTCAAAAAGGGAAACTTGTATATTATATTTATTCATTACACACAGACTGATATATTTCAAATGTTTATTTCTTTAATTTTGATGATTATAACTGACAACTAAGGACAATCCCAAATCTCAGAAAATTTGAATATTGTGAAAAGGTTCAATATTGAAGACACCTGGTGCCACACTCTAATCAGCTAATTAACTCAAAACACCTGCAAAGGCCTTTAAATGGTCTCTCAGTCTAGTTCTGTAGGCTACACAATCATGGGGAAGACTGCTGACGTGACAGTTGTCCAAAAGACGACCATTGACACCTTGCACAAGGAGGGCAAGACACAAAAGGTCATTGCAAAAGAGGCTGGCTGTTCACAGAGCTCTGTGTCCAAGCACATTATTAGAGAGGCGAAGGGAAGGAAAAGATGTGGTAGGAAAAAAAGTGTACAAGCAATAGGGATAACCGCACCCTGGAGAGGATTGTGAAACAAAACCCATTCAAAAATGTGGGGGAGATTCACAAAGAGTGGACTGCAGCTGGAGTCAGTGCTTCAAGAACCACTACGCACAGACGTATGCAAGACATGGGTTTTAGCTGTCGCATTCCTTGTGTCAAGCCACTCTTGAACAACAGACAGCGTCAGAAGCGTCTCGCCTGGGCTAAAGACAAAAAGGACTGGACTGCTGCTGAGTGGTCCAAAGTTATGTTCTCTGATAAAAGTAAATTTTGCATTTCCTTTCGAAATCAGGGTCCCAGAGTCTGGAGGAAGAGAGGAGAGGCACACAATCCACGTTGCTTGAGGTCCAGTGTAAAGTTTCCACAGTCAGTAATGGTTTGGGGTGCCATGTCATCTGCTGGTGTTGGTCCACTGTGTTTTCTGAGGTCCAAGGTCAATGCAGCCGTATACCAGGAAGTTTTAGAGCACTTCATGCTTCCTGCTGCTGACCAACTTTATGGAGATGCAGATTTCATTTTCCAACAGGACTTGGCACCTGCACACAGTGCCTAAGCAACCAGTACCTGGTTTAAGGACCATGGTATCCCTGTCCTTAATTGGCCAGCAAACTCGCCTGACCTTAACCCCATAGAAAATCTATGGGGTATTGTGAAGAGGAAGATGTGATATGCCAGACCCAACAATGCAGAAGAGCTGAAGGCCACTATCAGAGCAACCTGGGCTCTCATAACACCTGAGCAGTGCCACAGACTGATCGACTCCATGCCACGCCACATTGCTGCAGTAATTCAGGCAAAAGGAGCCCCACATAAGTATTGAGTGCTGTACATGCTCATACTTTTCATGTTCATGCTTTTCAGTTGGCCAAGATTTCTAAAAATCCTTTCTTTGTATTGGTCTTAAGTAATATTCTAATTTTCTGAGATACAGAATTTGGGATTTTAATGATATTCTAATTATATGACCAGCACCTGTATGTGTGCATGACAATTCACTTCAGTAATGCACTTCTGGCTCTGATTATATTGTACTATGTTTGAATTAATTCTGTAAATTATCCAAATGTTTATCACATAATGAGTCATCAACCAAGCATTTAGATTATGTGACCTGGCTGACACATAGTAGCTAGTTTGCTGTGACACCATACAGACAGATCTCCACCTTCAACTTGATGGCAACAGTGTTACTATTCAAACCATCCCAAATATGCGTACATAAACAAACATTTGCAACAGAAGACAGATTAGGCTTTTACTGAGACTCTTAACAAACTGCAATAAAACACGGGTAAACCCGTTTAATAGTAGTAAATATCGGTTGAATTTGATCATTTTAAAAAAGATGACACGGTTGTATAATCAAAGTGACTCTACGAACATCACAAAGATGGCATGACTGTAATCCTATGTGTTTAACTTCTCGGACAACAGGACATTATAAAAAGTTCAAATGTTATTTTAAAAGTTGTCTCTGATTAGAGAAGTTTGTTTACCTTCGCGTCCTCCTCCGCGTAGACGATATGTGGCCAAAGTGTCCATCTCGGTTCATTCTTATAGTGAATAAATCCTCCGGCTACAACAGAGCCCAGCAGACCCGCTCCAACAGCACGACTATACCATATACCTCTGAGAGGCCACAAACTTCTGATTGTACTCCGCAAACTAGCGCCTAACCTGGCCAAAGTCGCCATTATTCTACGGGAAGTTTTATCAGTCTTCTTTGGTCGATAATGGAGTTAGAGTGATAAGAGGCTGTGATTTGTCGCCCCCATCAGGCGCACATAATATGATATCTACACTGCTCGCGAGCTCGTGGACAGTTGATCATTATGGAAGACGCACCTTCAAGTGCAAACGAGTTGTACAGGTAAATTAAACATTGATAATGTTTTAGTCATTTAAGCCACGATGTGTACATTTGTACGAAACGGGACATGACATCTTCTCCGGTTAATTTTTGGAGAAGTGATTTATTAGAGTTCTTCCAGACGATCAGCTTCCTGAGAAGTTTAATCAGGCAAGGTGTGTTTATCAAAAATGATAACATGATTAATTGCTCAGCTTTAATTAAAACAAATATTTAAAATATGTTGTGCAACTTATGGGACAATAAAATACTGGTCTATAAATAGAAATGTATGACTATATAGCTATTGATAGCCATGATGGGAGATGAAAAGGAGGAAAGAATGGGACGGGGTAAAGTCCACATTCTGGAACACAGGAAAGCTACATGCTATCCTAACAGCTACCAGTGATTTTGTTGTTGTTTTTTTTTTGCGTGATTAATTATTGTTAATAACCTGAAAATAAATAATGTAAAAATATGCTTTTTAGCTTTTTTTTTTAAATTATTATTTAAGTAATGCAACTATAGCTATAACTAACTATATAGGTCAAAATTCTGACGTTTAGGCCTGTCAGTCTGCTCACTCTGTATATGTGAGCGGGTAACACTTTTTTAATATAGGCTACAGTGTTTTATTTGGTGTCCTTGTAACTACTTGTTATACTAATAGCCTAACAGTAAATTATGCATACTTACACGCAACTAGCCTAACCATAAACAAAACTCTATTCCTAACCCTAACCTGTAGTATAGTAAATAGGCCTATGTAGTATGTAGTTATAATATTACTTAGTACTTAATAATTACACTGTAACAAGGTCACCTTAAAATAAATTGTAACAAAGTGAGCTTTAGGCTAATTAGTGGTGAACTGGCAAAATTACACATTGCTCTTGATGTAGGCTTATACGGTTACACTGTACCTTTACAGTCGGTTTAGTTAATTCAAAGCATATTTAAAAAAAAGAAAAAAAAAAAAAGAAAGAAAGACTAAGCCTAGCTAATGTTGTAGTTATTATTCTAAAACTACACTACATTTCCCACTAGCCTATGCGACGTACGCATGTCCCGCAATGTCATATCCCTTACCCGCAAGTTGAAGAATGAGCTAGTGAGAGAAAAGGACTGCGATTCACATTGAGAAATTTGGTTTAATTACATATGTGACCTACATGTCTGGATAATGTCATAAAAAGACACCTAGAAGGTAGAACGTGTTGACACCATTATAAAGGTTAGTACGGTTTAGTAAAGTAATACCATACATCAATCATACTTGTCTTAATATTAATTGTGTTACTATTTTATTATTAATCATAATCATTTATGAATACATACATGTAAATACAAACAATTGTAGTTTTTACTCTGAAACTACACTACAGTTCCCATAGGCTTTGCGACATGGGCGTGTTCCTCTATGTCGTCTCCGTTTAGTGGAAGAATGAGCCAGTGAGAGAAAAGGACTGCGATACACATAGAACAATTTGTATTAATTACATTAAATGGTGTTCATATGAAAGTATTTCGAGACTTTCGATGTTTTTTCAGGTTTTGAGCGGTTGTTACACGTAGTTACAGACCTTCAGGAATTGTTTGCCTATGTTTAATAACTGATTGATGTGAGGCTCATCCGCTAGTCGGTTAGCAAAGCGCCTTTGCCGCTGCGATGATGGAAACTTGAGCAGCTCAAAGCAAACACTCATCCAGCTCTCCAGACCACCCAAACACAGTGAGTTTTACTTTAAAAATATACTTTTAACAACGATTATGTGATGCTGCCTTACTGAATCCCGTAATGGCCGGTTTTATTTACCAGATCAGCTGCTAACGTACTAGCTGAGCAGATTTATTATTTTGTTTTGGGTCTTTGTTGCTTGCAGAGGTCTAACCTGGTAAAATAACTAATATGAAATCAGTTTATACAGACAAACTGATATTTCGTAGTCCCTGCTGTATACTAACATTATCTGCTGTTTTACTGTCTGAGCTGTTATCTGCAAAGTCTGGTACATGTATAGTGAGATATGAAATCTTTCTCTCTTTCAGGGACCCCTGTGCCAGGCAACAAAATGCAGACCATAAAGTGTGTTGTCGTTGGTGATGGTGCAGTGGGAAAGACCTGCCTGTTGATCTCCTACACCACCAACGCCTTCCCAGACGAGTACATTCCTACGGTGTTCGACAACTACAGCACTCAGACCTGTGTGGATGGCCGTGCCGTCAGCCTCAACCTGTGGGACACGGCCGGTCAAGAGGAGTATGACCGCCTGCGAACCCTCTCTTACCCGCAAACACACGTGTTTATCATCTGTTTCTCTGTGGCAAGTCCTTCCTCTCACGCCAACGTCAGGCATAAATGGCACCCGGAGGTGTGCCACCATTGTCCCGGCGTGCCCGTGCTGCTGGTGGGCACTAAGAGAGACCTGCGGGGGGACAAGGAGACCCTGGAGAAGCTGAAAGAGCAAGGCATGAGTCCGACCACTCCGCAGCAGGGCAGCGCTCTGGCCCGAAGCATAGGTGCCGTGCGATATCTGGAGTGCTCAGCCCTTCTGCAGGAGGGAGTCAGAGAGGTCTTCAACGAAGCAGTCAGGGCCGTTCTCTACCCAAATGCCAAGAAGCACACCAAGAAATGTGTGCTGTTATAACTACATGAGGATGTGTGTGTGAGAGAGATTTAATGAAGGGTGGAATGTAAGTTAGTCACGTGATTGTGTGTTGCTACAACTTTTTGTTCGTATCTCTACACTACAGTTAGCAATAGGTGCACAGACTGATAATAATGAGAGAGAATGAGACTGGGTGTGCTTGTGTATTTGTGTTTCAACTTTACATACATATCACCTAAGACATAAATTCGGTGTTGTAATCTATAATCAGGCAGACGGAGTGTAGTGGATTTGTCTAAAGGACTACAGGCATCTGCCTTCCTATAATGCCTTAAACCCCCAGCATATTTTAAGGAATCACTAAGGATATTTCATGCACCAAAGTGTAAATTCAGTCTAATGTGACCGAAGGTCTTATGAAGGTGCTGTCTTTCCCTTACTGCATCAGTAACACAATTATGAGGGCTTGCAATCCCCCTATTTTGTGTGCTATGTTATTGTGAGACCCTAAGGCCTATAGGTTTGATGGCCTATGCTTATCACAACCATTTTTCCTGTATTGCCTGTTAATGATCTCTGACCTTTGTAGGGTCGATTGACAGCTCAGGAAGTGCTGTGTAATCCCATCGTGCCTTTAGCCGCTCAGCCCGTACACAAAACTCCTTCCTCTCTGCTCATTTTATCTAGGGTGCTACTTTGGGTGCCAGTTGACATTTATTGCTGGAAAGGGCTGCTGGAAATGTACAGAGAGCTGCTGTAGCTCACCTGCCTCCTTTTAGAGCTGCAAATGAAGGGATATAGTGCTGTTTTATAACACCCTTGGGGTAGAAATGAAGATCTTTCTATTTGGCTTGTTGTGCCTGAATCCTCACAATTTACAACCCTGTTATTGAATCTGAAGTGCCACTAATATTTGTATTATTTTGTATTTTATCATGAATATTGACACTCCAATGAAGTGCCCTAATAAGAACTATTAGAGGAGATATACTCTCTGTCTTGCATCTCTGTTATACAAGGAACATCCATACTGTGGTTAATGTACACAAACACTCCAAACATTCAGGTTTAGGCTTCATTTGGGTCAACATTTACATTTTATATTGAATGTCTACCTTTTGTGTAATAAACATTAGCTGTTTCTTTTTTAGCCAAAGGCTGCTTTGTCAACAATTTTGTTTTTAGGACATCATACCACACCAATTTTTGTGTATCAAAGCTGTTTTGATTTCTTGAAACTGTCATTATTGTTTAAGAATATACTTCCACTTGCATGAGAAAATAAACCAGTTTTAAAGTGAAACAGAATGGTTCTTTGACCTCGGATTTGTTCATGACGAACGCAGAGAGAAAGAGGGAGAAGGAAAGAACAGCTGCATCTCTCTGACGTTCTTCACAATGCTTTCACAGATGAACAAAACCGTCAGCTGTTTATGTGTAATTTGTGTTGAGGCATTGTTCTTAGAGAAATGAGCTAATGTTTAGGCCTGAATGCTTAACATTTTTTGAACATTATTTTGGGACAGTTTCTCCTTTACAAAAAAGTGGAAGAGACCGGGGTTGATTGGCATAGGGTTAATTTCTCGTACATGGATGATCGTTTCAGTGTTTGATATCTTAACCCACAACTGATTCCAACAAGACACTACAAGATTAAAAAAAGAAAACATAAAAAAACTCCTCAGCAAGAAAGAAAAATGCTGTGAAAAATTAAAAAAAAAATGTATGTTAGTAGAGGTGGACATTTTGATATAAGAGTTATGAGTAAATTATACCACCATCCTTTATGGAAAACGTTTGGTTTGTTAGTAGTAAATGTGTAATAAGAATAATTAATAAGTCATAATATGTGGATAATGTCATTAAAAGACTCTGAAGTAGAAAGTGAAAGCCATTATAAAAGATTGTAAAATTATTTGGATTACACTGGTCTACGATTTTTGCTTCAAAGATTAAATGTGCTATTTATTATGTATTTTGATGTGCTGAATTCCAATATGACAATTAAAACTGATTGGCTGATTGGCTGCTGTTTCCCATTTTTACATTTAATATTGGTACCTGTCCCCTGTCCTGTTTATGTAACACTTAAAAAATCAGCAGAAGGGTTAAGTAAAATGTATTATGAAACAAAAGGCAAAAAAACTATTATGTAGTTTAGTCCTATTCAGTGTCCCTTCTGCGCTTCTTAGCTTGTCTCTTGCATTCATTAAATGGAGTATCTCTTGACACTGTCTGCAAGCAATGATGAAGCAAAACAGCTTGAAGACTGTGTCGTATATGTCATATATACTGACCCAATAGCATACCTTAAAAACATATATTAAACATTCAACATTTTAAATATCAGACAAACGTGTATTAAGTGGTTAGTTAGTACTTAGTTTGGTTTATTGCTTCTATTTTTAAACACTAGCATTTTAAAACTGTACCAACAAATGCCACAATCTGAAAACTGTACCAACAAATGCCACAATCTGTGCTGGCACAATTGCACAACATAATTTTAGTCATTAAAGGGATAGTTCACTCAGAAATTAAAATTCTGTTATCATTTGCCCTCATGTTGCAAAGGTTTTTTTTTTTGTCCATGCACACAATGGAAGGTGCTTTACAGAAGAAACAAAGTCATAGAGGTCTGGAACGACATGAAGGTGAGTAACGGTGACAGATTATGGGGTAAACTATCCCTATAATTACAATTTAGGGAATACACTGAATGAATGTGTCTGTTTTTGCCGAAGATCATTAGGGTATATAATAAAGAATGAAAATTATTACAGCCAAGCTTCAGCTATGGCATTTCCATAAAAATATGGAAATAAACACCAAAGCAATTCCATGATATTCTATAATTCCATGAAACGGCCTGGTTCTACAGGAGTTTTTCTTTTGCTTTGTTAATTTTTAATTCAGTTATCTATTAAGCAAATGATCATCCTCTTAGTACATTAAACTGAACAGAGAAAATGCCGGGAATATTTCATGTATGCTCTACTCTCCGGTGCGGAGCTCCATCTTTAGACCTGCAGGGGGAGTCAGATCAACTGGATCAGCTCCGAACAGACACAACAAACAGAAACACACACACACACACACAGCTGTTTCTACTACCCGCGCATGTAGCAGCAGCTCATTCATTGCCAAAGCCGTTTGAGTTATTTATAACGTTACCTACACATTAAACAAACTAAGCTTGCATATAATACTCTTAAACGCGGCTGTTTTTGTGCGCGTATGCTTTTACTCGTTCCTTTTGGCTGGCTGCTTACAGCTAATCGACCGGGGACAGGGAGCTCCTCCTTCGGTCAGATTTTCACTCGAGCCCGAGGATCCAGAGGCCTTCGAGCCGGGTAACAGCAACAGAGGAGAAGGTACAAATTCTCAAAGATTAGTATGGTGAAGTCATAACAGTGACTAAAAAATCAGGATAAAGGTAAAAGAATACCCAAGGGAGGCTCTTTCTCTTTACCTAGCTCCATTCTCTTGTATTGTCGATTATAACGTTACTTCATTAATTCCTGTACAAACGATGTAGCGATGATGTACTGTTCAGACAATTTATTTGCTTTTTAATTCTATGGAGATTGTGATTGAGTAGTTTTAATCAGAGGGTGGTGTGGTGGTGGTTAAAGAACTTAAATTCGAAAGGTTGCAAGTTCGACTCCCACAAAAGGGCGAGATTAAAAGTAATTTAACTGCTAAATGATTGCTGGCATACCTGATAATATCCATTATGTTGCTTCATGGACTCATACGATTTGGTGGGCTGATTAATGCTAGTTTACCTTGTTTTTGTATGTGTAGAATGTCAGACTCAGACAGTGATGAGGACCAGGACCGACCCTTCCATTTGACAGGGTTTCTGTTTGGCAACATTAATGAGAATGGACAGCTGGAAGATGACAGTGTGCTTGATACAGTAAGAAACCAAATCCCTGCTCTTGAATGTTGTAAATTCACCATCCCATTTTTTCCACCTTTCTATTTTCTGAATGCATTGATCTTATTGAGATTTGCATATATTTTGTATGTTTCAGTTTTTTGTGTAATCAAAATGTTATAATTTAATCTTCTGGTGAAATGACAGACTTCTCTCTGATGATGTACGGTCTTCTCAATAATTTAGTCTCCGCTCCTTTCATACAAATGTCTGCAACCTCACATTCAGATCTGCCTCCATCTAATCAACAACGAATGAACCAAGTCCCCTCCCTACATTCTCCCCCCCCCCCCCCCCCCCCCCCTCTTTAATAATCTGTTTCACTCAGATACACGTCACAATATGGAAGAAAAGATCTGTCACTACTTCCATTACATCACAACTTTAAGGTCACTTTGTTGTTGCAAGCCAGTGTCAGTGTGAACACCCTTAGTGGAGAGAGGCTAAAAAGGAATGATGACCTTCATATGGTATACATTCTAGTCAACTGTCTCTTTCTCTCTATCAGGAGTCAAAGAAGCACCTGGCTGGTCTGGGCTCTCTGGGTTTGGGTTCGCTCATTACAGAGATCACAGCCAGTGAGGAGGAAACAGCTGAGCAAGAGCAAGATCAGAGCAACACTGATGCAGAGGGTCTGTTTCTGTCTAGTTATTTGAAAAATGTCACCCCAAGCAGTCAGATATGTGCATTTAGAGGGGAAATGTGAAAACAACCTAATCTGTGCAATATTTGTGTTTGTTGATGTAGGTTGGGTAAGGAGCACCGACGATGCAGTTGATTACTCGGATATCAGTGAAGTTGCAGAAGATGAAACCCGCAAATACAGACAGGCCATGGGCAACCTGCAGCCATTAAGGAAAACGGGTACACACAGGCACAACTGGTGCAGAAAACACTGATGTATATGCACAAATTCATTACTGACGTGTGTATTTTGGTGTGCAGATGAAGAGGATGATTACGATGCTGATTGTGAGGATGTTGATGCCAAACTCATGCCTCCTCCCCCTCCCCCTAGTCTGCCAATCCCTACCAAGAAAGAAGACACGCCCACTCAAAACAGCAGTGGTAAATGAGACAGTCTGATTGATAGTCTGAATTTTGTGTCAATGTTCTTCTTTTTTTATCATCTTTTTGTTGCTTGCCTTTTTCACTCTCTTTTTTCTTTGTAGTGACTGATGAGGGTGATGGTATCATCCTGCCTTCCATTATCGCTCCATCATCTGTGGGTGACAAAGTTGATTTCAGCAGTTCATCAGACAGTGAGAGTGAAAGCGATCGACCTTCTCAGGGTTCAGGGACAGGAGGACAGGCAGGATGTCTCACCCTCCCTCTTGCAGGCATTATGCAGAAAGACGCCGCTAAAGCCCTGCCTGGAGTCACAGAGCTCTTCCCTGAGTTCAGACCTGGAAAGGTGACTGTAGCACATAATTTTCACAGACAGGGTTTAGACTGAGACAGGATTAGCTTTTATAAATATGCCCTAGAAAAAACATTACTGGTGCGCATCATGAGACAAAACAATGGCAGTGACATTTGATTTTAGTTAAAACAGGCAACGTATGTTAGTGCAAGTTTCTTTCAGTTAAAACAGTTCAAACATGCATTTTAGTCTAGGACTATCTTAAGCCTTGTCTGTGAAACTGGGGGAATATGTCATAGAAATAATCCAAAATTTGATTTCACACTTCATCAGATTGCTCCAATAGTAGTTTGTTTGCAGTTTCACTGACTTCATTTTTGATCTACCAGGTGTTGCGGTTCTTGCGGTTGTTTGGTCCCGGTAAGAACATGCCATCTGTATGGCGAAGTGCTCGCAGGAAACGGAAACGAAAGCAGAGAGAGCCACAGTCAGACACGGCTACAGGTGAAAACGAATTGCTGCCACCTGAGCCAGGGGCTAAGAAAAAATCAGGATGGGACTATGAGTATGCACCACCTCCGCCACCAGAGCAGTGTTTGTCTGATGATGAGGTAATCCAGACAGACAACATTTCATGTCCACTTGACCGCTTCAGAAAAGGGACCTATATTATGAGGGGATCTAGAAGAAAACACACTTTGTCTTTGTGTCTGCCTCTTTGTAGATCACCATGATGGCTCCAGTGGAGTCCAAGTTCCTGCAAGTGTCTGGTGAAGGTGATAAGGTGTCTGAGATGAGGCCAAAGGTGGCTGAGTGGCGTTATGGTCCAGCACAGCTTTGGTATGACATGCTTGGCGTCCCGGAGGATGGCAACGGCTTTCATTATGGATTTAAACTCAGAGATGACCAACAGCAAGACCATACTGATGCAGCAGCAAAAACTGCAAATCCACCAGCTTCTGAACCAGTCAGTGAGCAGGAACCACCCCAAGAAGCACAAGCTGAGGTCAGTGTTGTTATTGGTAAATAAAGCTAAAACTGTTAGCTTTCGTTAATTGAAGTAAAGCTCAAAGAAAATATAAATATTAGATTACAATTTTTACTTTAATAAAAATGAGAAATGTTGCTTTTGCAGGTAACTCAAAAATAAATTAATCTAATAATATATTAAAGCTGAATAGAAATCACTCAAAATTACTAAATCTTAAGCTAAAATTAAAATAACGAATTCAAAATATTAATAAATACTATAATAGTACATAAAGAAGTAAATAAGAAAACAACACTGGTTGCGGTCTGTCTTTAAAAAGTTCTAATGTAAGAGAGGGCAAAGCCATTTGTAAATTGAATGTGCAAGGCTTCTGGTGTCATGATTCCTGTGCCAAAAAAACAGTTAAGCAGTCCATTATGCTGGTTATAATTTTTTTTATCATAAATACAGTGATATATGTAATATAGTTTTAGTGTTTACTGTATTTTGTTATAGTTTTTTACGTATAGTGGCTAATGAAGTCTTGCACATTTATAGAAAATACCTAATTTTGGTAAATCAGAGGTTGTTTTTCATTCACAATAAATTGACACATACAGTAGGTACAATCAGTAGTATTAGTTACAGACAACTCAATTAACTTGTATCTGTGCTTTCATCTGTGTGTGTTAGCAGGAGGAAGAGGCGTCTCCGATGCAGGATGAGTTGTTTTTAATGGTGACCCAGCTGCAGTGGGAGGAAGACATCATCTGGAATGGAGATGATGTGAAACACAAGGGCACTAAAACTCAGCGTGCTAGTCTGGCCGGGTGGCTTCCTACTAGCATGACTCGTAACGCCAATGCTTACAATGCTCAGCAGGGTGAGAGAACACAGCCATAATGCAACAAATAAACAGAGGAGGTCACACATGCACATTTATAACACTGACATGTATTCGTATGTCCTGTTGGATTACTGGTCTGTGGAATTTTCCAGGTCTAAGTCGCAGTAATTCTCAGTTGGTGCCCCCGACCCCTCCTCCTTTGGCCAAAACTCCATCCATAACAGGTTCCAAAAGAGACAAACATAATCATGAACATCAAGGTACTGTCCTGAGTTTAATGAAGCATATCTACTCTATAGGGCTTAGAATAGAAGAAACTGCAATTTTATTTTCTTACAGTTGCTCATGAGGATGACACCCCCTGGTTCTCCATATTCCCTATTGATAATGAGGAGCTTGTGTATGGACGTTGGGAAGACAACATAATCTGGGATGACCAGAGCATGGACTGCCTTCCTTCTCCTCCCATTCTCACCCTCAACCCCAATGATGAAAACATCATACTCGGTATTATATTTAACATTTTATACTTAATTTTAAACATTGAGGAAGTTCACTTACAATAAATCATTAATAGTTATCATTTTAGTCAAATGTACTTAATGATAATTACTTTGTGCTTGTGATTTGTCTTTACAAAAGTGTTTCTGAACCTCTTTGACTGCAAGGTCCTCTATTGTTTACAACAATATTCAAAGGACCTATGACTATGACATGGAACCTAACATATTGACTTGATCTGTATTTACAGAGATCCCAGATGAAAAAGAGGAGAGAGCCTCTCATTCTCCTTCCAAAGAAAACAAAAAAGAGACTGCACTGAAAAAAAGTCGCATTCTGCTGGGAAAGACGGGCGTCATCAAAGATGAACCTCAACAAGTGAGATAAATAGAGACAAAAATATGGAGTGAAGAAAAGAAGGCAGGGATGTGAATAGTAGAAAAGTGATTTGTGATGCTTTGTTTTACTCTGATCTAGAATATGTCGCAACCGGAGATTAAAGATCCCTGGAATCTGTCAAACGATGAGTTCTACTACCCTAAGCAGCAGGGGCTCAGGGGCAGCTTTGGAGGAAACATCATCCAGGTGGGGGATTGAAACTAGGGATGTGAATAGGGACTCAGAATCCAATCTGAATAATCTTGTCTCTGTGAGCCAAAAGCCTTTTGTATTTTCTGAGCATGTGCACAGGCTTACTGTAAAATGACCCTCTAAAAACAGTGTAAGATGTATTTAGTGCCGTTTTCCAAAACATTAGAACACAATAATCAGTGTTTGGGAAGCTACTCTAAAACTGTAGTTTGACAAGCTACAAGCTACTTATAAATTAAAGTAGTTCAACTACAGTCAAGCTACCCTTCTGAAAAAGTAGTTAAATACACTACAAGTTACTACCAAAAAGTAGCTAGCTACATTGAAACTACTTTGAATGTTTTATTTTTATTTAATTTGTTTTACAATTAAATTGCATATTTACAAATAAGTGAATAATCGTTAATGAAGAATGTTTTAAGTTAAATGTTTGGGGTTTAAAACAACACAATGCAATACCATTATGATAAGAGTAAAGTTTTATTTTGTAAACTATCCAAATATACAATACTCAAATGTAGTCTATATCTCAAACTGACTGTCAAAGTGCAAAATCGCTACAAATGTCATGTCACATCAATGCAAGAACCAAATATAAGCAACTTGGATACACAGGAGTAGACAAAAATGCAGGTAAACTCACAGCACGTGCAGTGATGCATCATACGGTGTGTGAACAGAGCCACTCTGAGACACAAATCATGCGCTGCTTGCGTGAACAAAACCAGCGTAACCTATTTAATTATCAGAGCCTTTGTCGTGTGATAAGTGCACTAAACTGTATCGCAGTATTGTTTTCTGTTCAGTTGACAGATGCTTTGCCAGTGCAGTGACGCAAAACACCACGTTAGTGATCTTTCAGGTTCTTTTTAAAACTGGTGGGACAGATTAAACTATGACATTTGATATAGAGTGCAATAAAGCAGGATAATCAATTTATAAAGGCTATTATTCACCTGTATGTGCTTGAAGTCTTCGACGCAGACAGCATTTTAATCTTTTGTTTGTATAAATCAAGTGTAACCTTTACTAGTTGATTTGTGTGAAGTATCAACCCCACTCCTGTACGTCCTTTACATAATCATCAGACGATCTCTTCTCTGTGAACCGTAAAGCCGAAAGATGTGCGATGAAACGCTAGATGGCGGTAACGCGCAATTTTAGTATGTGATCAAATAATAAGAAAACGCTGTGCTGCTTCAATGCATTTCAGGTTCGTCAAAACAAAAAAACGGAATGTAGCTTTTGGTCGCGCTACACCGCTACTTGCTGGAAAAAGTAGTTAGCTACTGGAAAAGCTACATTGTTTTAAAAGCAACTGAGCTACTGACAAGCTACTGAAAAATGTAGTTAAGTTAGTAGCGTCGCTACTTGTAGTTAACTACTCCCCAACACTGACAATAATACAATGATTGAATTTAATAATTCGATTTGACTTCCTGGTTTTGTTTTGCCAGTTCTCTATCATTTAGTTCTTCTGTGAACATTTCTTTTCTCAGCACTCCATTCCTAGTGTTGAGTTGAGGCAGCCATTCTTCCCCACTCACATGGGACCCATGAAACTCCGGCTGTTTCATCGACCCTCCCTGAAGAAGTACTCATTTGGAGCACTGTCCCAGCCTGGCCCGCACCCAGCCCAGCCTCTCCTTAAACACATCAAGAAGAAGGCTAAGGTAGACTGACACTGCCTGAGAATTTGTGTGTTTGTGAATGTGACAGTGAGTGTATGATTGTGTGTAATATACATTGGCTTGGTAAAGTTCATACTTGCCCCTCATTTGTCCTTTCATATTTTAAAATCTATCTCAGATGCGAGAGCAGGAGCGTCAAGCATCGGGCGGAGGGGACATGTTCTTTATGCGCACAGCTCAGGATCTGACGGGCAAAGATGGAGACCTGATTTTGGCTGAATATAGTGAAGAGTATCCTCCCCTTCTCATGCAAGTTGGCATGGCGACCAAGATCAAGAACTATTACAAAAGAGTAAGTCTCAAATTCACGAAGGCCACTGAGATATCCAGTAAGATTTGATTGACTTAAATAAATGTGATCTTAGTCCAGTTCTGGGATAAACTAGATCAAGTCTGAGCCTGAGATCTGAGTCTCGAGAATCTGAGGTCTTGGTTTGGATCTGGGTCTCCAAGTCTGGTCACTGCTGATGATGACATTATCAATTATTCTGTCTGTAGAAACCAGGTAAAGACCCAGGAGCACCTGATTGTAAATACGGAGAGACAGTTTACTGTCACACTTCTCCATTCCTGGGATCATTGCATCCTGGACAACTACTGCAGGTAACATATGGACACACTTACACAATCCTGTCACCCTCTGCCACACTCTCATGTTTTTTTATCGCATTGTACAATTTTTTTAATTGTCGTTCTTCTAAATTATGTTGCACTTTTGTGTGTGTCACAGGCCTTTGAAAATAACTTGTTCAGAGCTCCCATCTATCTACATAAGATGCCTGAGACTGATTTCCTGATTATCCGGACAAGGCAGGGCTACTTCGTCCGAGAGCTTGTGGACATATTTGTTGTGGGTCAGGAGTGCCCTCTCTACGAGGTTCCAGGGCCCAACTCTAAACGAGCTAACACACACATTCGAGATTTCCTACAGGTAGCACCAGCACCCATCCCTGCCTTCCCATTTTATTCTGATTGCATTAACAAGTAGGGATGCACCGATACAGATACCAGTATTAGTATCATCAACCAATACCACACAGCGTGTACAGTACAGTGCTTGTGACAAAGAATCACTGACAACCGAGCAAACAGAGAGCAGAATGGATATATCAGAGAAGGATGTCTATGAAGTAAAAAATTATAGAATGTCAAACAAATTAAATATTTATGCCTATATAGCTGCTGTGGACATGGAGTGGATTGAGCGCACAGCAGCACAGACGCGTGAGATTGTTGAGCGCACATCCCTTTTTCACAGACATCGCTGGAAAGTTTGTAGTTCGGTCAGATATGGCAATAGCAAAGAAAGTAAAATGAGGAGCATATTACTAACGTTACCTGACGAGAGAGAGAGAGAGAGAGAGAGCGAGCGAACAAATTCACACAAAATTATGTCAAAATGCCTGTATAGGCAAGTATTCTTGAAGCATAGTCGTTATGTCTTAAGTGAACGTAAACAGTTGAAAAGTAAACGCGTGTGTAACAGTATGTTGGATACATGCAGCTCTTAAAGTGATAGCAGCATGATAAACCTACTGCTGTCTTTCTCAATGTTAATCTAACAACAAAAAACAAAGAGAAAATCACTTACTGATCTTGACTGGTTAAGCCCTGCTGGAGCAGCTCTAAATATTCACTGTGCTATTAAATTACAGATAAAATGTGATAGAGCAATAATATGAACAGTGAAAGTAACAGTAGCCCCTACAATACTTTAACGGGCATAATTAATAAATAACTGAAGGAAATATCTATTTGCTAAGCCAACTAATTTGATTCATATTCTTTTGTTTTCTCTGCCCAATATTTGTAAAAAATTGAAAAATGCAATGAAAATACAGGTATCGGTACTCTGTATAGGCAAGTACTAAAAATAAAAGTATTGGTATCGGACTCGTTCTGGAAAATGTGGTATCAGTGCATCCCTGTTAACAAGTGATAAGAAGTGATGTATGGATGAGTAAAGTTTTGAAAATCTAATGGCTGATTACGTAGAACAGTACTAATATGTGTAGACTACTTAGTTTATTTAACATATTCAGTGTGTGCAAATTAGAGTAACACAATTATGAATTGGTGTTGGGCCCAGAATCGAGCCCTGTGGGACACCTATAGAACTTTGAAATCCTGATCCTTTTTCATGGAGTGTATTTAAATAGTTTCTCTCTCTGTAGGTTTTCATCTATCGTCTGTTCTGGAAGAGTAAAGATCGTCCTCGCCGTATACGTATGGAGGACATAAAGAAAGCTTTTCCCTCTCACTCTGAAAGCAGCATCCGCAAACGTCTCAAACTCTGTGCTGACTTCAAACGCACAGGTGCACTTACTGTCATGCACACATGTTCATCTTAAATTAAATTCTCAGATCAACCTTTATCACAAGTGTCATTTTCATTAAGAAATGTTAGAAATGCTCAGGGACTAGAAAACAGGAGGAAACAGGAGGAAAGTTTTCAGTCACTGTGTGTATGTTTTGTCAGACAGGAGAATTGACAGATGCATCAAGTACTTTTCCTGGTACTGGGAAGGTAGGACAGGAACAGAAAGCTAAGGAATTGCACCAGATCACATAATTTTGCCTCGTTTTACACATACTGCGCCCATGTTAACTGGTTACAGCCCTCTACAAAAAAGATGTCTGCAAGATTTATGGGGAACTTGCAGATAACAGGGATCCAAACATAGAAACTTTCTATGCTGTAAATCGGTCTAAATCCAGATGATTTTAGCAGGTTATAACTACAGTTTGGGTTACATTTTGTGTAAGATGTAAATGTGGTGTTAATCAGAGCAGGTTTGTATTAATTTCAGTTACACACTCCCAATGACCATTTTATAATTTGTGGCCATTATTAAAGGAAGTTCATTGTAGTAACCCAGAAGTCAATGTATTTTCTTTTAAAGCTGCAGGTCTGTTATGCAGCAGAAATGCTGTCAGTATAAAAGCACCATGTGAGTCTGCAGTTCTTGCGTAGCAGATGCAGTTTGTGTTCTGTACTGAAGCTCTTTTATACCTACTATATCAGGCATGGATTCTAACTGGTGGGTGCTGAAACCTGATTTCCGGCTTCCAACCGAAGAGGAGATCAGAGCAATGGTTTCCCCAGAGCAGTGTTGTGCATACTACAGTATGCTAGTGGCGGAGCAGAGACTAAAGGTTTACACATGCACGCTTCCTATCTCGATGTGCACATTTTTCTTACAGAGCCACACCAGCTAATGTACACTTCTCTCTCCCAGGATGCTGGTTATGGTGAGAAGTCTTTTTTTGCACCTGAGGAAGAGAATGAGGAGGAATTCCAGATGAAGATTGATGATGAGGTCAGAGGTTTAATGAGTACATTTGAATATTGTATTTATGCTGGATGGTGCTTGTCTTTTCTGTGGTTTGATTATATTAATGTGGTGGTATGGTCAGGTACGCACTGCACCATGGAACACAACTCGGGCGTTCATTGCAGCCATGAAGGGGAAGTGTCTCCTGGAGGTCACAGGGGTCGCTGACCCCACCGGCTGTGGAGAAGGTTTCTCATACGTCAAAGTCCCTAACAAACCTACACAGCAGAAGGTACATGCTTTCTGACCATTTAGCACAGCTCCTGGCAATTAAGAATGTTTCAGATGCATGAGAATGTCCACACACCCTCATTATCAAACACTGTGTTTCCTGTTTTTGCTCAGGATGATCGAGAGCCCCAGCCAGTGAAAAAGACTGTGACGGGAACTGATGCGGATCTGAGACGCTTGTCACTCAAAAATGCCAAACAGTTGCTTCGCAAGTTTGGTGTTCCTGAGGAAGAGGTAACACTGAACTAATAAACTAATCAAAGATACAGTCTCTGATTGACATCAGATTAAGCTAATCACTTATCGGAGAATAAAGGTGCTGTGTGTAATTTTTTTCAATGTTATTAACTCCTAATAATGTTATCGCCGTAATGACAATGTTTATTGGTGGTCATTTTGTAGTCTCTTGCCTTTATATTCTCTAATATGTGTATGTATGTGTGTATTTAGATAAAGAAACTTTCCCGTTGGGAGGTGATCGATGTTGTAAGGACCATGTCTACTGAACAGGCTCGTTCAGGGGAGGGGCCTATGAGTAAATTTGCTCGTGGGTCTCGATTCTCTGTAGCAGAACATCAGGAACGTTACAAAGAGGAATGCCAGAGGATCTTTGACCTGCAGAACAAGTGAGAAATAGCGAGAAACTAGCAGGGATCTTCTACATTTCATTCTGCGTTATCTCACACTAAAAATGTTTTGCAGTAGCACTGTTTGTGCTTACCCTAACCCTAACACGGTGGTTACAAAATAGGAATATGACAATTCTAGTTAATTTTACAATACTCTTGTAAAATTGTAAACTATTAATGTGTGTGTGTTTTTGTGTTTTAGAGTACTGGAGTCCACAGAGGTGTTATCAACAGACACAGATAGCAGCTCAGCAGAGGACAGTGATTTTGAGGAGATGGGCAAGAACATAGAAAACATGTTGCAGAATAAGAAGACCAGCTCTCAGCTGAGCAGAGAGAGAGAAGAACAGGAGAGAAAAGAACTGCAGCGGATGCTGATGGGAGAAGACAATGAGAGAGAGAGGGGCCGCAAGGAACGACGCAAAGGCTGTACGTGTGTGTGAAATTTTTAATGACACGATTATGCTTCTTCTAGTTTTTTATTTAAGTATTTATATGGTGGCTGTCAAAAAAAACATGACAGATTTATTTAGACATACATTAAATATTGAAGAACAGGTTAAGTAAAAATACAATTAATTTACAATATAGTACATATATTTATCAAAATGCTTCTCTCTAGAGTTAATATTTCTAGCTAGCTATCAGGTTTATGGACTTTTCTAAAGTAAATATAACATTGCATGGTATATTGTTTACAAGCTGTTTTATTTGTCTTTGCGTGGTTGATACACTGAGCGATTACATGAGACATGATACGGATTTCATTAAGTACTGGAAAGTACTGGACAATAAGTCTTTCAACATACCTTTTAATGTTCATTCATGCTTATTTCATGCTGTAACTAGTAAAGCGGAAGAGATAATTAGTTCACGTGTGCTCCGCAATGCCCCTTAGCTTGAACTGACAGATTGAGACAGCAGTCTGTCACAGCACATTAAAGAGCACCTAAACTTAATTTCATAAATTGCTAGAATTTGAAAGTTTAAACTTTTTTTCCCATATCAAAAGTAACAAAACACAAAACTTACTGCATTTTTTCCCTTCTTTTTGGATGGGAGGTATGCTACAAAGTTGTTCATTCATCAACTGAAAACAGCATAGAAGTTTGATTCTTGGGATTCAAGAATCTAAATTGGTTCTTCAAAATGAGAATCGATTAAAATCAATATTTTTAACCCAGCCCTGATCTATACCCGGAACTTTGTCATTCTCTGTATCTAATAACAGCGTCTGTTTGTGCATTTTAGCGAGCGCCCTCTCCACCAGCTCTCACAAAGATGATGACGCTTCCTCCGTCACTAGCCTGAACTCTTCAGCAACAGGACGAAGGCTGAAAATTTATCGCACGTTCCGTGACGAGGATGGCAAAGAGTATGTGCGCTGTGAGACTGTACGCAAACCGGCTGTTATCGACGCTTATTTGCGTATACGCACCACAAAGGATGATGACTTCATGTAAGTATCTGTTTGTGTACTTTAAGTAGGGTTGTCGTGATACCAAAAGTTCAGTAGTTGGTGCTAGTACACAGCAAAAACTAATAGTATTGAACACACTCTTTTATTTAAAACGTTGAATATAAATATTAACAAATGTAAAAAAAAAACAACGTTATTATTATTAATAAATGTATAAAATAAAATTATTATTATTATTATAAATAAAACTGCCTGTGTGTGTTATTCATATGTCTGCAGTCGCAAGTTTGCATTGTTCGATGAACAGCACAGGGAGGAGATGAGAAAGGAACGGCGAAGAATTCAGGAACAGCTGCGGCGCCTTAAACGAAACCAGGAGAAAGACAAATTTAAAGGTCCACCTGAGAAAAAGGCCAAGAAGGCCAAAGAACGACCAGACCTGAAGGTACAAAATTAAAAATATACTCCTACTTGTCACTAATGTGCGCTTATAAATTCTTCTGAAAGTGTTTTGCTGTGCATGAAGTGAGCACATGATATTTGTCTGCACAGACTGATTGTAATGTTTTTGGTTTCATCTACAGCTGAAATGTGGAGCTTGTGGGGCAATTGGCCACATGAGAACCAATAAGTTTTGCCCATTGTACTACCAAACCAATGCCCCACCTTCTAATCCAGTGGCCATGACAGAAGAGCAGGAAGAGGAGCTTGAGAAGACTGTGATCCACAATGACAATGAAGAACTTATTAAAGTCGAAGGAACCAAGATTGTGCTTGGAAAGCAGCTCATTGAGAGGTAATACAGACATGTTAGTTGTATAACATGTTTGTGGACTTTTTTTTTTTTTAAATCAACGTCAAGACTTGAGGTTAAAATCGATAAAGTATAAGTGAAAGTGGTAATCATTTAAATGTTTGCCATTTAAATTCCATATTAAGTTTTCTGTTAATCACCTTTTACCTTCACTTTTTAAATGGGCCTGTGGTCAAGTTGTAATTGTTTACTAAAACTATTTACAAATATTTTGGTTGTTCATTGAATTAATGCTGAAATAAAATATAAATATTAGATGAAAATTGCAAACTTAAAGGATTAGTTCACTTTAAAATGAAAATTACCCCATGATTTACTCACCCTCAAGCCATCCTCGGTGTATATGACTTTCTTCTTTCTGATGAACACAATCTGAGTTATATTACTAAATATCCTGACGCTTCCAAGCTTTATAATAACAGTGACAAGGTCCATTGAGTTTAAAGCTCAAAAAAGTGTCTCTATCCATCATATACGTACTCCATACGGCTCTGGGGAGGTTAACAAAGGCCTTTTGAAGCGAATCAATGTGTTTTTGACCGCCTTCCATATTCAAATTACGTTTATGATGGCTGGATGCATTTTTTTTCAGCTTCATACTCAATGGAATCCATCACTGCCATTATAAAGCTTGGAAGCGTCAGGATATTTTTTAATATAACTCTGATTGTGTTCATCAGAAAGAACAATGTCATATACACCTAGGATGGCTTGAGGGTGAGTAAATCATGGGGTAATTTTCATTTTAAAGTGAACTAATCCTTTGATGAAAATTAGAAACGTTGCCCTAAAACATTAATTACTGTAATAGTATGTAAACAATACTAAAATAACACTGGTAGTGTGACATGAGTTTTAAAATGTTCTGTCTAGTCTTGTAATGATTATGCTTTATGCATAATAACATTAAAATATTTACCAAAGTACTGTTCAAAATAGTTTTAGATAATTTATTTTTGGCAGGTCAACTTCCCAAACGTATAATTTGTATGCTCAGCTGCTGATACATGATTAATATGTTTATAGTGCTGATGAAGTGCGGAGGAAATCTCTGGTTCTGAAGTTCCCCAAGCAGCAGCTTCCTCCTAAAAAGAAGAGACGTGTGGGGACAACAGTGCACTGTGACTACCTCAATGTAAGAGTATGTTTTAAGTGTTTGTTTGTGCATTAGTTTTTTACAGATTCCATGTATGAGTGATCAGCACATGGCAGCACCTCAGTGTGCCATCATCATCTGTTATACTATCTCTCTGTCTTTTCTCTCAGCGTCCTCATAAGTCCATCCATCGCAGAAGGACAGATCCCATGGTCACGCTCTCTTCAGTCCTGGAGAGCATCATTAATGACATGAGGGACCTTCCTAATGTAAGACACATTCACCTATGTTATATACTAGACATAAACACATGCTCTGACACACTGATTGAATAAGGTGTTTGTCTCTCAGACGTACCCGTTTCACACTCCTGTGAATGGCAAAGTGGTTAAGGATTATTACAAGATCATCACACGGCCGATGGACCTGCAGACGTTACGTGAAAATGTTCGCAAGCGCATGTACCCTTCACGAGAAGAGTTCAGAGAGAGCGTCGAACTTATCTTCAAAAATAGTGCTACGTACAATGGTACTTTCAAATGCGCATATAGGGACTTAAGGTATTTACTTGATGTACTTATGATCTATTTTTATGTATTAATATGTGTATTTTTCAGGTGCAAAGCATCCTTTAACCCTTGTTGGTCAAGCGATGCTGAGTCTGTGTGATGAGAAACTGAAAGAGGTAGATCTAAATATTTCACTAGGACTCCAAAACTCTTGCAGAGAGGTTGAAGAGTAATTATTGTTGCTCTCTTTGCAGAAAGAGGAGCGTTTGGTTCGTTTGGAAAAAGCCATTAATCCTCTTCTGGACGATGATGATCAAGTCGCTTTCTCCTTCATCCTCGACAACATTGTCACACAGAAGATGATGGCTGTCCCTGATGTGAGCGACCACTTGCTGTTCTACTCTAATATGTTTTATATTTACTTGTATTTGAGGACTTTCCATGTTTGCTCATCATCATTCTTATTTAATATCCGTCCAGTGTTACTGCAAGTCAAGATCCTCTTAAAGTTTAGGCTATCCTCTGAAATGTTGGCCTATTATCATTTTCTTTATTGGATTTTCCTACATTGAATAACAAGTGCACAGATAACAAACCCGTTTATCACAAGTTAATATGGGCAATATTATTACCCAAATTAACAAAACCAATAAACAAAACTGAAGCAGTAAAATAAAATGTCTATAAGTAATAAGCTTACATTTCTATAGTGTCAGTCAGTACATTATGGGGCGCCATTCTTATAAAAGATCTTTAAAGAGCCAATGAGTAAGAATCAACATTTTTTTTTAGCTTTATGCGAGTAAACACTTCTTTAATCCACATATCAGAGTTAGGGCTATTTTGAATTTTACATTTAAATTTTGAAAGTATTTTGACATTAAAAAAACTTGATCAGCAGCTTTAACACTGAAACAGTAGATTACCAGCTAATCTGTTGTATTTGATGGTTCCATATAAGATGTTTAGTTCGCAAAAATAAGTGAATTGCTCTTTCTTAATTAGTTAATCTCTTTTTCTCTCTGTAGTCCTGGCCCTTCCATCATCCTGTTAACAAGAAATTTGTTCCTGATTATTATAAAGTCATCATAAACCCTATGGATCTGGACAGTCTCCGTAAGGTCAGGAAGATCTGTGTGTGGACACAAGAAACTTCAGTATGATTGTGTTTTATTTCAGAATATCTGAACCGTGTGTGTTTGTGTGTCTGTGTAGAACATCTCCAAACACAAGTATCAGAACCGGGATGTGTTTCTTTTTGATGTTGGTCTCATTCACACCAACAGTGTCAAGTACAATGGTAAGAAACACATGAATATTTTTAGTTATGAAAATGCTGTTTTATCTTGAATAAAATCATGAATTTCACATTTGTATGCATTGCATTCTTTTTTTTTTTTTACTTCTCAGGTCCTGATAGTCCTTATACCAAGACAGCTCTGGAAATTGTGAATGTCTGCAAGCAGACTTTAGCAGAGGTATGTCTGTGTGAGAGTAAAGGAGTTCTTTGCTGTTTTGTGTGCTTTGTTTTACTTTGTGTTTGAGATGTTTAATGTGTATCTGTTAGTATGATGAACACCTGACTCAACTGGAGAAGGACATCTCTACTGCTAAAGAAGCTGCTCTGGATGCTGCAGACCTTGAGAGCTTAGACCCATTGACTCCTGGACCGTACACACCGCAGGTACATGCACACATCACACTGAGGGCATGATCTCGGGTATCTCAAGTGCTCTGTGTGCAAGTGTATTTGATAGCAGGTGAAATGAAGCATGTCATCATAAGAGACTCTGCCAGAAACAGAACACAAGGCTTGTATTTTCTCTCTCTCTCTCTCTCTCTCTCTCTCTCTCTCTCTCTCTCTCTCTCTCTCTCTCTCTCTCTCTCTCTCTCTCTCTCTCTCTTTCTTTCTTTCTCGTTCATAGTCCGAACATTCTGTATTGCACAGCTGTTTGATTCACATTTCCTCACTGTTCCTGTCTTTTCCTCCTCCCTTACAACTTGTTTGTCTTTCTGTGTCTGGGGCTTTTTCTTTTTATTATTTTTTTATACTTCTTGCTTTCTTTCTTGCTTTCTACCTTTCTTTCAGCCTGATGTGTGTGAGAACAGTGTGTCTGTGAGTTTGCAGGGAGATTCTAGTCTATTAGCCGAGGCTACGCTAATCCCTCCCACCCCTGAGAAAAGAGGGGGGCAGGTATTCCTCTCTCCCTCTCTGCATCCATCTATTCCTCTGTCCATCCATTTTTTCATCCATTTTATTGGCTGGCTTGCTTTATCCCTTTGGATATGTCCTCCCACCCCCTCATCCATCCATTTTGTGGTCATCCACCCCTTTACTGTGATGGTTTTTGTGTGCTGCTTGATTTGCTTTCTAACCCATCTTCAACTATTAAGTATGTTTAGGATCAGGGCTTGACATTTAACTTTTTTGTTTTCCAAAGTTACTAGCCACTCAGCATTTTCACTGGCCAAAATTTTGTTGGCTATATGTAAATGACCACTGTACACACCCAAATCAAGTCTACATGAAATGTAACATGACAGGTCATCAAATAGCTCAGATACGGTTGTGTGTAAAGCTCCTTAATCTAGACAGAGAAAACAGTTGCTTGTCTGAAAAAAGAAAGATTTTTTGGTGTAAATGTAATTTATTCTCAAGCTAACTTCTCATCAGTGTTCTATCTAGCATAATTAGTGTATGCGCCCATAAAGTAGCCTAGTGAAATACATATCCATATTTTCATGTGATTTGACAGTTTATTTCATTAAATATCAAAAATCTAAAAGGTGTGCATCATACATGACACCTGGTTGAACATTTTACAGTTGGTTTTATGACTGAGAGTCATTCTCTTCAAAAGCTATTGACGTTATAAACATGTATACCAATGTCGTGTAACTTTAGAGACGGTCCCTAAATTCACGAATATCGAATGTCCAACATCAAGCCAACTTTATGCCAGTCACATGATGCGCTATGGTTCTGCTGTGATCTTTGTTTGAAACTATTTTCGCTGCTGAAATAGAACAAAAACAATCAATCAGTGTATGATGAATGAATCTATTACATTCATCGCACGTACATCTCTGCATTGTTGTTTATGATGAGAGTGCTGATTGCAGTGAGTGAGAGCGCACTCTGAAAAAAAACTCATACGTTTCAGCGATGACTAATCTGAATGCCTCTGATTATTAGACATTGCATTCATAAGCTCAAAAGAATTGCGAGTGATTGTTAATAATGCGCAACGCAATTATAACAGTTGCCTTTTGAGAAGACTACAGTAAAATTCAACCTGCCAAAGTGGCTAGTGCAAGTGACTGTGTTACACGCCACAGCTGAAATACACCCACAAATGGTGGGCGTTAATGTCAAGCCCTGTTTAGGGTGGATTTTAGAACAAAACCTTTTCTTTTTTTATATAAGACTCTTACCAGTGAAGAACAATGAATGTAGCAGAAATCCTGCTTACAGTGGCTAATCTGGAGTATTTTCTCCAGAGTCTCAGCCATTAACTGCTTTAGTTTTAAAACAGCTCTAAGGTTTTAATGTACAAAACATTTAAAACCTAAACTGAGAAAAAAGAAACTCCATCGATCCAGCCCTCCCTCCATCTGTCCATCTATCCATCCTCTGCTGCATGCATTTTCTGATTGGTCCTGTCCTTCTGTGTACCTCTACACGGTCTTGAAGTACATTGTTGTGTGTACGTTCCTTAGGGGCGTCACGGCAGAGGCAGATTGGGCGAGGAGGAGTCTGATGTGGACATAGAAGGATTTGAGGAAGATGATGATGGCAAACCTAAAACACCTGCTCCGGTAATAAACATGCGCACAAAACTTCTCAGTCCCTTTTTTACCCCTTACTGTTTGATTTAATCAGGGATGCACCGAATCAAATGATCAAATGTGACCCGTGCTGGTAAAATGAGTCAATGCGGACGGGCTAATTGTGAGCTACAGGCAAAACAAGTGAAAAATCTCAATTTTGGTCGAATTTGAGGTTTTGTTTGTTCAAAATTTGTTCATTAAGCCCTCGTCTAGCTATCCCAATGCTCCAAATAGTATTTGAGAGGTGTGCCTTCCTAAATCTTTTCTTTGTTTTAATAATCCATGACAAATTGCCGTTTTTCTCTGCTCGCTTCGCAACTACTGGTGCTTCCCCTCTGCGAAAGCTTGGTATCGTTGTAAAACGCAGCATTCCAACTTTGTGTTTTCTATAGCAAATTCTCGATGACAATGAAATGAGTCTAAACCAAAATTCATGCTGATGTAAACAAAATGATCTTACTCGCACAGACTGACAGATCAGGCAGTGTGCGATCCCGATATACACGTTTACACAGAATTACAGTATTTCAAAATATCTGTCTTGGCGCATATTCACGCAAACATTATCTGTTATGTCTTAAGTAAACGTTTGGTTAACTGTTGGGGGAAAAACATCTGATGTGTAATTATATTATATTAGATTCTTGCATTACAGTTGGTCTTAATATATAGGCTGTCTGTCTCAATGTTAATCAAACAATTGTGGTGTTTTTGAATTTCTGAAAATTTGCACATTGTGACTCATTTTGCCAGCATGGGTTACAAATACAGTAATTCCAAGCATAGATACATACAGTATAACAAAGTTACAAATAAAGTAAGGACTAACTGTAGTGTATTCATGTACAGACATGTAACGATTAGGCCTAAATGTAAAATAACACTCTAGTGTTCAGTGTATTTATAGGTTGCTGTCACTTTAAGAGCGAATGCATGGATCCAATATAATGATACACATCCGATTTCTTCCTTAACCCTTTATGTTCACTTAACCGACATAACCAACTGTGTTTACGAGAATACTTGCAGAGGCTGGTATTTTGACAATTTTGTGTGTATGTGTCCGTTCAAGAGCGCGGAGATGCAAAAGAGGAATCAATGTGAAAAGTGCTTCTCTGTGTGCGCGCCCTTCGGGTGTGTGCAGCTGTGATGTGCGCACAGATAACAGTGCGCGAGTACCAAATTAATGGTGAAACTTAGCAATTAATCCGCAAAACACATGCGTGCGGAATATTTAACGGAGCATGAAACCGTAGCAGTGAACACTGAGGGGTGGGGTGGCATAATGCCTTTTTTTGGACATTTTTCTCTTTCTGCAAACAAACGAAAATGCCATTTTCGTCCGATAATGCGGCTGAAATTTCGGTACATTCCTAGATTTAATTATTGTGAACAGAATAAAAATATGCATTAAAATATGCATGTAACAGTTAACACTGTATAATAAGGTCTTGTTTGATTGAACTAACTGTGAGCAATATATTTTTTACAGCATTTATTAACCTTTGTTAATGTTAGTTAATAAAAATGTTGATGTTAATTCACAGTGCATTAATGTTGACTGATACAACTTTTGGTCTTAATGTTCTAGCAAATGTTGAGATTGCATTTAATTAAGATTAATAAATTCTGGAGAAGTATTGTTCATTGTTAGTTCATGTTAACTAATGTAGTTAACAAATGAAACCTTATTGTAAAGTGTTTTCCAAAAATGCAATATTAATTCAAATCAAAGCAAATTAAGTGGTTTAACTGAATGTTTCAGTGTCAGAGATTTGAATGTTGTATGTACTTTCAGGCTGAAGAGGGAGATATGGATGATGAGGACGAGGAGGATGATGAAGATGATCTCCTCATGCGGCCACAGAGGCGTATACATGGAGATGAAGAGGAGGATGAGGATGATGAAGGCTCCAGGCGGCCACCACAGGCCAGTGTGCTTTACCAGGATCTGCTGATGTCAGATGCAGAAGACGACGCCAGTGAGGAGGAAGGCGATAATCCATTCTCCTGTAAGTATACCTTGTGTGTTTGTGTCTGTGTTGTGTGTGTCTGTGTGAATTTAGCTGTGTATGTAACAATGACTCTCTGCTCTAAATTTGAAGCTATCCAACTGTCAGAGAGCGGCAGTGACAGTGATGCTGAACTGGGGCATCAGGAGAGCACCCGTATTGGACTAGAGCAGGACGAGAGTATGATGTCTTATGAGGGGGAGGGGCCTGATGGGGTAACGCACATGGAGGACAGCAACGTCAGGTCAGAATACATGCACACAAGCATATACTTGTTTGAGTAAAACTGATGTAATTCCATGTAAAATCATAATTTTGTATCAGTGTTATACATATGCTACTGTTCTTCAGTAGCTGCAGGGTGCTAGAGTCCTTATTGTTTGGCAGACTATTGACCAAGTTAATACTAATAATGATTTTCTTGTACTTCAGTGGGTGTTGTGATTTTTTTTTAAAAATGTAATCCTATATTGTCTCTTAGGAAGGCTCAAATGTGCTTCCTAATACCTAGTCTTTTGTCATTCTCACACACACACAGGCAGAACACAACAGAACAGGTCAACACAGCACCATAGACCCCAATATATATAAAATAAAATAAAATATGTAAAAAAAAATAAATGCATGAATAATTAAGGAGCTGTTTTTCTGTATTTTTTTATTTGATTAATTTAATGCAGTCTTGGTGAGCATAAGAGACTTTTAAAACATTTTAAAATATCTTGCCCAACACAAACGAATGAATGGTGGTGTACAAGTGTTAAGTAGGGCTGGGTTTGGCACAGATTCCAGATTAGATTAATTTCTGATTTTCACCTTTTTAGACTACCTACATCTACCTTTTCCGCCTATTAATATCATACAAAGTTAACTTCTCTAGAGTATAACTTATATAACTTATATAAAAACACACTGAAAGGCAGCAGCAACCTGTGTTTGTCTTTAACACACTTATAGTTACAGGGGGATCCGCCCACTTACCCTGCAACAACTGCAGGATTTTCTTAGGATTTTAAGAATCAATATTGGATTTTTTGGACAAATAACAGTATCACTTTTAGCCCGTCCCTGGTTCTAAGGGCTGCTGTATAGATCAGATATTGCCATTACTAATAAGGTGATGTGGCTATTTTATTTGAAAGGAATTACCTTCTTTTTTTCACTCATATTTTTAACAAATGGCCCTGTCTTCTCCTCATACATTTCTGAATACACTTTCACTTACACTTCCTGTGTGTTACAGCTATGGCAGCTACTATGATGGAGACAGTCAGATGCAAAGACAGGTGTCCAGCCCCAGGACAGGAGAGCGGGACGGAGAGGAGATGTATGGGATAAGTGAAGAGGAAGAAGAGGAGGAAGAGGATGAGCGGAGGCGAGGGCCTAGTGTTCTCACACAGGCACAGCTCAGTGATGATGAGGAGGACAGTGAAGAATTCAGATCTGTTGGAGGAGACAGTGACATGGATTCTGACAACTAACACACGCTTCTTCCTCTTCTGTCATATGTGCTGTGTGTAACTGTCCTGGTGGTGATGATGGTGTTGCACATAACTGTATATTTCGTACTATTCTAATTGTTGTGTTTTACATGTTATTTTTATATGACTTGTTGAGCATGTTTCAGTGGCTCAGACAATGTTTATGATGAAGAATGTGAGAAATAAATGTTTATGTATCTGAAATGTACACATTGTGAGTTTTGTACCTCCTAAACCTAAATTAATTCTGCCAAACTACTCTTTTAAATACAATCCATCATTCCAAAATTATTTTTTTTAAAACACATTGAACTTAGACCTGGGCAGTTCATACGGGCAGTTGACACATTGTATTAGTTGTATTATTTGGATATAAAAAGGTCCCCCCAAAAATTCCTCCAGTCATGTTTTTATTGCTTAACTGTAAAACTTTTTTTTTTTTAATCAATAAACTATTATCTTTTTAATTTTTTGTATCAGTTTCAAGTAAAATGTAAAATCAAAAGTACAAATGGACAAAAGTATCAGGACACCTGACCATTATACCAACAGGGACTGTAATGACGTTGCATTCTCCAGCTATAACAGCTTCCACTCTTCTGGGAAGCCTTTCAACAAGATTTTGGAGTTTCTGTGGGAGATTTTGCCCATTCATCCAGTAGAGCATTTGTGAGGTCAGGCACTGATGTTGGATGAGAAGGCCTGGCTCACAATCTCTGTTCCACTTAATCCCAAAGCTGTTAGATGGGGTATTTGATATGTGTCAAGGTCAAAACCAGTCAAGTTCTTCCACACCAAACTCATCCGATCATGTCTTTATGGACCTTGTTTTGTCCACTAGGCTAGGGCACAGTCATGTTGGAATAGAAAAGGGCCTTCCCCCAACTGTTCCCACAAAATTGGAAGCACAACATTGTCCAAATTGTTTTGCTATTCTAAGGCATTAAGATTTCCTTTCACTGGATGTAAAAGGCCTAGCCCAACCCATAAAAAACAGCTCCATATATCATTATCCCTGCTCCACCAAACTTTACAGTTGGCACAATGCAGTCAGGCAAGTAATGTTGCTCGCTGACATGCTTGTGATGGTTGTTCATGAGTCCCTTGTTTGTCCGGAGCAGTTCTGAAATCATCTTCTACATATCTGAACCCTTTTTAACAGTGACTGTATGATTTAGAGATCCATCTTCTCACACTGATGACAATTGAGGAACTCAGACAACTATTAGTTGAAGGTGAAAACATTTACAGATGCTCAAGATGGCAAAATGATGCATTGAGTGATGCTGTAAATTCTTATTTTTTTTAAATTTCATTTAGCACTGCCCTTTAGAAGCTACGAAATATTTACGTTTCCCCGAAGACAAAATAAGCAATATTATCTACCTGCAATACCGGAGGCTGCACTTTTAGAACCGCCGCAGTTTCAGGACTACATTTCTAGGACCCTAGTTTTTTTTTCGTGACAGCGCCATCTAGCCAACTGTACTCCAACAGAGGAGACCTGATTCAAAATTTTATACACCTTATTTTTAACAAAACAGCAGGCATGGCCATTTTAAATTTAATTACTTAAATTAGTTTAAATATTTCAACATGGTTACCAATAAGTAGGTTTATAGCTAGGGGTTGGTTAGGACAATATATCAATTAAACGACTAAATCATTGCTAGGGTCCTAGAACTGCGGTCCTGAAAATGCAGCCTCGGAGTTTGCAGGCAGATGCTAGTGCAATTTACCCCGATTATACTTTATAAAAAGTAGTTAATGCATATTCTACAAGGGGTTCGATCAATGAAATAGTCAAGTCACCTTTTTTTACGTACTATAATAGTTGCGCTTTATTTTACAGTACGTGTACTTAACTAATAAATTACTGGGTAATATAAGGTGATTACATGGGTTAAGGTTAGGTTTAGGGGTAGGATCAGGGTTAGTACCTAGTCATTACCCAGTTATTGTAATTACTATAATATGTACATAGTATGTACATGGGAACAGGGCTGTAAAATAAAGTGCTACCAAAGCAGCTTTACAGTGATAACAGGAAAATGATTCAATGATGCAAACTGTTTTCATTTGGGCTGTACAGCAGCTCTAAAAGAAAGTGTCATTGTTCAGCTGAAGTCAGTTCAGTGTTGATTCAGTGCTGTCGTAAAGATAATCAATTATTAAATTAGTTCATTTAATCTATAAAGCAGTCCTGCAGAAAACAGTGATGTCATTGTCCAGCTCAATGCAGTCAAATCAATAATATTGTTGAATATTAAGTGACCCCAGCTAAGCAAGCCAGAGGCAACAGTGGTGAGGAACCCAAACTCCATCAGGTGACAAAATGGAGGGAAAAAACAACCTACAAATATAAACCAAGAATAGTAATTTCTTTAACAAAAGAAAAAAAGAAAATAAACTTTTGAATGGTAGTGTATTTGTGTAAATGTAGTCACATTTAGTGACTGTGAGTCCAAATGTCCGAGGGAAAAAAAGTTTAAATGTCATGTCCTGCATTGTGACATGATAAACACCATCTAAAACTTATTTAAATAGCTTTTAAATAATTGTTCATCAGTTCACCTCATGTTAATTCATTAAATTGAATAGGCTATGTAGGCTAATTATAAAAAAAATAAAAAAAAGCAAATAGTTACATCACAGGACCAAAGTTCACATGTCCACACCTGTAAAAATCTACTAGACACAGCGAGTGTTTGCGCATGCTCCAGCTCTCACGCACTATAAAAAAATAAATTACCAAGTACAGTGCAAAGAGCCTATTATGCAAGTGCCACTGGTGGAATTCAGATGTGTGTTGGAACTAAAAGATGAAGGTCTTACTGTACGTGTGTTTCATCTTATTTGTTACTGATGAGGCAACTGGACAGGTGGTAGACCGTAAGTGTGTGTTCAAAAGAAGGCTTGAATATGTTAAAATGGTTGTGTAGTATCTGTTTTACAAATAATCATGATATATTAGTTAGTAAGCTAATACTATAATTACTTCAGCTGTCTGTGGGAATATTGCTGACTTTCATGATTGTCCAGTGGACAATGGGAAGTGTGATGAGACAAGTAGCAGATGTAGCTGTTTCGAGGGACAACCATTCTGTCGGTAATCTTCTACCTTTAATACTCTACACTGTAGTTTAAACTTTAGCTTGTTTTGAGATTCACCCTTTCTTCTGCTCTCTGTGTAGGTGCAACAGTAAAAAGGGTGAGTTTTACATTGATGAAAACTGTTCTCAGAGATGGACAGTAGTGACCTTTGCTCTGGTGGCATCTCTGCCTGGGCTCACACTTGCTGTGTTGGTGGGGGTGATTGTTTATGTGATGATACTGCCATCAAAGAGCCACGCAGGGTGAGAATGACCCTTACAGCCCATGATGCTCTTAAGTAATTATTGTGTGTTATGTCTAAGTAAGTCATTCTGTGCATGTGTTTGTGCCCAGTGAAGTAATGAAGACACCAAAGACAGCCTATAAAGAGCAGGACTTGTTCCCTGGAATTACTTTTGCTTCTGATATGAATGTGAGTCAATGTGTTTCTTGTGGTTAAAAATAGTTAATGATTCATATCAGTAGCACTAGGCTGCCATAATCCTAATCAGAAATGTGAAACATCAGGAAATACCTTTGAAAGTCGTAAAAACAGCTCAACAAATCATAAACAGAGCATAAGTCATTTTCAACCCTGACATATCTGACAAGTATATCAACTTCCTGAATGGTCTGCCAACTATTAAAAATGCACATTTACTTTTTTCTGTCTTGTTTTCAAAGGGTCGACCTCCCCCTAACATGAGACCTGTACAACAAGATCACATTCCCATGGCAGCCATGTCCAACCGGCCCTATAGGTGAGTTTTATCCCTTTTCTGATGTCTACTATTATTATCATAAGGCAAGACATTAAACCATTGTTTTAATGCAATGCTCATGCATTTTTCCTAACAATTCTTCTGTCAGTGAAAAGAAAATACATTTGAGTAATTATTTTATTAAACTGTATCTATTTGCCCCCGTAGATTTCAATTACATACATAGTACATAGTTTTCTCAAAATGAGTTTTTTTCCTCTCATGCACTGAGCCAGAAATCTCCACTTCAGTAACACTTGCATACGCCACACTTTCTGGGTTCATTTCTACTTATATATTGAAGGTTTTTACAGTGGGACCAATCTTGTATCTTAAACCAATGCAATCACACAAACACCTGGTTCGCTATCTTTGTGGGGACTCTCCATAGACGTAATGATTTTTATACTGTACAAACTGTATATTCTATCCCCTTAAACTAAAAAACGCATTCTGTATGATTTATAAGATTGATTCCTCATAGGGACCCCAAAGTCCCCATGAGTCAGTGTGCATTCAGGTTCCCCCACCGAGATAGAAAAAAATGAACAAACAGACACAGACAGACACAGACAAACACACACACACAAAAAATTGAATTTCTTGTTTTCTCTAGCTGGCTTCCTAATCTAGTTGTCTAATAAACCTGGCATTGTGTGCTACAACGATTGTTGGCTATTTGATGAATGCTTTGGATAGAAGCGTCTGCTAAATGCATAAATGTAAATGTAAATTTGTTCATATATCTTTCACATGATTTATACAACGTTTTATTCCCGTGGGAAATACTAATAATTAATGTGAAATTTATCCTAAATGCATTGGAACCACTGACCTCTATATATTACAGATCACTGCAGTGGAATGTAATTTTGTTTATTTTATCTGCCATATCATCATGTATTATAATATTTAATTTAATCTGCATCACTCTTCAGTCTATCCAGTAGTGTGCGTCCATCTGCTGACAGCATGACTGATGCAAGACCCCGTGAGACAAACAGGTACGTTATCAGGCATAACATTATGAACTATGAGCCTAATATTGTGGTCCCCCTTTTGCTGTCAAAACAGCCCTGACCCGTCGAGGCATGGACTCCACTAGACCCTGTAGGTGTGCTGTGGTATCTGCCACCAAGATGTTAGCAGCAGATCCTTTAAGTCCTTTAAGTTGTGAGCTGGGGCCTCCATGGATCGGACTTGTTTGTTCAGCACATCCCACAGATGCGGATTAAGTTCTGGGCCAAGTCAACACCTCAAACTCGTTGTTGTGCCCCTCAAACCATTCCTGAACCAATTGTGCTTTGTGGCAGGGTGCATTATCCTGCTCAAAGAGACCACAGCCACCAGGGAATACCGCTTCCATGAAAGGGTGTACATGGTCTGCAACAATGCTTAGGTAGTTGGTATATGTCAAAGTAACATCCACATGGATGGCAGAACCCAAGGTTTCCCAGCAGAACATTGCCCAAAGCATCACACTGCCTCCACCGGCTTGCCTTCTTCCTGTAGTGCATCCTGGTGCCATGTGTTCCACATGTAAGCCATGCACACGCACCCGGCCATCCACGTGATGTAAAAGAAAACGTGATTCATCAGACCAGGCCACCTTGCTCCGTGGTCCAGTTCTGATGCTCACGTGCCCACTGTTGGTGCTTTCGGCGGTGGACAGGAGTCAGCATGGTCACCCTGACTGGTCTGCGGCTATGCAGCCCCATCCGCAACAAACTGTGAAGCACTGTGTATTCTGAAACCTTTCTATCAGATTCAGCATTTACTTCTTGAGCAACTTAAGCTACTGTAGCTCGTTTGTTTGATCGGACCACACTGGCCAGCCTTCGCTCCCCATGTGCATCAATGAGCCTTGGCCGCCCATGACCCTGTTTCTTCCTTGGACCACTTTTGATAGATACTGATAACTGCAGACCAGGAACACCCCACAAGAGCTGCTGAAACGAAAGGGTTCGTTGAGGTATATGGATATTAACATAGATGGGTGCGAAACACAGCAGGCAGGACTGGATGAGATAGATTCTAAATACTCAGCAGAAGGTAGATGAGTTCTTTACTGAAGAAACTTGGGCATACATGTGTGGTTTTTCTTTGCACGCACACAGAAACCCAGCATTAACTCATACTCTGTGCTGATAAAGCGGCAATGTTGAATTAGAAGGCAGCTGACAAACTTTTTACTCTCTTGCATGTACTGCAACTACTCGCTATCTGCCGACCAGTTCCGCTTCAGCGCTTATGATGTTGCAGCAATAGAGTGCTCTGGTTGGTCTGTACCATCCGGAATCTAAGGGCAACCTGGCCTTTTGCACAGCCGCCCCCAAATTCAGGAACTGAATTCGCTCATCTAACAAAAAGGTTTATATCTTGTCCTCGTCATCCTTAGGTAGGGCTGGGAGCTGGATAAGACGAGCCACGACCCGTGTGTAGGTCCTACCATTTATGTCTACGCTGGCTGTCCGGACTCTGCCATCTGAGCCTGAGAAGACCTGGTTGACCCTGCCTACTGGCCAGAGGGCACGAGGAAGTTGGGGATCAACAATCATAACCACGTCCCCAATCTCTAGTGACTTCTTCTCGGTTTTCCACTTCTGGTGGGCTTGGAGACTGGGTAAGTAGTACTTTAAGAAATGTCTCCAAAAGTGCTCTGCAAGTAGTTGACTGTGGCGCCAGCATATGCGACTCAGGATCTCAGACTTTTGGTAGACTACTTGAGGTAAGGACGCATCTCGACGACCAATCAGGAAGCAGTACGGTGTGATCGGGTCAAGGTCGGCTACATCTGAGGAGGTATACCCAAGAGGCTTTGAGTTGAGAATACCTTCAACCTCGACCAGGACTGTTGTCAACACTTCCTCAGTGACAGTCTGGGCCCCAATAGTCACTCTGAGGGCTCAATCGAGCAGATCTCCCTCACCCAGCAACCACCGAAGTGAGGGGCACTTGGCGGGTTGTATACAAACTTGATCTGCTGGCTGGCGAGGTGACACTGTAATTCCTCTTGGAGGGTGGCGAAGGTGTCATTCAAGTCACGTTCTCCTCCCTTAAAGTTGGTGCCTTGGTCGCCCACAATAACTCATACGGCTTCCCTCGTTGGGCAATGAACCGTCGTAGGGCCATCAGGAACGAATCAGAGTCGATACTGGTAAGAAGGTCGAGATGGGTTGCCCCACTTAAAGATAATGCCCCACCTCTTCTCGTTACAACAACCAATCTTAACTAATAAGGGGCCGAAACAGTCATGCCAGTTGAGTAGAAGGCTGGATGGAAGTATCTCTGTCTGGTAAGGGGCAGGTCGGCCATGAATGGAACTTCTGGACGGCCTCTCCATTTTCTACACTTTGTAAGCCACACTTGAGTAAAAGTATAGATATCTTGCCAGAAAATTACTTTGGTAAAAGTTAAAGTCAGTGTTTAGAATATTACTTGAGTAAAAGTTTTTAAAGTATGTGATATTTATTGTACTTAAGTATAAAAAGTATTTTTTTCATATTAAACGTACTTAAGTATTAAAAGTAAAAGTACAAGTAAATGCAAAATACAAAAGGATCAAAAAAATATTTTAAAATAGTTCAGCAAGCAGCAAGATTGTGTTCAGTTTTAATTCTTCAATTCTGTTTTCTTTGATTAAAAAAATGGCAAACTGTTTAATGTAAGTTTTAAATATAAAAAATATTAATATGTGAATTATACCTTGATCATTCATGTTAATTCATAGTACAGTAACTAATGTAAGAGTAACCTAAAGTAATGTAACCTTAGTTCATGTTAAAAATTGTTACCATTTCATATTTATATATTTAAATCCATACAGTCATGCTTAAAGATGGCCATCTTCACACATAAAGTCATAGCATTGAAATTAGACACAGTATATGTACACTCACCTAAAGGATTATTAGGAACACCTGTTCAATTTCTCATTAATGCAATTATCTAATCAACCAATCACATGGCAGTTGCTTCAATGCATTTAGGGGTGTGGTCCTGGTCAAGACAATCTCCTGAACTCCAAACTGAATGTCAGAATGGGAAAGAAAGGTGATTTAAGCAATTTTGAGCGTGGCATGGTTGTTGGTGCCAGACGGGCCGGTCTGAGTATTTCACAATCTGCTCAGTTACTGGGATTTTCACGCACAACCATTTCTAGAGTTTACAAAGAATGGTGTGAAAAGGGAAAAACATCCAGTATGCGGCAGTCCTGTGGGCGAAAATGCCTTGTTGATGCTAGAGGTCAGAGGAGAATGGGCCGACTGATTCAAGCTGATAGAAGAGCAACTTTGACTGAAATAACCACTCGTTACAACCGAGGTATGCAGCAAAGCATTTGTGAAGCCACAACACGCACAACCTTGAGGCGGATGGGCTACAACAGCAGAAGACCCCACCGGGTACCACTCATCTCCACTACAAATAGGAAAAAGAGGCTACAATTTGCACGAGCTCACCAAAATTTGAAAATTGGACTGGAAAAATGTTGCCTGGTCTGATGAGTCTCGATTTCTGTTGAGACATTCAGATGGTAGAGTCAGAATTTGGCGTAAACAGAATGAGAACATGGATCCATCATGCCTTGTTACCACTGTGCAGGCTGGTGGTGGTGGTGTAATGGTGTGGGGGATGTTTTCTTGGCACACTTTAGGCCCCTTAGTGCCAATTGGGCATCGTTTAAATGCCACGGCCTACCTGAGCATTGTTTCTGACCATGTCCATCCCTTTATGACCACCATGTACCCATCCTCTGATGGCTACTTCCAGCAGGATAATGCACCATGTCACAAAGCTCGAATCATTTCAAATTGGTTTCTTGAACATGACAATGAGTTCACTGTACTAAAATGGCCCCCACAGTCACCAGATCTCAACTCAATAGAGCATCTTTGGGATGTGGTGGAACGGGAGCTTCGTGCCCTGGATGTGCATCCCACAAATCTCCATCAACTGCAAGATGCTATCCTATCAATATGGGCCAACATTTCTAAAGAATGCTTTCAGCACCTTGTTGAATCAATGCCACGTAGAATTAAGGCAGTTCTGAAGGCGAAAGGGGGTCAAACACAGTATTAGTATGGTGTTCCTAATAATCCTTTAGGGGAGTGTATATTTCACACTTTATTTGCTTCTACTTTAGAACACTTGATGGTTATCTAATCAAAATATGTAACAGTAATGATAAAAAAAAATTTAATCGAACGAGTTTCTGATTTGTTTATGTTTCTGTGAGGATAGTTTGATTTCTTGATTCTCATTTCTCATAACGACTGCATAAAAGCGTCCAGATGGATATAAAATAATGCAAATAGATGGTAACACACGTGACATTAAACATTTGGGTCAGACTTTCATGTGTTTTTGTCACGTTGTTTAAACCGCTTGAGGTACTAATGTTAGCATCCTCTCAGCCTCGATGGCATTAATACAGCATCTAGTCAACAAATTAATTACTTTATAGTGATGGGAAAACATGTATTGTAGTGTATAACATACAGTTTTGTTGTCTATGTTTTAAATCTGTTTTTGAAGTGTCCCGCTCTGTAAAGCGCTCACGTATCAGCCGCTATAGCAACGGACGCAACCCGGAAAATGAAGTCAACCGCGGTTGCGCGAGCACTTGTTTGCACATGCTTGCTTGCAGTCCATCGAATTTATTTTGTAGTAACGAAAATGCTTTGGGGAAATGTATAGGAGTAAAAGTATACATTTTATGTAGGAAATGTAGTGGAGTAAAACTGTAAAAGTAAAAGTTGACAGAAATATTGAAACTCAAGTAAAGTACGGATTCTCCCAAAAAATACTTAAGTACTGTAATTACTTCGTTACATTACACCACTGCTCACCAATGAGCGTACACGAAGGGCGAAGAACTTGAATGCTTTAATGTCACCTGGCTTGAGGTTGGGACCTTCTAGCACTTCGGCGATATTCCGCAGAACAATCTTGTGGGGTTGACCATACATCTTCATAAGAGCTTGCATAGTATCTGTATAGGGTCGCACAGAGTTACAGTAGGAATCTGCTACTAGTAGGGCCTCTTCTAGCTCTAGATGATCAGTTAAGATCTGATACTTAAAGCATTCACTCGTTTCCGCTAGCAGAAGGTTCTCTAGCGCCATCCGTAGTCTCGAAAACTGTCTGGGGTCAGCTGCTGTCAGGCTGGGTATGGTAGGCTTGGGGCCTCTGTATATCTGCTCTTGGGCATGCAGCATCTCCGCTCTAGGAGCCATTTCTAGTCGTGGGGGCAGGCAGAAGTCTCTCTCGCTTTGGCAACGACTGTGTCTGGGACTAGGTGTCTCATCATTGTACTGTCCAGCTGCTACAGGATGGGCTGAATAAATGTAGGACCTCGGAGGGGAAGCGCGGCGTCTCGTCTCCTGCTTTAATGTAGCGTTCTCCGCCAGGAGCCCTCGCAGTGTGGACAGAATCTCAGGTAGAATGTGGCTGCGAAGCTCGTCGCTATCTCTCTTCATCTCAGTCCACATAGATTTAATATCAGACAACTGGTGGACTTGTAGGCGGAGCTCATCGTACCCTGGTGACACATCTCCAGCTGGCTCTGGCCATAGATCTCGGAGCACCAGATCATCTGCATACAGGGACTGACTCTCTGGAGAAGATGATCGTGATACGCTCTCAGACGTGGGCAAAACCGGACGTGATGCTCCTCTTCACGTGGCCTGAATCAGGAACTTGATCATCTGCAAGATGTGCAGGCGGCCTTGTCTGACGTCTAGGTCGGACGACAGGTGGATCTGACTCAGGATGGGACATCATCTCTCTGCTGCAGTTTGCCAATCCGGCTCGAAGGACCACTTGAAACTGCAGTTTTGGAGATGCTCTGACCCAGTCGTCTAGCCATCATAATTTGGCCCTAGTCAAACGCGCTTAAATCCTTACGCTTGCCCATTTTTCCTGCTTCTAACACATCAACTTTGAAGGACAAAATGTTCACTTGCTTTCTAATATATCCCACCAACTAACAGGTGACGTGATGAAGAGATAATCAGTGTTATTCACTTCACCTGTCAGTGGTCATAATTTTATGCCTGATCGGTGTATGTGGGCAGTTCAACATGTGAAGGATGCTTGGTGCCTTGTGCTAGAGAAATGAAACAGTGCAATTCAAAGCATTTTTAAGTGTTGTTATTCTCCATTGCCACAACACTAACTTTACGATAATCTGGCACATTTAGCATATAATTAATATTTAATAACAGTGCTGCATGTATATAGTAAATGCTTATGAGACTGAAGAATTAAAATGTTTGTTGGATCATGAAGAATCTGACACTTAAATTTACTTTGTCTCCACAGAATGTACAATGGTATGCGTGATCCTCCAATGGGAGGTCCTGTACAGTCCTACAGGTAGTTAATAATTCTACATAAATAGATTATAATAGCAACCTCTGCCAAAATATACTGTCTCTGTGTGTATGTTTATGTATATCAGGACCAAAAGTAAAAATCCTGGTGTTCCATGTTTTGTATTTCATGTCCTTGTGTGAAAACTCTGTTTTTTGTGTTGTGTATTTGTATGATTGTAGCAATGGCGCAGGTCGGGGTCAGATTGTGAACAACCCTTATGCTAGAGATTCACCCAGCAGAAACCCCTATGAAGACCACCACAGACCACATGCCCCTTCACAAACATATGATAACTTGGTATGATTCACAAATGTATCAATTTCAATTTTAGTTTCAGGAATAGATTGGTAAACCTTTATATTCTTGAGTTTGTTTTTTTTCCATGGAGCATATTATGGCACAATATACAGCACATGAGCAATTTAGAAGCTGTTCTGATAAGACTCAGGATATGAGTTCACTGTGGAGGATCAAAGGTCTTCTCTTCAAATAAATAATTCTGCTCTTTATTGCTCTAACAGACACAGAATCGGCCCTATTCTCCTGCTCCACTCTACAGTTCCTCTGAGCACGGAAACCTCCGCAATGGATTTCCACGACCTCAATTAAACCTACAATACTAGAACTATTTTTTCTTTACATCTTCAGATCATTAATGGAATTGATCAATTATTTGAGTTAACTGTATTTTGTAGCTCTTATTATTAACGTTAACATTTATCCAAAGTGACTAACAAATGAGGGAAGTGATTCAACTCAAGTTTTAAAAATCATTCAGAACATGATAGAACTGTAAGGGATCAAGAAAAAGTGAAAGCATAGAAGAGTTGTTATTGTCTGATAATAACAATAAAAAATGATCTTCCAGGTGTTTCCCACATGTGCTTTATACTCTCTGTTTCATTTAATACTCATAGTATTTATGTTTACATGTCCTGTAATAAGTTTTAGATATATAGTGTGGTGAAAAAGTCTGAAATTACTTTGGGAAAAGAAAACCCTAGACTTTAAATTAAACCTGAAAATAAAGTTAAAATTTTGAACATGAAAAAGAAAAAGTTATACAATAAAGACTTGGCCATATGCCACAGGATGGGGAATAAGAGCATGATTACTGAACTGCAATTCACAAAAAAAAGTCACACCAGCAGACGTTCACCACCCGAACATCCTTTTAAGGTGTTTAGCTTTAAAACACTGATCACGTTTATGGATAATTCATACTGAAAAATGAGAAGTATTACTAAAAAGTTTTATACTTTCCTATATTCAAATAAAAAAAATGCAGTTTTGCATCCTGTTGGCTAAATTCAGGAATTTAAGTGAAATTTAAAAGGCATTTTTAATGAAGGGCACATACAGAAAAGCTCAATTTTTGGTTGTCACTTTGTCAAATCATGCTACATCATGGACCATCGGGTTTTGCACTTGTAGAGTCGATTGCTGCTGTCATTAAAACCAGAGGACATACCAAATACTCAAACATTCATGTTCATTTTTCAATTCCATCCATCTCTCAAATTATTATGCTGATAATAAACCTGTATTGAAACGTTTTGTATTAATTTACTAAACAAATGCATTATTGGTAGACATCGCAGAGTACATATGTGATAGAAATGAGAAGAAAAGTCTGTTTACAGGTGATTTTTTTTAATGTTTACTCAAGAACAGGAGGTTGACCTTACAAAGATTGTTCCTAAAGAAAAGCAAAATTGCCAGATAATGCAATAAATACATTTCAGAATAAAAAGGCAGTCTCGACAATCAGTTCCAATGTCCCACAGTATCTTCAGCAATTCTGACCCACATTAAACAGTGTCAGATCCATGCAATTGCTGATACTGGTTCTAATTGCTCTTGCTGAACCATCTTCACTAAAATAGCTAATCTGAAACAGATGAGGCCTAGCATTATCTGCTAATAGTTAAAGAACATGCAGTCTTAACCGGCTCCAAATCAAACAGCACATAATGTGTAATTATGTGGTGACAACGTCTTTCTGAATCAACTGATTTGGACTTTAAAAGCTAACAGTACAGGGAACACTTCTGTAGAAATCTTGCACTCAAAACAACATCCATGAAAAGGCAAACATTTAATCATGTGGGAAAGAATAACGTGGAGCGAAGCAAGGAGTCCCAAACATCCATCTCTATAGATGCTCAGGAGCTTAAAGTCTCATTTAAGATTTATACAGAGACATTTAAAAAATGTCAAATACGCAAACTCGGTTTAGACAAAAAAGTAACCAAATTAACTAACCACTACAGCGCCACTCTCTGTTGTGTCCATGTCACATTGGCAGCATTGGGAGGTTTATATGTGGGAACTGAAAGGATGCGTGTGTATGTGTGTGTGTGCGCATGACATCAGATCAGCCCATGTTCTTGCGGTTGCCATATCCTCTCCGGTGTGTGTCCTTCCAGTCGTCCCAGTCACGTGCCTTCTGCAGTGCCTCTTCATCATCATTCTCTTCCTTCCTATCTCTTTCAGCTCTTTCGTCCTCCGCTGCATCGCCATCTGCGGTGGAGGAAAGACAGAGGTACTGAACTGAGTAAAAAGGCAATTCTCTCCTAAGTTTTAGTCCTATAAACTGAACACTAGGCCGGTCACAATTATTAATTAATCGTAGTAATTTGATCTAATTGCAATTATTTGAGGTAACTGCAAATTTTAAGATTTTGACAGGCCTACTGAACACATCTAATCAAGAGTAAACATAAATAGAATCTGTCTTTAGTTATTTAATGAAATATTATGTCCTAAAAAAGCACTTAATGTGTGTGTAAGCACCTGCGCTGCGTGGTATACCCTGGTCAGGTAAAATCCCTTGCCGCCGGTGTTGGTCATACCAATCGTCCACTGTCATGGTGGGAAGGCTGGGATATCCTGCACCAAACACTCTGCAATACATTCAGAAACAAACATCACGCACATACGTGCACACGCACACTAATACTACAGCACTGAACTCCACAGGCCCACTCCAAATGCACACGTACTTTGCCTGCATTGCATCCTTAGTCAGGATAAAAGGCTTCATGGGCGGTCTTTTGGGTGGGGATGGCTGGGGGTTGCTCTACAGAGACAAACAATTATTAGTAAGGCTGTCAATCAATTCACATATTTAAATTGTGATTCATCTTATATAATTTTTTTGCAGTAAATCAGAGGTACAGTTACATAAATGAATCATTCGCTCAAAATGAAAGCACAGTTTTAATTCAGAGTTGCGTGGCAATCAAATACCTGCTTGAAAAGCTCCATCCGTTTCAGTATCTCTATCTCCTGGTTGATGGAGTCGATTTCCTCAAGTGCTAGTGTCACCCACCTGCGCACGTGCAGCAGGTAAAAATCTCTCACCACCTCTTCATCAGCTGAACCAGATTCAACTAGTCCCCTGATCTCACTTAGCTTGGCTTCTGTCTCCTTCCGCTGATTAAACCTGGAATATACCACACGTGAATAAGAACATTAGCACGACTGATGGAAAAGATACAAACATTTTGAAAAAAAAAAATATTACATATACACAGTGTAAAAGTTTGGCATCAGGAATATATTTTTTTTTTACAGAAATTAATATTTGTATTCATTACAGACAAATTAAATTGATCAAAAGTGACAAAAAAGACATTTATAATTTTACAAATAAATGCTGTTCTATTGAATTTTCTATTTATCAAAGAATCCTGAAAAATGTACCAGTTTCCACAAAAATATTGAGCAGCACAACTGTTTTCAACAGCAATAATAATAAGAAATGTTTCTTGTGCATCAAATCATGAGAATGATTTTTAAGGATCATGTGACACTGAAGACTGGGGTAATGATACTGAAAATTCAGCTTTGCCATCACAAGAGTAAATTACATTTTAAAATATATTACAAATAGAAAACAGTAGTGTATATACAAAATAAAACATTTCATTAACATTTTATTGGTGTACCCTGGACATTGGATGATGGATGGATGCATGTTACCAAATATTCAATCCTAACCCACCTCTCTATTTTGGCTTGTCTTTGTGTTGCCATGGCAATAAGGTCTGGCTGTGACATTGGCATGGGGACTGATGGATTCATCTGCTTCTCAGTAGGAGTATCTGTTGTGTTCTCACTGGTTCTGGGCAGCTGAAAACTACATATGTCATAATCCTTGCACCTCTGGAGGAAGTCCCTGAAGTAGACGTGGGCCGCCTGTACATGCTCCAGCCGCTTGCTGGGGTTCACTTGTTTTATGGTGAGGGCTCCCAGCAGAGCCGGCAACAGCAGGTACTTCAGGTCGGTGGTGGAGATCTCCTCCAGTGCCTCATTACAACTACCGGGGAAAAATTAAGTCAATTAAAGGAACACTCCACTTTTTTTGAAAATAGGCTCATTTTCCAATTCCCCTAGAGTCAAACAGCTGAGTTCTACCGTTTTTTAACCCATTCAGCCGATCTCCGGATCTGGCGGTAGAACTTTTAGCATAGATCATTGAATCTGATTAGACCGTTAGCATATCACTCAAAAATTACCAAAGACTTTCAATATTTTCCAATTTAAAACGTGACTCTTCTGTAGTTACATTGTGAACTAAGACCGACGGAAAATGAAGTTGCAATTTTCTAGACCGATATGGCTAGGAACTATACTCTCATTCCTGCGTAATAATCAAGGAACTTTGCTGCCGTACCATGGGTGCAAGAGTCAAGTTTTAAATAGGAAAAATATGGAAAGTCTTTGGTCATTTTTGAGCAAAATGCAAATGGTCTAATCAGATTCAATGATCTATACTAAGCTATGCTAAAAGTTCTACCGCCAGATCCGGAGATCGGCTGAATGGATTCAAAAACGGTAAAACTCAACTGTTTAACTCTAGGGGAGTTGGAAAATGAGCCTATTTTCAAAAAAAGTGGCATGTTCCTTTAATAAGCACTTCAGTAAATTTTACATTAGCTGTTTCATTATGATGTGACAAAATTTGATTTTTTTTTATATTTGCAAAACATGTCTCACATGTTCAAATACATTGTTGAACAGTTTTAAAAAAATAAAAAAATAATATTAGTTTATTTGTCAGTTTGACCATTAAACAACAGACAAAATACATTTCAGCTGCTTAATGAACTAAACTAATGCTGTAATGTACATTAGTGCAATACACTTACATTACTTGCCTAGATTATATGGTTTAGGTAAAAATCAATAATAATAATTACATATAACCCTATAATTGGTGTAACGTTAACCAAATAAGGAAATCAATTATTATATGACATCACTATGACGTCTTCAGAGTCTACATCTAAGTAATACTGTATTACTGTAGGAAGTGGGTAACAATACACACGGTTTTGTAGAATAATGCCCTTTTCTGTACTGTACTGTAAAAATAAAAAGTACATTTACGCTTTTAATTTGCAACCGATTAGACGAAAAAAACTCCCATCGGTTGTAGTGTTTTGAAAGCAACGTTGATTATAAAATGAGCGGTTTTTAACGCATCGTGCGCAGTCGGTGTGTTTTCTTTAGTGTGAGAGTGCGTGTATGTGTTCTTCTAACCTGAACAGGTTCAGCTGATTGACCATCCTCGTCGCCTCCTCTAGTTGCATGATGGCGCGCTTGACTTTCACCTGCACCGCGTTGGAGCTGCTCGACTCGTTCGTGGTGTCCACCTCATCATACAGCTTCCAGCCCCGGTCCAGTAAATCCGACAGCTTCGGAGCATCTGAACCACTGGGGTTTTGTGTACTGTTTGTGTCTTCAGCAGCCGCCATTTCTCAAAGCGTATCTAAGACCCAACTCGGCTTCCGTCTGTTCCTGTTCTTAGAGTTTGTATCCGGTCGGTTCTCGGTGTTGCAGTTCTGACGACAGACTGGATGTCAGCAGTACTTACTTACTTTAAACCCTTATTATACCTCTTTAGATAAACAGTTATCATTAGCATTGCAAAAAAAAATAAATAAATAAAAAAGGTTTAAAAAATAAGACACTACATTTTTTTTAAATGCCACAAAACTTGGATCAATTTTAACAAATACACATTTGTGTAAATAAATATTACACAAAAATACAGCCTCTTTGTCATTATCAATGTGATATAAAAAAGCAGGTATTACATTATTTGTACCTAACCACATTCTGTCCCAAAAGAAAATCAATTGCAGAAAAGATGATCCTGAGATCTTTTTGAAAAATGTACAAACATCATATTACTTTGAAACGTTCACTACATGGATAAATATCATTAACTTCCTTAACTTTACGTTACAAAGGAAATAATATCTAAATATTAAAATCTAAATATATCTACATCTAATTTTCTGCTTTGAAACGATATGTGAAAAGCGCTATACAAATAAATGTAAATTGTAATTTTGAAAGTCTGCTTTTGAACACCTTCTAAAACATTTCTTTTAACAGGAAAGGGAAAATATTATTTTGTTACTAATGACCTCAAAAAAGTTTGTTTTTACATTTGCCATAGAAGAATTAGGTTAGATTAAAAAAGTTGAACCTATCCCTCATCTGAAAGTTAAAATGCCATTACATTTTAATGTAAACATGGTTATGTATTTACAATTATTTTAAATATGGGGTTACCAGGACATCCTATGCGTAACATAGGCTAATAATCTTTTTATGCATAAAAAAGTTGTAATATCTCTGGACAGTATATATTGTCAGGGCATGAGTTTCCACACCATGTTTTTGCCTCTTTCATTTATCAAAAGGCTAACTTTACACAGTGAAAATATTCAGAAAAATCTGTTTTTTTTTCTGAGAGTTGCCTCTCAGTTTGCACATAAAACTGCACATATGTTTTGCATGTAAAACATCCTGGTCTTTTTCTGTCAACATAACTATTCTGAACTCTGTCTTTAAAAATTCAAAGTAGGAAAAGCAAAAACCTTAAAAAACAGATCTCCCACAGGTCCACTCAGTTTTCATTTTAGAAAGCTTTACACCCAGTATAAACACAGATCTGTGACATTAGCATTCAGAAACCATTTGTCTCTGTGGTCTCGGTCACTGGATTATTTGTGTGAGTGTATGAGGGCAACTTAGCACATTTGGCTGATACTAATGATTTTGCCTGCAGTAAGTGTGTCTGCTTGTGTTTAACCAAATCATTCATACTGTGTAGGACAAATAAACTTCATAAAGTAACATAGTCCAGGGCTGCTTTAACTCAGAAGACTGAGCCTTTGTTAGGACAAAGCGGAAACTCGACTCATTTTCCCAGGGTGTTGTATCGCTGAACCTCTGGCATGATCAGCTGTTAGGAAACCAAGACACATTAGAGCTGTTAACGTGATGGATGAGAACTCTCTCCAGGCTGGGGCAAATGTGTTTATTCAGTTCACTGATTCTGATCGCATCTTTTCTTAATCTGATGCTTAATCACACATTTTAACTACTTTCTGTTTGCAGCTGAAGGCCTTTGAGCAGGTGAGAGATCCTGTGCACTTTTTCCTGTGTTAAAGATACTATTTGTTAATCACTTTAATGGGCTCTGAGGTTATTTTGTCTTTCTGGCCACAAAAAGAAAATTCCCCTCATAGTGGAGGACTAACCCTAACCAAGTAAGTAACCCTAACCCATGACCTTTAACCGTGATCTCTACCTCCTTGGAATATGCAACATACATCAACTGTCACCCTACAGAATAACAGCCAACATAGACCAACCACATTCAAACAAACACCAGAAAACCCCAATGAGCTGAAGAGAACTGAAATAACAGCATACATATGAACATTTCCATTTCCATTGCTGCTTTTTCTTGTCGCATCGATCAAAAGGTATTTAAGTTCTATTTTTGTCACGCCAGGCTGTTGATTCTTCACATATTTGGAGTCACTTGCAGATCTATTCTCAGTATGTGCGTGTGTGTGTCCGGCTATGTTGTGAGATTTACAGCCTTTTGTGCCCTTTGCTTTGTCATTGCATCACCAGCAATATGGGGGGCAGAACTGACAGGTGCCACACACACATTTAAATACACGTCCAAAAACTGCTGTTTCACAGAACTCAAGTGGAAAGCTCTACTTAGAAAGCAAATGGACCTTTCTTGAGGAGAATGTAACTAATTAAAACCAAAAAAGCCAAAAGGTTTTTGAATGGGGAGGTTTATGGTCTAGGTCAATATAAAAATAGTATAAATGAGTGGGTGATGATATAAAAAGATTTTGTCGGTGTGTGCGGCTCATGTTGATGGTAAAACCTGAAGCCACCTACATTGTGGAAAGACCATCCCAAGGTCACCACGAGGGAAACGGTTTAGCGTTAGGGGACAGAAAATATCATCTCTGCATAAAAACAACAGAAGTCAATGTAAAGTTCCCACCGTGACAGAAAAACAAATGTGTGTTTGAAAAAGAGTCTGTCAGCAGAGATCCGTGGGATTGTCCTGCATCTGTTTTCACAAACAGTCACTCGGCAAACAGCTAAGCACTAATAAAGTCTTCCTCAGACTGTGTGTGTAAATACTCTTTGTGTGGGAGTGTGGTGTTGTGCTCTTAGTAAACAATACATGGGACCTGGTTAAATGGAGAGCTGCATTCCACAGAGATTCACACCAGGTACACAGTCAACAGAGAAAAAGAGAGAGAATCGTCTAATTTCAGAAGACATCAATATTTTTTAGACAAAAAAAATAAACTCCTTCATCTGAGATATCAATAGCATCTCACACACCTAAAGTCTCACACTTCCCGTGGCTGATAAAGGCCTATTTTAGCAATATTGCTTATTCTTCTCTGCTAGTGTATTTTATTTATCAACAAGCATCTTTGATATAAAAATGCAAAGACTTGTTCACTGTAAGTCGCTGAGCAAACTAAACCCCCTCTGAGGCTCAGGCCAGTCCTGTAAAGGGCCCAGAAGTCTGTATGTCTTTGTCTTTCTGTAACAATGCAGAGATAAAAATCAGGCAAATCAAAGGACAAAGAGAACTGCAGGACAGGTTAGCCCTCTGTCTCTTTCTCCTGTAGCTGCTGTTGAATGCTTACTATCTGAGTTCTTAATCTCTCTATAGCACTGATATCCTGAAAATGTCTTTGATCTCTCATCAACATTCTTTCAAATCAGAGAAAACATGCTCACAATCACATACACATACAACTGCTATAAAATTCTGAGCAACAAATCTACTAAAAAAAAAAACCCTACAGACTGTAAGCAAGATTTTAAAATGGATAGTTGACAGAAATTTATGATGAAAAATTACAAATTAGTCTCTTTGACATTAAATATTTTTAATAAAATAAATACAAATTTTCATTTTTACAGAAAATGTACAAGTTTTCCCAGGGTGAAAAGCCTGGACTTCATCTTTCTTTTCATGAATACAATGGAAAAATTCAGCCAATCAACAAAAGGAAAATAAAGGACATGTTACTTTGCTATAAAAATAGTGTCATCAACCCTTCATAATCAATACTGAGTGCAGAGAATTTCTGAGGTCACCCAAACAAAACCGTTTAATTTCCATCTCTTGCTGCTGTGTAACTGGTGTCATGAAATTGATGTGACCAAAACAGATCTGAACAGATTACCAGAGTAAAGTCACCCTTTACCAGCACAGTCCTCCCCTCCCCCCAGTCTCTTTCTCTGTGTCGGAGTTGATGAGTTTTGCTGTGACCGCGCGGCCACTACTTATCACTCTGGTTTTCCACGGGGTGCCTTGAGGGCCTCACCACAGGGTTCTTTGTTTACAGCCATTCATTAACTCTTTCACCACCCCGTATTCCTCAACTCCGGCTCTTCTTTCTTCACTTTCATGCCATCCTTACAGCACTTAGAGGATTATCCACTCACTTAAGGCTCTAAAATGATCATACACATTTGCCCAGCACTGCACCATGCCTCTTTGTCTCTGTCAATGATGACAGTCCATAAGGTGGTTTGTCACTTGCAAACATATCTCTCAACGGTGCGGTGGCAGGTTTTGCAGGACACGTAACAGCACCAGTGATATTTACACTGGCAGCGTTCCACCAGCACCTCCGTATAGGCATTATAACCCCGTCCACAACACATGAGTCCACAGCTCTCACTGCCAGTTGCAGTCTTGTTACACTGCCTGCAGAGATGATGTAGAGCAAATTATTGACATAATTGAACAAAATAACTCAAACGGAAGCATTTGAGCGTGTTTGTGTTGTGAGAATCAGGATTTGTGTCTGTGTGTGATAATGTTTAACCGATTCTATTCATGTGCCTCTTTTCGTTCCATTGTGCTCTGTCTCATCTGTCAGATCAGTGATAATCCCTCATTCATTACAGCTACTGAGAACTGATTGCTCTCTCTCTCTCTCAACTCATCAGTAATCAATAATAAATAATTATTGATAATAATGGATATCTCACCTGTCTGTGGTTCCGAATGACCCCTGCTTGGCGTTCTGTGAGCAGTAATCAGGAGAGCTGACCAGATAGACAAGTTCATTGTCTCCGACCGGCCTCACCTCCATCTCCCGGGGGACCAGCTGTCGGCGGGTGCCTATCTGACGCGGGATGACCTTAGTGGCCGACAGGTATTTAGACTTGAGATCGGCGGAGATGCTGTTGATGTCTTGAAGGCCTTTCCAGCAGGTCTTCACAGAGCATGAGCCAGAAACACCGTGACATTTGCACTTCATCTCTAGAGCATCCATGAGTGCCTATACAAAACCAACAAAATAGACACACCAGTTAATGAAATGAAATTGCTAAATAATGTCAGTGACGCCAGTAAGCACGCAACTGAAATTACCTGTCTTCCCACTGCATTGTTGTGAAGCTGCATGAGTCTGAAGGCCTGTGGTCCCGAGCGGCGGTTCCTCATAGGCGCATCTGAGAAAGCCGAGCCCATCTGCAGGCCGTAACGAACATTATCCCCGCAGCCACCCCAGCGGAAGTCCGGGGCCGCCTGCTCTGATGGTGCTGGTGCACATGAACAGCTGGGGAGGTCTCCAGAAGCACAGGCACGGGCGATAGCATGACTGACCACTGCAGCGGCCAGAGAGAACACAAACGCTGCCTCACGGGTCCCTGCACAGAGACATCACTGTTAAATCACCTCCACCTTAATGTGTGCAGTCTGCAAGTTAGTGGTTTTTAAATAGGTTATACGTATATCGAAAATCGTTATTTAAAAAGCACGGTGGCTGCTAGTCAATACAATGCTTATATAGACAAATACATATTTAATCACCTTTCGCCAGGTCGGGGGTGAACTGAGGGGCGCTCTCGATGGACGAGCAGTTCCAGCGCATGTCGCTGAAGGAGCCCTGGCACGCGCTCTTGGTGAGTTTGGCCGCGTGCACGATGCTGTGCATGAGCTCAAGGTTCCGTTTGCAGAGCTGAAGTTGATCTGGCACGAGCCCGTCCAGGAGTTTACAGTGATGCGTCTGATTCCACCCGACAGAGCTCCCGTTTACCGTTAAACCACTGCGAATAAAAACACCATATATGAGACAGTCTGAAGGATAGTTTACTTAGCTAAACAAACTAACTTGATTTTATTGAATATTAAAATAAGGTACGTGACTGGACGTGTTTTCAAAAAGGTAATCAATAAAAAACAACGTTATCATAAACCTGTTATCATTTGTTCTGAACCTGTTCCTTTGAATACAAAAGTCTCTGAGAGAAATAGCATTAACTGCTTGGTTAACTTTTCAATGAATTTAAACGAATTATTTCATAAAACCGATTAATTCTTGAATCGAACTTATTCTGTTCTCGAATCAACGTAACATTTAAGACAAACATTTTTCTAAAATACCCAGCGACGCCTAAAGCTGAAATAAATTAGCTGAAAATGTACTTTTTGGTGAAATATCAGATATCGTAAGACATTTAATTCATCCCCATGTCGCTTGCTGAATCAAAAAATAAATACTTACAGCCATGATATTCCTGTGCATGGATAAATCGCGCTTAAAGACATGAAGAAAAATAGAACAAAATCCCTGTATTCTGTCATTTCGTTCTTCTGTCGTTTAGAAATCCCAGTGATGTGTGTCCGAGCCCAAGTGAAGCTCTCTCTCTTTCATAGGTCAGCCATGGGGCTCGACCCGCCCCCCATGGCTCGTGGGCGGTCTCAAGATTCATATTCAAGAAGCGCGCGGAGGGATTACTACAGTTCATTTATAGAAGGGAAATATACTGAAAAAGAACAAAATTAACCACATTGTCTAGTCACGCCAGTTAAGCAAACAGCGTATGCCAAATCATTGCAGCTGAATTAAATTAGAGTGTATCAAAGCTCACTAAAGTGTTAGCTATCAAGCAGATCAAACCCAATTAGCAAAGTTTAATGTGTCTTACCCTTGCCAGTAGACTGTGCAAACAGTTTTAAATAATACTTCTCACGAGAGACTTAATGGTTTGTTTGTTGTTATTTCCTTTGCGCATAGTCTTGTGAGCAAACAGCGTTTTAACCGATTTGTCGAGGTTAAGGGTAAAAAAGCCATCATCATCTGTAAGCTCAGTTTTTCAGGGTGTGCGCCTTCCCAAAGGAAACAATTGGGCTTTAGTCTTTTGAAGACTATGTCCGAACGGGATCAACAACACGTCCATTTACATTCAAATATGTTTGATTCGGCTTTCCCCTGAAGATAAGCCGGATTTCTCGTTCCTCAAGCCTTACAAGCGCAAACACCGTAAAACAGCAATAGGTCACTGTAACCAGGCAAAAGCTGCTGAGAGCACATGTCGGTGATCCATAATTCTATTTTATTCTAAACATATTTTCTTAGTTCTGGAGTATTTTTTTAAGTGATAAGGTTATTGGGGGCTAACAATTTCTGCCTCAAACAATGAATACTTTAATTTATGTTATGTTCCTGTACAGTATGATGATGTTTTCTGGCCACCGTGACGCAGTGCGGCTCGTTGGTCTAGGGGTATGATTCTCGCTTAGGGTGCGAGAGGTCCCGGGTTCAAATCCCGGACGAGCCCGCGTTTTCTTTTTTCTAAACGAAGTCTAATTTGATTGTGTACTATTAAGTAAACACATACACAATCGCTATATAGCGCTCAGTAAACACAAATCTATTTTATCGATTCGTACGGTCAGCCGATGCGTATTCAGTTGAGCTGAATGTGCCTCAGTTGCGGAATGCAGCCTGGCGCATGAATGGTGGCGCTGAGACAGTCCTGCCGGTGCTAATCACTCTAGTCTGATCATCACATAGGTGTGAATATTCACAGGTTCCAGAGCGGTCATATCTCACCGAGACAATCAGAAATAACATGTCCCTCTTCTTTGCGTGCAGGCAGCTCGGCCACTCCACGGAAAGGCGAGAAAAGCTTCTCTTTGATTCGAATCGTCCTTGCATGCAATCTGCTGCAATGTGTCGGGACAAACCTGCATCAAGAATAGACTGCCTATTGATCTCGCAGTGGGCCATCAGCGGCCGAAACTGCAGACTGGAATTTTAATTGATGTGCATACGAGTGCATGACTTAGTCGGGATTAGGATCAAACAAACCAGTTCTCCTTTCTTTAATGGAGCTAGAATAATACAAATGCCTCACAAGGCTCCTAATCCGATCAACAAATCCTGCCATAATCGGAGGCCTAATCAACAGGTTTTATGAGCGTTATGTGCTGTAAATAGGCGACCTCACTGTAAATAAACCAATGAGATTCTAAGGTTAAAACAGGTCTTATATTAATTCACAAATAAGTGGAATTATCACAAACACACTTGTGTGTTTTTCTTTGCTGTAGTACAGTGTCCATGCAATGCATTGTGCTTTTCAAAAAGAGGCTGAAAGCCAGACATGGAATCTTTCTTTTTAATTTGACCTTTAGATGACCTGTCGAGATCCCACAATACATTTACATGCACAAAATTCACATTATGACAAATGTGTTCTTGGACCAAAAAGGTTTTAATTTGAAAAATATTTAAGAGATCAGTCAGTCAACATTGATTATGGAACTGTAAACAATAATTCAAGAAGTGAGAAACTACTGAATAAGGAACCAACAACACCGTATGTGAGGAAGGTATTCTCTCCAACATATACAAATGAAGTAGGCTAATTATAGAAACCTAAAGAGATTTCTGAATTTAATGTGGATTGATTTTTAACTTAGAAATGTTATGTTATATACTTCTATGGTTTAGAAAATCAGTGGACATGAAATAAGGACTAGTCATCAATAGCATATTGTTCATACTCTAATTTCTGTTGACAGGGGCTTCACTGCACCAGTCCAGTGATAAAAAAACAACAAAAAACTGTGCAATAACAGAATCATGAATGAGCTGCGGACATCAATGAGGCGTGAGGTGCAGGATGGAGTCTCAGCTAGAAACCGTTCTGTTCACCTGTTTGAAGCAGTCAGGGGGCTTGTGAGGACGAGTCCTTGCTTTCTGTCTCATGCTCTTTGACTTAATTGTCCTGAGATTTTAGACAAAAGCTTAGCACCAAGAGTGTATCCTGTCTTTTGTATTTGTGTGTGTACATTGTAGACAGTAAGACAGAGGAATGTGGAAACAGAGGTGACGAAACCTTCATGTTTGTGAAAGAATGACATTTTAAGGTGTTATTAGCCATTATGCCACCCTGCAGACCACTTAACACTGAATACACACAGGTAGAAAGGACGTTTCTGTTCTATACACTATGGTACAGCAATGAAGCCGACATACGTTTAGTGAAATTGATTTGATTCATCCACTAAAAAAAGTTTACATGTTAACTTGAACTTGCTCTGATGTGATGAAGGAACACCATAACTGAATTCAATTAGGCCACAAACATCTCTGCATATCAATATCAAACAAGCTGATACTGATGATCATATTTGAATTATGTTTTTATTGACACTAGGGGGCACTGCTGCACAAAACTGTAGCTCTTACCAAAGACTACGGGACTTTGCTCTTACTGGTTCACTCTTTCTCTGGGGAACATAGAAAATGAAACCACTCTTTAAAAACAATCTTTCAAAAACAATTTAATAGGACATAAAAAAAAAATGACAAAAGAGCAAAATATCTTATGTACATATATACAGTCCCTGTATAGTTTACAAATATACATTATCTTCAGTAAGACAAAGACACTCGTATCTAAAACACACACGCACGCACACACACCCCAGAAACAAAAACTAAAACAAGCTGTTGGTTGGACGTGATGTTTAAGGGAAGAAAGGGAGAGAGATTAACAAACCTATCAGAACACAATCACATTCAGACTCTCCTGTGAATTATTATTATTATTTTTTACATTTCCATGTGGAGACAGAGGGAACACGCAGAGGAAACCCGAGGGCAGATTACCAGCTCCCTTTAGAAAGTTCCAGATAATTCCCACGGTTCTTTTTAATTCCAAGACCTTTGAACACGCAATAAAGCAGTTTGTTCTCACTGTGAGGATCTTGGATCTGATTCCTATTAACTAAACTACTCTCATAATTCAGTCTTTCTTAACAACCCATTCAGACCCACAATCCGGAGCTGTCAGTTAGGCGCTGGTGAAATCCGAAGGGCTGATTCATGACTTTGTGATTTTTATCAGTATGTGTTAAATTCAAAGACGGAGGCTCAAATGTTCGGAATGGAACACTAGGTTACTGCTTACTGTACAGTATATAGCTAGCCTACTGAACACTGCTGACAAATTAAAAACAGTAGGCCTAACGACGGATTATGAAACGCTAAATGTTTCAGTAGTAGGCTATGCCACATTATACTTAATCACTTTGTATGCTTCATTTGGCGAGTTACTATCTTATGTTATTATTTTTTTTAAATCATATTTTGTATACATTTTATATTTATCACATCAAATCATTAGGATACTGGTAGTATTTGCATTGTGGGATACAGTATTCAGCACGTTTATGCATACACTACGGTTCAAAGGGTTGGGGTCAAAACAAGTCTCATGCTCATCATGGCTGTATTGATTTGATCAGAAATACAGTACACACAGCGATACTATGAAATAGTTACAATTTAAAATAACGGATTTCTATTCTTTATATTTTAAAATGTAATTTATTCTTGTGATGGCAAGCTGAATTTACAGCATCATTACTCCAGTCTTCAGTGTCACGTGATCCTTCAGAAATCATTCTCATGTGCTGATTTGCTGCTCAAGAAACACAGTTGTGCTGCTTGATTTTTTTGTGGAAATCCTGATACTTTTTTCAGTATAATTTGATGAATAGGAAGTTCAAAAGAACAGCATTTATTTGAAATAAATCTTTTGTAACAGTATAAATGTCTTTACTGTCACTTTTGATCAATTTCAGGTGTCCTTGTGAACAAAACTAAATAAAATAAATGATCAACCCCAAACTTGAACGGCAGAATGTAGGCTATATAAGTTATGCTGCATGCACACTATATACTGCAGCAAAAGTAAGAGTACAACAATATTCTATTCCGAACACAGCCAAACTCTTCTAGTCAAACTCTCAGTGCTACATTTACTATAGAGGAGCACTACTGCCCCCTACAGGAGGCATATGGTATTGGATTGCATATTCAGGATGTTGATGAAGGAAACCATTATGAAGTAGAATTCATTTCAGTGCCTGAACCACTGCCATTATATGCACACACTCAGTTTTTCCTACAGGTAATGACAGTTAAAGAGCAAAGGAAAACAAAATAAAACTGTCAGAATTTCATGACTTCATATTAAAAATGGTTATCTTGACTGTGTGTAAAAGATCAGAGATAACTGAACATAGATAATCGGTTTTATATACATTGCCATCATCAGTGCTTATTTTAATAGAATAGGACACAGGTTCACTATTTAAGTGGTGTTGAATCCAATGAAGTGTGTCTGTTACGATTGAGTTGGTTGCTACTGGTGCGGCAAACTACAGAGTATCTCACTGAAATACTCCTCCTTTTGCAGTTCCAGTCACTGCAATCACTGTAGGTGCACTTTCTCCCTGTGCTTACGCTGGATGGGCAGTGTGTGTGCCTGAATCTACAAACACACACAGCATCTGTGACAGCGCTCAGCTCATCCAGTCGCACTGTTCATTCAGGAAGCCAGTGTGTCAATCTCATTCGTAAATAGACAGTTTGATTACTTGTGGTGAATGTTGTGCTGCTGTGACTAACGGAGGGTGTTTCAGTGCTCAGAGAGAATTGGATCTTTTTGTCAGTCTTGGTGATGCTACATAGTCACGTTTGCCTGACGCTCGACAGATATGTAGATGAAGCTGTTAGTTCATGCTGGCTGTAGATTGGGTGTGTCCATGAGGGTGGGGATAATGAGGCATACTGGCTCAGTTGAGTTCAGGGGGCGTGGTCTGTGAGCTCATCAGCTCATGCACATCTAAAGAGTCTGATCAGGTCGACCTGCGTGCCGATGGCCTCAGGTGTGTCCAGCAGCTGGGGCGTCCCCTAGACGGATGCTGCCGAGGAAGGTGGTGTGGTTGCTCATGGAGATGGAGGTGTCTTCGTACACCATGCGAATGGAGATCCTCTGGCGTGCTCGCAACAAACACACACCCGCGGTGTAGCAGGTGTTGAACTTGCGCTGGCCGGTCTCGATGCTTCGCGTGCAGCGTAAGAATGGAGTCTTATCTACCATCACCTCATAACTTGCTATGTCCGTGAAATTCAGGTAATATACCTGTTGCACAAATACAGAAAGCAAATTGGGATAATGGTTACTGATTTCTAATCATGTTAATATTGTTCAAATAAAAAGTTTTTAATTTTATTTGTATGTATACTGTATATGTTTGTTTGTGTATAAGCAGTAGAGTTAGTCCAGGGACTGTACTCACTTCTACCTGACTATATATAAAGTATGTTCCGTCAAGTAGGACTTCCAGCTCTCCAGAGCGCGAGTGCATTTTAAACACTCTCTGATGGATTGAGATCATTCTCCAATTCTTCAACACACCTTCTGACAAATCTCACAAACAGACACCAGTAAATACTCAATCATCTGTTATGACAGCAGCGATACATAATTAACACACATACACACCAGGGCTTAACTCTAAGGAGTTTTTAAAGATTTCTACTTGCCTTGTCAACACTTTCACTGACCCTTACACCAAAAATAATTATAGATTTCTCATTAATGATTTAATTCTTAATTATTGTTCTATTTTTAAATCATATAATAATTTAATATTGTCACACACACACAGCATAATTGTAAACTTGTAACTGTTTTCTTATATATATATTTTTTTTGCTATTATCAAGGTTGAAAACCCTTTGCTTGCAGCTTCTTATTTTTGTAAACAGACATTTTCTGGATAATATAATGACTAGAAAGTTAAAAAACAGTATGTACTTGAAACTGAAATCTTTTGTAATCCTATAAATGTCTTTACTGTCACTTGATCAATTTAATGTGTTCTTGCTGAATAAAAAGTATTACAGTTTTTTAAACTATGGCTTTCCTTCTTGAAACTATAGACACAAAACCACAAAACATGCACACATCTCTTGCAAAAGTAAACACTTCAAAACACTATCTTGTTTCTGTAAAGCAACTCTACACACAACTCATCAAATGATTAGCCATACATGCCAAACTACACACAGATGTGAAAAATGTAAAACACTACTCTATTGTGTCTTTTGCTTGTTCAGTGTGCAGTGGAGTGAACAGGAGTTTGTCATAGCACTCACAAGTACATGTATGCGCCGCACGAATACACTGTATATGGTCTACAGTATGTATGCACAACTGATGAAATTTACAGTTATTGAACTGAACACTGAACTGACTTGAGCTGAATAATGACACTGTTGGCCTGTTAGAGCTGCTTTACGGCATAGTTTGCATTTTTTAATGTGAAGCTGCATTGAACCAATCTGTATAAAGGGCAATAGAAATAAAGGTGACTTGTATGCATATTCAGTATATATTTACAGATTAAACAGAAATGCAGAAATTATTTGTTTCTCAGAACATTGAGTTTTGAGTTTTGTTCTAAGTGAACAAATTATGTATAAGTGTTTTTTGTTTGTTTGTTTACATGTGATCACTGGATGCAAGTAATTGGTAAATGATTGTGGCATTTGGCATGTGTTTTCCAAATGAAACACAAGAGCCTTTAGTTTTGAATGATGTGTCTAATGTAGAGTGTAAAGCAGATAATGTGCTTGTAGTTTTGCACACATGGTCTCAAGATTAGGTATATGAGTGAATGGTTTCACTGAGTGGGCCTCAAGTACCACTTTTAGTGTGTAAGCAATTAAAAAAAAACAACAACTGTAATTTATTTCTACAAAAACAGCAAAAAATTACAGACTACAAACATTTAAACAGCAGTGCATTATTTTGCACTCATCAAATGTTGCTTTTTTTTTTACGATGGCCAGCGGGCCATCTTTACAGTTAAACTCTTCGCACAACCCTTAACAAACGAAAGCCATGCCAACACACAATATCAATAGACATTATCAAGCATATGCATGTAGCTGTGTGTATGTAAGGGATCATTATTTAACTCTTACCTTCTTTCACTTGGATAGTGGTTTCCTGACCTTGAAGATGCACCACAGCTGGCTACAGAAACATCACAAACATTCACAAATTCAAAAGCACATTTTTATGTACAGTCTTTGCACATACTCATTATCATATTCAAACTGTGTCTGATCTACACATCCAAACATCCTATTTTTTACTGAGAGAAAGAAGCATAGAGAGAGGAGCAGTGTGGTGGTCGAGGTCAGGACATCGCACATACCTGCGTCTCCCTGTGCTTGGCTTTATCGGCGCCACCTGTTGACACACGGGGGGTGGGGGGGGGGATTAGTTGCTTTTGAATAAAAAGCATCTACCAAAGGACAAATTATTTACAAAACTTTAAGTTTGAATCGTGTAATCGTAGCATGCTAAACATCCTTGAATCAACTATAATTGTGGGAACTGCTTATGTCAACTGTTCTTCACTATAATCTGTTCACACCAAGAATGAATCTTTGCAGCAACAAGCCTTTTCATTTAAACGCTGATTTCCCATGGATTGCACAGCAAGAAAGCAACATTTAAGTTGACTTGAAATGTTGTGTTGCTCTGTTGCATTGCTCTTGATGTGAATAGTCCCTTAAACTAGCAGCTTGCTGTGACTGCTTGTAGAGGCAAGTGTCTGTGTTAACCTGAAGGCCCCTGTGGTCCAGGTGGACCTTGTGGTCCAGGTGGCCCTGCAGGTCCAGGAGGGCCAGGTGGGCCAGATGGACCCATTGCGTTACTGCCTGGAATCCCCGGGATCCCTGGAATTCCAGGTGGACCTTGCGGACCAGGTGGGCCTGGAGGTCCAGGAGCGCCAGGGGGCCCTTTCTTGCCTAAAGAGATAGAAAGAGAGAGAGGAATGCATCATCAGTCTGACATAAACTGAAACAGCAAAGCACTCAGAAAAAAACTGATGAGAACAGTGAAAATGAAATTACCTTTTTTCCGCTCTACTTTCTTTTTTCCGTTAGTTTCTGGAAAAGGGATAAGCGATAATCAGTTGGAAATGTATCATTTTACATTTACAATCACAATTGCAGCTAAATGTTCCACCTGAACTTCTGCTTCAGATTCCAGAAAATATGATTTATTCAAAGTGACTGTTTATTTGCTTCAAAGTAGCTAAAATGATAATGACACATGACACTCACATGACCACAGAAAAACAAACCCAAGCATAATTTGAAGGACAATTGCTTCTGCTGGTGCCTATAAATAACACGCACACAAACATCTAGCATTTCATTACTAAAATGTATATTGACCTGTACTCTTTCTGTGTTTGGCCACATGTAAGTGTATTCACATATTTTTTGTTTACATTTTTTTTCACTGAACAAAAAGCTATAATACAATAGAGACGGTTTACATATATAGACACAACAGTCAAACCATATCCAGTAAGTGTGTTTGTGTGTGTGTGAATGTGTAACAAATCGAGCACATCCGTAATAAACAAGACAAAATCCACTGTTTTGTAGTTTAAAGTCTTGCCTACACACACACACACACACACACACACACACACACACACACACACACACACACACACACACTGACTCTCAGGAGATGGATCTGTGTTCCTAAGGCCTGAGGTCACTCTTGTGTTTGTGTTGGCTAGTATTCAGAGGTCTTTTTTCGCAATAAAACTACTTCAACTCATTTGTAAATGACTGCTGCTTTCATTGTGTTGTCTGGTGGGCTTCGCACGCGATATCTCTTTTTCTCAAAACACAGAATATCAAAAGTGAAGAGAAACAACTTGCTGGCTTAAATCTGTTCCTCTAATCTTCCTTTTTTCCCCTCATTATATAAAAAACAACAGAAGGGGAGGGGGAGCTTATGTTGGAAGAAAGACCAGCATGCACATATATAAAATCAAACATGCACAACATAAGTATGCACAGACCCTGACCTGCCTTCAGTACCGCTTTGCAGAAGTCCCTGTGTTCTTTATAAAACAATCAGGAGTGAACTCACCAAATAGTTATTTCATACGCAAACCCTGCATCTTATTCACATACCACCCACAATTCAGTTTAACCAGCCGCAATTGCCAGGTGCAATAAACATGACACTTTGAATGGCCATGGAATGCAGATGGTTAAAGCAGTGAAGAAATAAATCTGTTAAAGTATAAAATTGATTTAAAATCAATCGTTTCTAGTGATCACGGAAATTTTATTTTTTAAAATCAAACATAATGAATTGCCAGGTTTTAAAAGCTTAAGATAAAATAAACATGCAAATAAATGCAACATTTTTAGTGAATTTCGCCCTCATAAATCATCCAGCCTGCTTCACAAACTAGTTTTTGCAAAACCTTTGTTATTATCTACATAATTCTTAGTACTATTCAAATATTCTCTTCTTCAGAAAATGTTTAAATTAAAAGACCACCAGATGTAATGCTTGTTTGACAGAGTGAATGAACTCCCTCTGGTGGTGACGTTTAGCTTCAGCGCATCAAGAAAATGTATCATTTTGTAGTTGCAACTTTTGACTCTAATTTTACACATGAATATAGATCAATTCAGATAATCTTTTAGAAGTATTTTAATCATATGATATTCACAATAGTAAGCGCTTTTAATTATTGAAAAATAAATCCATAAAATTAAAAATTGGCCAATGCGTGTGCATGTTTGTGTACATGCATGTTCGTCAAAAGAATTTCATGGGAGGGTTATTTGACAGTGGGTATGTCTGTGTTTGTTTTAAATGATATGGGGAAAAAAAAAATTGAGTGTTAAAAATCTTTAATGAATGGAACCAATTAGCATCAAAGACAGACAATATTGGAACCACATTTCACACCAAACATGTAGCTGCACACACAAACACACCGAACACCAGCTGTACATTTACAAAGTGCATGTTTATGAGGCCACAAAGTGAGTGAGTTTGTGTATGTCCATGTGCAAGTGCTTTGACCCATGAATCTGAGAAGGGGGAAGAAAACATTGTGACTTTTGATCACAAGAATGGATTAGAAATGGCTTCCTTATTAAATAATCATGCATGTAGCCACAGACGCATTAATAATTGCCTAACAATCTGATGGTTTGATTTTTATACTAAAATCTAATTTAGTTGAACAGAATTAGAACTAAGCCATAAAAATCAACTACAACATGAGTTATATATGTGTGCACGCTGTTCAAAATGAGCTCACGGCGCTAAGTGAGGTCTATAGTTTCAAACACACACATTGAGCTGTATGCAATATCCTATATGTCTACATAACAGTATGTTAGAGATTTATTAACATCCATACACTGCTGTCAAATATACAGAGATTTACAGCTCAGCGTATTACAGGCATTGTTTCCCGAGTCCATCTGCGGCACATTTGAGTGCACCATTCTACTAGTGCGTATAAGAGAATTTAAATGTACAATTCAGTATTAATTTAGTTGACGAATAAGTCATAGATGACAAAAACGATAACAAAAATCTATTGACCTTTTCGTCAATGAATAAGAATGAGATGAAAATGTTAGGGAGGAACAATTTGCGAAAAAAATCCACCCAATGGGTTAATAGCATATATTTGCTGCATGTCTTATAAAACTTTAAAAAACAGACATACAGACATAAACAGACATATGGATAAATCTCACATTTGATGTCAAGGAAAACAAGACCATTTATAAACCGTGTCGGGCGACAATCTCCGGGAAAACAAAGAAATTAAAATACAATACAATAAGGGCTTGACAATGCATGATGTTGACGGAACATGACGGTTGAAGGAATTGACAAAAACGTTATCCTGCATTTAATCAATAAAGCAAATTTAAACCATTTAAGTGCAAGACGACGTTATCGAGAACTCAGTTCGGGACAGTTTACTGTACACAAAGCGCATCTTTGGGTGAGTGCTGAATTGAGTTCTCTTTCACGTCATTTCGTGATTGATAGGACAAAATACACACAAAAAATATATCAAAAATATATCAAACTGCAATATGTCATTTAAACAGTCGGTTATGTCTTAAGTGAAAGTAAAATCGGATGTGTATCTTTGCATCCATTAGTTCTTAAAGTTACAGAAGCCTAAAGCTGCTGCTGTCTGAGTCCTTAAATGTTAACAACAAAAGAAAAAGAGAAAAATCACTCACTGCTCTTGACTGCGCAACTTTAGTAGCTTTAATAAGGGTGTACAACGAAGTTATTTTACATTTGACCTCTTTATTCAATTTCTAGAGGTAGTATTTTTTTTAACCTCAATACTATTGTTAGACTTACCTGACAAACTTCATGCACTGTTAATTTAATTTCCATCTTTGTTCTATTGTATTTATTTCTTTTTATAGTTGTTTCAAAATTAACACTGGTCAAATTTAGTGCACAAGACTCCCACACACATACAGAACAATAATCTGAAATACAGCTGATAATAACACAGCTGATAATTATAAGTAACCATAGAAACAAACAGGGACATAAATCAGAAACCAAGGAAAACCGAGACTAAACAGAGCAGGGAAACAGGAACTTAAGGAAACAAAACAGAACATCAAAATAAGAGTCCATAACCGTGACACTTACATTACACATTACATTACACAACAAAAGTAAAGCCAATTTCGCTATATTCTATATACACTCACCTAAAGGATTATTAGGAACACCTGTTCAATTACTCATTAATGCACTTATCTAATCAACCAATCACATGGCAGTTGCTTCAATGCATTTAGGGGTGTGGTCCTGGTCAAGACAATCTCCTGAACTCCAAACTGAATGTCAGAATGGGAAAGAAAGGTGATTTAAGCAATTTTGAGCGTGGCATGGTTGTTGGTGCCAGACGGGCCGGTCTGAGTATTTCACAATCTGCTCAGTTACTGGGATTTTCATGCACAACCATTTCTAGAGTTTATGAAGAATGGTGTGAAAAGGGAAAAACATCCAGTATGCAGCAGTCCTGTGGGCGAAAATGCCTTGTTGATGCTAGAGGTCAGAGGAGAATGGGCCGACTGATTCAAGCTGATAGAAGAGCAACTTTGACTGAAATAACCACTCGTTACAACCGAGGTATGCAGCAAAGCATTTGTGAAGCCACAACACGGACAACCTTGAGGCGGATGGGCTACAACAGCAGAAGACCCCACCGGGTACCACTCATCTCCACTACAAATAGGAAAAAGAGGCTACAATTTGCATGAGCTCACCAAAATTGGACAGTTGAAGACTGGAAAAATGTTGCCTGGTCTGATGAGTCTCGATTTCTGTTGAGACATTCAGATGGTAGAGTCAGAATTTGGCGTAAACAGAATGAGAACATGGATCCATCATGCCTTGTTACCACTGTGCAGGCTGGTGGTGGTGGCGTAATGGTGTGGGGGATGTTTTCTTGGCACACTTTAGGCCCCTTAGTGCCAATTGGGCATCGTTTAACGTTTGGACCATGTCCATCCCTTTATGACCACCATGTACCCATCCTCTGATGGCTACTTCCAGCAGGATAATGCACCATGTCACAAAGTTTGAATCATTTCAAATTGGTTTCTTGAACATGACAATGAGTTCACTGTACTAAAATGGCCCCCACAGTCACCAGATCTCAACCCAATAGAGCATCTTTGGGATGTGGTGGAACGGGAGCTTCGTGCCCTGGATGTGCATCCCACAAATCTCCATCAACTGCAAGATGCTATCCTATCAATATGGGCCAACATTTCTAAAGAATGCTTTCAGCACCTTGTTGAATCAATGCCACGTAGAATTAAGGCAGTTCTGAAGGCGAAAGGGGGTCAAACACAGTATTAGTATGGTGTTCCTAATAATCCTTTAGGTGAGTGTATATGCAGGAGATAAGAATGAACTACAGCTGATAATTATAAGTAACCATAGAAACAAACAGGGACATAAATCAGAAACCAAGGAAACTGAAACTAAACAGAGCAGGGAAACAGGAACTAAGGGAAACAAAACAGAACATCAAAATTAGAGTCCATAACCGTGACATGATGCGCCACAAAAGTAAAGCCAATTTAGCTATTCTCAATACGTTGAAACACAATAATTGCCTTTGTGTTTTTATTGATAACTTGCCAAGATGTGCAAAAAGTACATTTGACGGTTCACACGCGGTCACATTACCACAAGGTAATATAGCACAACTGTCTAGTGCTGAAATGGGGCAGTTCAGTTTATGGGGGTAAAACAATACCAACTCCTCTTAGACTTTTTTTTGTAATAGGACAATTACAGTAAGTGTTGCCTGCTGACCTCCGCACCACAAAAAAAGAGTAAATATTATATAAGAGCCTATATTTTCATTTGTATGCTGTGATCTCAGAAAAAGGTTAGATTTTAGCAAAAAGATTCCTTAGTTTTGACATGCTTAACCAAGCTCTTTTAAGCCAGCTAATAATAATAATAATAATAATAATAATAATAATATTAATAATAATAAATAATATATAATTATAGTATAATATAATTAAATAATAGTATTATTAGTATTGTATGATAATACTAATGATTATTAAATGTAACAATTATTAATGTAATTGTTTGAATGAATAGTTAAATAAGACTAAACTGGACCAAAGAAAGATTTGTTTTATTATTTAAAATATTACCATTCATGACATTCTACCAATGTGAATTCTAAAGCTATAAGGATATCAAATAATGTATAGTATAATTCCTTCCTGATCCACATTCACATAAAAGTACATCTTGTTTGTCATCAGTAACCTTGCTCTCCAGGCATCTGCTTTAGCGGTGGTTGCGATGGCATTTGTGTATAGTATGCGTGCATGTTATCAGTGTTGTGTCGGTATTTGCTTTGGCACATGACGCACACAGGTGCAAAAGCTGAAACAGTAGAACTCCCGATCAGAGCCAGTCTCTGCACAGCCCTAATCAAAGCCAAAACCACCTGCCAATCAAACCGCTGCCAACTGGAGCCAATCATGGCTGTGGAAAGAGGAGTAGGTAACCAAAGCTGGAGTCGCAAATGAGAAAGAGAGAGAGAGAGAGAGAGAGGTGCAATATCGGTTTGTTAGAAGCTACTAGAATGGAAAAAGGAGAGGGATTTCACATATAAACTACTGGTACATGCAGCATAGCCCAATAATGAGTAAGATGGAAGGAATGAACGAGGGGGAGAGAGAGAGTGAAAGGTAGCATGATCAAATGAAGGAAATGCATCTCGTTCTGAACCCTAAACCACATCAAAGAGAAACGCTGGCAATCTCACAGGCTTTATACTCACGTACACACGTACACACGTACACACACACACACACACAATGGGGACATTCCATAGACGATGATTTTTATACTGTACAAACTGTATATTCTATCCCCTAAACCTACCCATCACAGAAAACTTTGCATTCACTTTACATTTTCAAGAAACACCACTTAGCTTGATTTATAAGCGGTTTTCCTCATGGGGACCAAAAAATGTCCCCCCAAGGACAAGGATTTCGGATATTGCCATCCTTGTGGGGACATTTTGTCCCCATAACATAGGGTTTACCAGGACCACACACACACACACACACACACATTTAATATAAGCTCCAAATTTAATGAATACAAACATACACAAAAGAGATTATTTCTTTACCTGAACGTTTGGTACGATGAATAACTCTCTCCAGCCCTCTTGTGTGTTCATCCCTCCATCTGCTCTGTGAAGATGAAGGAATACGTTTTTTTTTTAAATACAGTGCAGAAGAATAAAATTAATTCATGGAGCCATTTCAAAGCATTTTACATTTTAACTCCAGCTTGAGTTTGAGCCAAGACATGATCAATGAAACTAATCCACTTCTTCATAAAATAAATGTCACCATGTAAACTAAAACTGCACACACACACCCACAGGGTTTCTCAACACACACACACACACACACACACACACACACACACACACACACACACACACACACACACACACACACACACACACACACACTGTTGTCTTTCAGCAGAGGTGTGTGTGTGTTGAGAAACCCTGTGGATTTACAGCAGTAAGACATTCCATTTAGATGATCTAGCACACAAACACAATCACATAAACATAATAAATTATTTAGAAAGGAAATACTTTTCTTATCATTATCTCACATATGACCAGAGTAATAGCGCTGCATGCCTAACACACACACACGGAAAAGTGTAAGAGATTTTTTACTGAATTTATGAGTACAAACTTTCTCTTCCTTTGCTTCCTTCTTTTATTAGTTTCCTTTAAAAATTCTCAGGGTCTTTTCCCTTCCCTTTCTTGCCATATATTTCTTATATTTTTCTTCTTTCCTTCCTTCTTTCCATTTTCCTTCCATTCTACTTTCTATACATTCTTTCCTTGTTGGTTTTCCATGTTTTTTGGGGACTTTCTATAGATATAATGATTTTTATACTGTGCAAACTGTATATCCCCCTACACTAACCCTACCCATCACACAAAACTTTCTGCATTTTTACATTGTCAAAAAACATCATTTAGTATGATTTAGAAGCGTTTTTTCTCATGGGGACCAAAAAAGGATTTTGGATATTGTCATCTTTGTGGGAACATTTTGTCCCCATAATGTAGGTTTTACCAGGACACACACACACACAGCTTATCATAGATCTTATATTCAGGGATAACTATCAGGTCAGGATACTTCAGGACAGTCTGGAGTTCCCATGTATGTTTATACACAGTGAATGAAAGGTTGAGAAAAGAGAAACTCTGGGTCAGTTGCAGTAGCACATATCTGTGTCTGTGTCAGTAAGACAGAGAACATAACCCTGCTGTGCTTCACAGTAGAGTCACGTTACAAGACCTAGACTGCCATTGTCATCTTCATTGCAGGATTGTTGAAGGGAAAGGAGTCTTAATTCACACACACAGACTCAAAAAGCGGGGTTAGCGGGGTCATGCAGCTGTGTCTGGGTAAAATTCATGTTATTTATGTGATTAGAGAAGCCACTAAATCACGAAGTTCAGCTCCAGAGTGAATTGGGTGTCATGTGTATTCACATATCCATCTAAAACATTGACGTGTGAGTGTGTGTGTGTGTTTTACCAGTAAGATGACACTTTTAGATCTGTAAACACCTTGCTGTGTTTTTTAATCCACTGTGTGTTTGAAATCAGACACTGTATGCCTGTCTTCCTGCCAGAGGATGTTCCAGCCTTTGGACATGATGTTCTGGCTCAGAGTCTCTATGTGGGTGTGTGTGTGTGTGTGTGAGAGAGAGAGAGAGAGAGCATTTAAAACATTTCTCCAAGCTTACAATGATCTGCTTATTTACAATTATGATCAGCCACAAAAGAAAGTGAATACACAGGTTTAATTACATGTACTTCAGGGACCAAACGAACCCTAAAAGTTAGCCAAATCTGACAAAACCTGCCTTTGGGGACATCCAAGTCGCCATCCTAACTAAAAGGGATTTAAATAATGTGTTTCTAATAATAAACATGCAAAATGTTTTCTTTTAGACGTATGGTTTGGGTTAGTGCAGTAATAATTAGCTTTTAATATAAACAGTAGAAGTCTATGCTATGTCCTCCTTTAGCAAGACGTGTGTGTGTGAGCAATAGATTTGTGCAGTCTAGACCTTGTAACTCGACTCTAGTGCGAGACATCTCATCTGTCTCTTTTACACACACTAAACGAAACATTGTACCCTTTTTCAACTGCACACCAATCTTTCTCTCTTTAAGGTAATTACAAACTTTGTCTTACTGCAATATCACGAGAGATGCACAGTGGGATTATTTATAAGGTAACTATAAGGTAACACTACTGTTTTACTGTACTTTCAAATAAAAAAACTAATCTTACTGACTTCAATCTTTTGAGTGGCAGTGTACCAAATGCATTAACTAACGAATACGCAGTACATTAGCAGTAAAAAAAGAATTGAATCTTATTGTAAAGTGTTACCAAAACACACTAGAGGATAGAAGTTATAGCTAGAGAGAGAGAGAGATTTGTCTTTTCGACCACCCACAACCTGATTGGTCAAATGCTCCATCAAGCTAAAATTGCTTCCCTCAAACGTGTATCCGCATGTGTGTACATTTCTTCATGCTTGTAAAACATGAGATTGTGAACAGATAAATGCTGCTGCATGATGAATACGTGCATGTGATTAGTTTGTCAGTTGTCACCGAGGACAGATAAACTCACACCCTCATACGTACACGTATGTAGACTCACACATACACATGTGTTGCTCTGTAACAATATTTATAGTAAGGGTACACGCTGTATGAAGCCGAATTTATTTCTGTTTGAATTGTATGACATTGCGTGTTGAAGAAGTTGTGTATGTGTGTGGTCTGAGCTAACGGTAGCATCTATTCCACTCATACTTATTTTGACATTTTCCATTCTTTCCACTGACAGCCGAAGAAAAACGACCTTTTTAATCAGACTGACCACACACACACACACGCAACACAAACATAGCACAACAAAAGAAAGCGTGTGTGTATCACATTAATACACTGCACTTTATTTACATTATTCTTGCTTTTCTGAAACATTAGGGGCAATTTTTTTCAAAACTTTCCCACTACGCAAACAGTTTCAACCTGTTGTTGACCTGTTCTGACACAAGAAAAAAAAAACTAATTTAAACACTTCTCACACTGTGATGTGGCTTTTCATTGTGTTATTTGTGTCAAAACAGAGTTCAGTTCCACCTTTTTTCTTAGCCCCTGCTGGTCACTCATCACTCTGGGTTATTAACCGGGTCCAAAATGCTATATACTACATTTGCGTCATTAACGTGGCAACCATCGCTACAGAACTCAGGAGTAAAACACAGCAACATCTCTGTAAATATTGTCAATTTTGCTTACATAAGAAATCCTCTCTCATTTAATGCTGTAAATTATTCAGGGACCCTTCTAATTTGGTACATTACAAAAATACTATTAACATTTATTTAAACATATTAAATCAACACAACCAAAAATTGCTCTGTAGATATCAACTTTAAAATTGCAAATCATTTCTTGTGCAAAACTATAACTGTTGTTATAGGTATAAAAAGATTACAAAATTGTAAACCCATGGACACTTCAGTTATAAACACTTATGAAAGAGTATAAAGTTTGTAAGTCATTTTGAATGATTAACTAAAAGAACTGGTTCATTTGTGAACTAGACAACACTGGTTGTGTTGTGTTTTTGATTCACACTCATGTGTTGTACAGGTTCAGGTTCAGGTCTTTGCTGTTTCTGGCAAACCCAGCGCTGCACTACTATTGGCAAGATGATATGTGACCCTGGACCACAAAACCAGTCATAAGGGTGCATTTTTTTTAAATTTAGATTTATACATCATCTGAAAGCGGAATAAATAAGCTTTCCATTGATGTATGATTTGTTAGGAAAGGACAATATTTGGAAAATCTGGAATCTGGTACAAAAAAAAAATCTAAATATTGAGAAAATCGCCTTTAAAGTTGTCCAAATGAAGTCCTTAGCAATGCATATTACTACTAATAATAAATTTTTTATATATTTGCGGTAGGAAATTTACAAAATATCTTCATGGAACATGATCTTTACTTAATATCCTAATGATTTTTGGCATAAAAGAAACATCATTTTGACCCATACAATGTATTGTTGGCTATTGCCACAAAAATACCCGTGCGACTTATGACTGGTTTTGTGGTCCAGGGTCACATATGGGTAAAAAAAAAAATGAAAGTGCACATTTCTATTGCCAGAATCATGTGGCTTGCATTGCCATAAACTGTGATCCAGACTTGACTGGGTTTTTTTTTTTTTACACTGTTTCTGTCAGTTTTTGTAGGGCTTGATTAGTTTCAGGGTGGTTTGCAAGACTTTTGGCATGTATGCTAACACTTTTTGTGAATGCCCGTTCATTTTATTTTCACTTTCATATAAATCCAAAATATATGTGGCTATTACAGGTTATTACATAAAGCCCATGAGTGGTTCACTGACGAGCACTTGAATTTAGAAAATCACTTTCACTCCAACCAAACAAACTGAACTCTGATGTCAAATGGACTCGGATGCGAACAAAGATCTATTATTAAAGCACTCAGTTATTGTGTTTTTATCAGTACAAGTTTGTTTTTTGCAAATCGTGTCAATTATCACTTCAGTGGTGAAACCCTGAAAGATCAAAATGGTCAACCCCCACAAGATACCAGATGTACAATAAACGACATTTAAAATATTTCAATAAACCATACACATATTGTTGATTGTCCATTAACATAAATTAAACACTGATGGGTAGAGATCGGTTGACAGAATGGCGTGATAAATCCTGAATGTTCTAGAAAAAGAAGGGAAAAAATGTCAGGATGGATTAACATGTTTGATAGTTTGACATTATGACCCAATCACAAAGCAAGACAGCACTCGCTTTGAGCAGATGTTCTCATTGTTAAGAATGACCGCAGTCCTCCTGGACCAATGAAGCTCACTTGACATCATACAATTAAACTCCTACTGAGAGATACAATCCTCTACAGACTCAAGTGTGTGTATGAAATGTGTATGACAGTGTGATGCTGAATCAGAGTGTATTTAAATAACATTGCATATGAAGACGATTTGTTGACGTGGGCAGAAGAGACATATGCCTAGAATCAACTGGAGAATCTGACAGACTGCAGTGGTAGTTTAGTGGTTAAGGATCTGGGCCTCTAGCTGAAAGATTGGAAGATGCATTCCAGGAAATGGAGAGTTTCTGAGATCACAGCCAGCTCTATCACAATTACAATATTGTGAGAGGCAGTTAATCCTATATAGCTCCAGGGAGACCATCTCACAACTGGTCAATCATAAATCACACGTCATTACCATCATTAGACAATCATTTGCAGCTATTTAAGCCAAGAGTTTAATAATAAAAAAATACATAACTTTTCAGATGAGCACAAAAGCTTCCAGCACTTTAAGCTTCAAGCACAGGACATTTAAATGTACAAAAAATCAGACCAAGCACCATAACTATCTGAAAGCATGTGGGGGTGAATTTAGGTAAATCAGGGCAGTTTTTGACAAGAATACCAAAAACTAATTTATTAGTTTATTAGGCCAATTTATCAGAATTCACCTGAAACACTACATCGAGAGGCTGAATTTTGAAGAGGTAGGAAGGGGGTGGGGGGTGTGGGGTCAATGATTTAATGATTGTTTGTTATACAAATCTATCAATTTATTCCAAAATGCATAAAATGCATAAAATTTATTCCAAAATGCATTAAAAAAAAATCTATTTATACATACAATGCCTATGATGAACATATTATATAATGTCTTTAATATCTGAATTTAAATAAATGTATTATTAAATATTTTTGGACCACAATGCCAAACAATTCATGGTGATACAACGATCCTGAAACCATAATGAAGAAAAAAATGCCTCATTAAAAGGATAACATTTTCAAAAGTAAAATCTTTTAAAAATTTTTGTGATTATGTTGCATCTAGAGCATTTAGAAGCACAAATTAATCTTTAAACAAGTTCGACGAAGTTCTAAAAGGGTTTAAAAGAAAGGGCTCTAGTCCAGTTAAAGCAAAATATGGTTGTCGAACAGTTGTGTCAGGTTGCGAATGAGAGTGAGAGACCTTCACAACAGTTAATGATGTCACTCCCTCAGTGGAGGGATCTTTTTACCGTGGCAATCTGATTACAGCTCTGCTTGCTTTGGCTAAAGAGCACATCAGAAATCAAATGTTCTCTGGCAAGAGTTATATTTTCTCAAACACACACACACACACACACACAAAGTGTGTTTCCAAGCACACAATACTGACTGGCAGGTCAGAGCGGTGTTTGACCTGATAGGAATGTGGACTTGAGTTTGGTACAAGACAACTTTTAAAGTAAAGCACACACGTCCATCGTATAACGTGTGGCTTGAACATGCGAGTATGACATTTCTCAATATGCTAACAATGGTTACAATGGCTTATTATAACAATTACAACAATGGTTAATATGGTTGGCAGTTTTGTAAAACACACACATAAAGGAAAAGTGCCAGACCTTATGTGACAGTGGTCTCAACATGTTCTCACCTCATAAGCGGTGAGTTTTTGCAGTTAGAGGCCAGTGTGACACACACACAGCACGGACAGCTGGATGTGGCTTTTTACTCGTACAGCTGGAACCCATCTGGGACCAACACTGGATGAGATGTGTGTACACACTCACAAACACACACATATACGCAGGCACAAAAGATGCAAAGAGTGATAAACTTTAACTGGCCTCTTCATCAATAGACCCTTTTCTTACCCTCTCCTGTTATATCCTCATGTCACCTTGTCTTCCTCCAGGAGGAATGCTCTTATTACTATTATTATTATGATGATAAAGATAAAATAACCAGATAGTCTATTAATACAATTTTATTCATAGGTTTTAAATCCAAACTATGAGCTAATTTTTGGGAGTAATCTGGATAGAAGTACAAAAATGGAAACACAAGACAACCTTCTGATGACCTACTTGCTCTTCGGTCTGCAGATTTCAATGTTGTAGCTGATCAAAGCATGTGTTCCTGCTTTGATACTGCTGTTAGTGTTGGATTCATTTCCCTCTGTCTTTTCATCTATTATTGCTCCATTTCATGTTACATCCCACGGGAGAAAAAAAGCATTATATCATCATTCCATCATGCAAATAATAAAATAAAATATAAAAATACATTAATCTCCCAATGCAAGCTGATCACTATAAATGTGTCATGGACATGGCGATGATAGCTTGACACAAATGAAAAGTTGGCAAGATGCTATCAGATCACATCAGAACATTGACTGATTTAAAAAAATGTTACAAGGCATTGAACACAAAAAATATGATCCATTTTTCTTTCAAAATATAAATTCTGATGATTTTAGGGTGAAATATATTTTATCAATAAAAATTTCCGGATTCAATTTGGATTCACAAGCTAATCTCATCAAGCTCATCTAAATTTGATTAGATTTCAATTCCAAAGTGTAAGGATTCGTCAGACTAATTGAAACTCTAAGTGACTCTAAGTTTGTTAACTCAAAAGATTTTGTCAAAAGTCATTTATCCATGAATCAGACTTCACTGGTTGTGCTGTATATGAGTCATTTGTCTGTGAATCGTATGACAGATTTTTGTGTTAATTATTATGCATGGCTCGCAAGGACAATCGCTTAAAACAAAGATGCATTTTCGTGACATTATTTTTTGTGGCATATGCTCAATTTATCAGGTGAAACAGGACTACTTTTGCCATGGGGCTATATTCAGTCATGGAGATGCACCCCCTTTGAAAAGCAGTGAGGGAAATAGTGGCATAGATTTACCAATAATATATTGATCTTGAGAGTGGATCTCCAGAAGAGACCCTGTAGCTTCACTCTCCTATAACACACAGTTCAGTGGACACTCACAATGAACTTAAAAGTAAGCTTTATCATCCTAAACATTAAACAACACACCTACACATAACCAGAACAATTCCTGACATGCTTCTGATTTGAATTACTGCTATTTAAAAGCTCACATTCCCACTTAGGTGCTAGGGATGTAACGATTCACTCAACTCACGATGCGATACACGATACTAATTTCACGATACGATTTTCTCACGATTTAAGACAAATTATAAAATTAAAGTGTCCTTTTATTTCTCAGACAAAATTCTACATATTTCTTTGTCACATTTAAATCTATATTTTGTCAAATAATAACTCAATTTTCGAGTTTCAGCGTCCCTGCTGTTTAAAACGTGTATCGCGATTCGTTTAACATCTCACACATTTGCATCGATTTTCAACCGGCTCCGACTGAATCGTTGCATCCCTATTAGGTGCATATACTATCTCCAGCCTGGGAAGAAGATCAGTCTGTTTTCTTTCTGACAAGAAAAAACACCAAATACATTAAACAAAAGCTATGAAAACACACAACCCCAATTAGAGCTTTGTTCTGCAGCAGCATATGATTCAACTATTATGATTCAGAGGACAGATGCAAGAGGGAGAGATATAAAGAGACAGAAAGAGACTGAAAGATATAAAGAGCGATTTTGAAGTCAACTAACTGACATAGCTGCCGTTTCTGAAAAACACCCATCTTACTCAAATTCACAGACACACACACACACACACAAATAAGAGAAGACGGATGCTTTGTGTTCCACTGATATTGTTGGAAATAAACATACATTTACTCACATTACACACTCTCACAGAGCATTCTCGTACAGTACAGCAAAACAAACCACACAAAAGATTTATTACTGGGCTGCATAGTTGTGGCCAACCAAACATGAGAGTTCATAACACAGTAACAAAGGAATGAGAGGAACAGCCATTATGCCCACTATAACAGTAAACAGACCAATATCCAATTTGAAGAAATCTGTTCTTCTAAAAAAATACCACTCATCAGAAATTTGTGGTTCTACAAATACTGTTACAAAGTAAAATTGAGCTGATTGAGAACTAATGGCTAGGTCCTACTTGTCCTTATTATACAACCCATATCCAGAAATTTTAATTCGGCACAGTTAACATCACCAAACCGAACGGAAAAAAATAAAATAAAAAAATAGCACCAACTTGCACCAAAGTCCCTCCATTGGTTGAGCCAGAAGTTAGACCACATTAGACCACTCATACAACATGAGCTATGTCTGAAAAGTGCCACAGAGCCACAGTGTTTACACTTTTCGGGAAGTCATCCTTGGAGTTGTCTCTGTATATTATGCCGGGATAGTAGAAAGTGTGTTAACAGGGGAAAAAAACCCAGTGTTAATTATTGATGAAAGAAATATTCAAATTTGAACTGAAAACTGCAACAAAGTCTTAGAATCGTTAGTTATTAAATTGCCAAAACCACAAGATATCTAATCAACTCACACAATTTCAAATAAATACAGGAAATGTGTAGCAACATCAGTGAAAAAACATGATTAATGCATTCCATATTTATGCAAAACAAAACACAGATGTGTGTCAATAGCCTATTGGTTCCAGTGTATCAGACATACTCTCTCCTTTATATCATATTGCATATCACTCGCAGTCTGATTGTTTGGGCATATCATGCAGCCCTGCACAAAAAGCCCTGCACCTCACATGCAAGTTATTTTGTTGAAAGTCCTCTAAAGCAATACAATAGTTTCCATAATAATAATAATAATAATAATAATAATAATAATAAAAGTAATTCTGTACAATAATTATATAAATATAATTTTCTTTGTACATATATTGCACGACAATACACACAAAAACAAAATGAAATTTGTATTCTTCATTATATTTTTAACCTGTGTTGTGGAGTGAGAAACACTTCCAGTTTAATCTAAAGGCTAATTCACACTGAGCCCCGTGAATCTTACGTATACCAAAGACCTCTTTGTCCTTTTGAAGCATGACAGAACCAGACTGTATTCACTTATTTGCATAATTACTTTTTTAAATGGTTAATTTTTAAAATGTAAATACATGCTTTGCGGCCCAGTACAAACACAAGCTTGTTCAGAATACAGTCTTTAAAAAATCCTCTGTTCATTTCTTAAAGTGCATTCTGGATTTTAACAAATCTAATAGTTATAGTTGTATAAAAACGAGCTCAATGCAAGATCTGTAATCTTTTTGACAAATCACACTGTAGAAGCAGTCATCCCTGCTCCTGCTTCTATATACAGAGATCGTAATGGAATCCTCTGAGACCTCCGCTAAACTTGAGCAACCTCTAAAAACCGTTACACCCTCCCATGAATATTGCCAAATGAGAGCAGCATGTGCTCTAGAGGTTGCAATCAGATCAGGCCATGACATTAGAAAAGATTTTTGGATTCACAAAGAAGCGTCCCAGTGAGGTTTATGTGTGAACACAGTAAAACATCAGATCATGAGCAACCCCAGAGTGGATCTAGAAATGTGACGGGGTCAACTAGCAGCCTTACACAATACGCACACTCAAATTGGGTTAGTTTGTCCATCATTGCTGAATCAATGCCATGGAAATGGCTCACATTTGTCCTCAGCATTGGCACATTAGTGATCGACATTTCAACAAAACCGCAAAACCCATTTCACCCTATAACTTTGTCTCATCCATGCGCAGTCAGGTTTTTTCTGCCTGTCATCACTGTAGCTAAGCGACAACTGTTCTAGTGAGCATAAGTGTGTGCATACGTTTTTTTATGTGCCTGCATACAAGTATTTGCCCTCTTAACTAAAACCAGACCCTGGGCTCCATTTCCTTTCTATCTCTCTCGCTCACAAACACATACTCTGAGGGTCGTGTGTCTGGTGCCATAAGTGGTTTGTAAAGTGAGGCGTTCCCGTTTGTCTTAAGGGTCCAGAGTGTTTGGAAGGATTAATACCAGCTGATGAACAGAATACAGCAGAAAAACGAACAGCTGCAGAGGAAGAGAGAGGGAATCAAGGACAGCTCAAAGAAGTTGGTTCTGTTATCTGTTAGTCTTCACCTCTGAGCCCCACCTAAACCTCTCTGGGTAGTGGGCACATGGTCTGTTTTTTTACAAGCTGAATCAATAACACACCACAAAACTACACACACCACAGTATACAAACATGCACATATGTTATTTCAGACCATTACATATGTACACACACACACCAGTCTACACTAACTACTCTTAACAGATTTACTCTTTACCAACCACTTAACCATATAGTCACACTCACTTTCCCCCCAACAAACAACATGTGACAGTGTCGTCAAAATGCACAGACTGGACCCAAAGGCAGTTACTTTTGCAGGATTTCTTGGGGTAAAATTGCAGAATTCTGCAGAATGCATTTTAAATGAACTACACTCATACTGGTAGCTGAAAGCATAATCATATTAGCCAAAATATTTAATTAACAAACATGCAAGGGGTGAGGAATGTGTCAAGCTTTTGTCAAAGTGCTGTGGAAATCTGCAGGGCCCCATGTGGGCCTGGTCATCAGTAACAAACTCTTGCGGCTTGGACTACACACACAGACTCGTACACATACATCACAAATATTTATCCCGAACTTAAGATGGGAAACATGTAAGCAAGAGATCACAGAGGCCTCCACATATTTTTCAAGGATTACACGTCTCAGCGTGTGTGTTGTGCTGTGTTGTATGCAAACCATGACAGCTTCAAACAAAAGGCTTGGCTCATCAAGCACACAGAAGAAAGAATGTCCCTCTTTCTCACTCCTATTTTTGTTTTTTCTCAATTGTTCTCTCATTATTTCTCTTCTCTGATACCTTTTCCTCCATATTCATCCTTCTCATTCTCATGTTTGTTGCGTGAGTCACTAAAGCTGGCTTCAAACTAGTGAAAAATTAACCTTTGTGTAACACTGAAATCCCAGTATACATACACACAGATGAGGCCTCATAATGAATTCATGAGTAATGGTTGTAATACAATAGTACCAACAGATATGGTAACAATAATGTTCAGAGCAAAAAACTTTGATTATACTCCAGTGAGTATAACAGTTCAACTTTCTATACAATGTTATTTTATCACAATCCAACCATAGCCATTTACATCCTGAAGTTTTATAAAGGTCTCATTTAAACCCAATTTTCTTAAACGCATACATGCTTGAATTTAGTTCTGGGGCCGTATTCAGAAAACATCTTAAGGCTAAAAGTAGCTTCTAACTTGCCGATTTAAAAATAATGGGCGTGTCAGTCCTAATTTTAGGACTCCTAAATTTTCACTCTAAGAGTATTTCACAAAGCATTTTAGCACTAAAACTAGCTCCTAAATCTGTGAAACGTTAGGAGTAGTCAAGAGGACTCCTAAGTCACTAAGACCAAATCACAAACAATCCTAATGGATGTTGCAGACATTTCTCTCTTCTACTTCGCTTCCTGTCTACTTACTGTCCTATCATAATAAAAATAATAATATTTATTTATTAAATAAGTAAATAAGTAAATAAAAAAGGAAATAATGTCTGATTACTTGTGGCAGTTGTTTCACGAGTTCACAGTTACAAATGATCAGATAAGGTAAAAGAGTAAAATAAGCCTTTTCGGCGTGCTGTCCGAGGGGATTGAGGGCTCTGAGCTCAGAATTTAGCCCAAACCCAGAGTTCTCCCCCGAATCTCCGGCTGGGCCGAGAGTGAGGAGTCGGGGTGGTGGAGGGATGCAGAAAACTATTGAGGTAACTAGGTAAGTCGGCTGTGTGTGTATACTGTATATACTCGAGCTGATTAGATACATTTCGGGAGGAGCACTGTTTATAAAACATAATTTGTCGCTTGAATTCTGCAATCTCTCGAAATGAAGACATGTAAGAGGCTGACAATTAGCTGAACATATACATGTTTAATTATTGACACTTAGCCTACTTTTTAAAAATCTTTATTTGAATATGGCAACATGATACCTCATTCTACTATATTTCTATGATTAAATCACTGACAGAGACCCCTCCCCTATCAGCCAATCCGTGGTCATAGTTAGTAAGCGTGATGACATCATCCGTAGCAACGAGGTCAACCCCACCCTTACTCTTAGCTTAAGACTTCTCTCTATTCCTTAGTAAAAGTTGGTCTCAGCAGCTTTGTGAATAGGTTTTAAGAGAAAACTCTTAACTGAGAACTTTTACTGCTATTTAGGAGAACTCTTAGTGGTAAGATAAAATGTTTTGTGAATACGGCCCCAGGTCTCTATGAAGCTCCACTTTCTGGATCAGTGTGTTATATTTGATCAACCGCTTTGAGTGTGTTTCGGAAATGTCACACCTCTTACCATAACCGCATTAGATCCAGGGTGGAGAAAAAAGCAACTTTTGGACATGGATAACTAGAACTGGGTGTTATAACAAAAAATACGATCACAATATTTTTTTCCATACTGATTGATATTGATATTTAATCACAATATATAATTTGATAATGCTGGCAGCTTTTTCTAGAAATTTGAGTAAAAGTGCAAAATGCAAACACTGTAAACCAGTCATTATGCTGCACATAGGACCGTATTTTTGTACTCTCTGTGTTGTCTCTAGGATGGTACCTTTTCAGGTGATGGAAAAGGTTTGTTGTGTTTCCGCCTTGGTTGGAACAATGGCATATTTTGCAGACTGTCTGGGCCAGTTCACACAGAGTGCATTTTTGCATTCCACTGCATTACTTTTCCATTGTTTTTCTATGTAAACATGCTAGACAATGCATTTGACCATTGCGCTCACGTCTTTTTTAGCGTTTTGTGCATGACACTGCGTTCTAAGAACGTGGCACTCAAGAGACTGAGACAGCCAGTGACCGGAATCAGCCGATTTCCCGCATGATCGGCCCTGACCGGTAACCGGCTGGTCAGTCTCACGCCTTTCCGATTCCGAGCCGGTCTGTTTTGTTAACAGTGGTGCAGGCAATAACATCAGCTGCGCATTCTCGCTCTCTTCTCTCTGACGGTGAAGTGACATACACCCGGCTCATCTCACTCGTCTCAACTAGGCTGCCTCTCAAACAGCTCATGAGTCACAAGTACCAAAATGAGTTGCTAACTGCGCTTAAATGGTCAAATACACACAAAGTTATGTCAAAATGCCCATCTTGGCAAGTATTCAATTGAAACAGTCAGTTCTGGAATGTAGATAGATGAGACAGATAACATGTTGTGTTAGAGTATATTGGGTTCGTGCATAAACGCAGCTTAATATTCCTGCTGCTGTCTGTCATATTAATCAAAGAACAAAAGACAAAAAAAAAAATCACTCTCTGCTCTTGACTAAATACATTTTGTAACTTTAATAATTTGTAAGCATTAATCTGTATTTAATTTTTTACAATAAATACTATCCAGTGTTATTTTAATTTAATTTCTGTAGTATTTCTTACCTGAATATGCTGTATACCAACCTGAAAAACTTAAAGCTGTGTTTATTTCATATCTCTCTTTATTCTATAGCATTTATTTGTGCTGCTGTTTGCAATTTATTTGTTCTTATTTTATTACTGACTTTTTACTTGTGTTTTTTTTGTGAAAATAAAATTTTGCATTGAAGAAATGTAGATTTTTGTTTGTATATGCTGTCAATTATAGTTTTTAGGAAAAAAAATCGGAAGCGGCAAAAATCGGCAGGTCACACTTACAAAAAAGAAAAAAGAAACAAACGGAAATTGGAATCGGCCAAGAAATCTGCAATAATAAATCTCTAATAAAGATTTTATGTATGGGATACATCATAAAGAGCAACTGGAGAGTCCTCAGAATTTCTTCTTTTGTGTTCCACTAAACAAAAAAATAGTTGTAGGGGTTTGGAAGGACATGAAGGCAAGTAATGACAGAATGTTCATTTTTGGGTGAATTATTCCTTTAAAGAGAGACTGATATTGCCACATACAAAAGTATGCCTCAGCAGCAGACCCACTTTTTATTTATGAATATATAATTTTGGAGATGTCATTTGGTTCTTGGAGACTCTTTAAACATGCCAGATGATTTCTGCTCCAAACACCACCTATCGTGATCACTCACAGATTCACACCATCATCAGTCTGGCTTTTTAAAACAAACATTAAATTAACATGTGATCTAGTGCCTTTCAAGAGAAATATGTGCATATGTTCACACACATACGCATGCACATGTGCCTGGAACGTGTTCTGCATGTTGTTCATTACTGGAGTTGCTGCTCCACCTTTTCAATAGATTTGTTTCAATAGTGTTTTTAATGCCACACTTTAATGGCTTCATTAAAACACCTTAAAAAAAGAAACATTCTTTCCTCTTGAGACATAGTGGGACACGGGAGACCTCGGGGATAACTCTTTAAAGTTTCATGTGATATATTTTTTCCAAGACATTTAACTTGAAAGAAAAGTGCCAAAAGGCATCATGTCAACCAATCATAGGAAGAGAAAACTCCAAAAATCAACAACAAGTTTCCTTGTTTGTCCTCCAATCAGACAGTGGCTGCCCTGACCCCTGACTTACAGCGGGTGGATGATGCCATTGCGGGATTGTCAGGTGGTAAGAATGAGCAGCGTGATTAAAGTGGTTAGTATTTTACGTGCGAGGACAGCAAGCGTATGGCGATTATGTCAAGGCTGGGCCGCACCTGTCTGCAATTTGGCACATACTCTTCTCCACCTGCTCTCTTGATTTATTCTCTCTCTCGCTGGCTTTGTTCCCCCCTCCTCTGCTTTGCCTGGTGTAAAGGGCTCTGTGTTGTGGCTTTTAAACAATTCCAATTTGGGACAAACCACAAACCACATGAAACAGAGAGAGCAAGAGATAGAGAGGCTAGTGAGTGAGTGAGAGAGAGAGAAAAAGAGAGAAGACATCTGCTCAACAGCTTGACGTGCACTCAAATGAACATACAGCTTTTGGATAGAAGGGAAGGAGAGAAAGAAAGAAAGAAAGAAGGTGAGAAAAAGAAAGAGGAGATTCAGACAATGTTTTGTGTCCATGTATGAATGAGTTTGTGTCAGTGCATCAGTTTTTGATTTCACCATATCCAAATCACTGATAAATCATGATGTCACGATTCCTTTATCAAAAGATGACAACACTTCTATGCCAACTAACTTTTACTTTAATACCAGCCTCTCTTTTAATAATAGAATCATTTAATATGGCCTACATATTTATACAGCAGAGTTACATCCTTATATACCGAAATTTATATTAATTTCCGGACTCTTGCTAGAAATATGACGCAGGGCATGGCATAGGTCTTGCCAGAAAAACATGAACAATCATCTAAGCCGTCATAAATCAGTGATATAATCTTAAAGGGCACGCCATCCATATCACACGATTCATATCATTACCGTCAGCCTCACTCAAATGTCACCATATGTAAAACAGCTTCATGATCATGTAAGTGAGGCCTCTTGCAAAGTACACAGTGCTTTTATAACAAAAGGTTAACCATTACATTTACAATAATATCCTTAAGCTATGCCAAAATGACCATCTCAGGAGGTGGTTCAACTATATGAACGGAAAAGTTTACTAAGGCCCTAAGTAAAGTGTATTTGGAATGTTGATGGTATATTAAGAAACTATATATCAATTTAGTACTATAACAGTTCTGTCTGATAATACAATGGCAAATAAAGTAAACTAATAAAGACAGAGAATGGGAACTCTGGTGCTGTCAATATGCCAGTAGGTGGCGCATAAAATTCATTTAACCAACTATGATAGCTTCATCAAACGGAAAATCAATACAAAAAATGTATTGATTACAATTGTATTGATAAGAGTAAACTGAACACTTACCATTAATATGACTTCTAGTAATACCGTTTCGGTGAGTTCTTTGTAATTTCACATAAATAAAAATCTTCACATTAGATATTTGCAACAGAACTGCTTCACTTAACCACAGATCCAGATTGCTCCACAAATGTTAATTCTTAATTCGACAGATTGCAAAGAAAGATGCCCAACGCCATTTTTTCTTTTAGCTGGCTATTTTCATATTTGGAATGGCTAAACACTGTAAACAGACTGTGTAGTTAAGAAGCTTCTCTCAAAGCTAAGCAATTCTTAATAATAATGTTACATTTATACTTTGTATTGTAGCACAGAGGTTGTGCATTTGTTCAGCAACCACAATCGCAAACAATATGTCATGTTTAGAATCATGTTTAGATTTATTACAGTTCATCACAGAGAAGATTCACTCACAGATTTAGTAGCAGCAAACAGCAGATCATCAGCGTTTTTTTTGCAGCCCAGAGAGAGCTTGTGTGTATGGTTGCCAGATTGACAGGAGTAAAACACTCGGCAGAAAATTTATCCTTTTAAGAAAAAAGGCTCAGCTTGGGGAATCACATCTGGCAACCCCAAGCAGGAAAGATAGTGGAGGCTTGTTACCAATGCTAAATAAAATAAAAATAAAAAACAAGTTTTCAGAACAAATAAACAGTAGGTCAATAATCGCAACAGTTATTTTTAATTAATTGAAAGAAGCAGAAATCGCTATCACGATTAAAATACGATTAATGGTGCAGCCCTAACGGCGAGGATGATCACAGCGAGTGGAGTGGTTGTACAGAAATACTTGAAGATTAGCTGAGATAATAGAACCTGCATTTCTGAATCAATACAATGCACCTTTAACTGATTATTAATAGAGAAGCACCGATACAAAATTTCTACACAAATACCGATAGCCTATTAGTTAGAATGATATCTGCCGATACCAATAGTTTGATTTTCTTAAATCTTTTCCCGCTATTGATTGAATTGGGGAAAAAAGGAGCAGAATCAAGCAATAAAAACATTGCTTATGCATGTTGTAGCCTATCTTTAAAAAAAAAAAAATTGTTGATAAAAAAAAAAAAAAAAAAAAAAAGAATGCATGAAGCTAGAACAGGTTTTTTTGTTTAAAAGCAAAGGCTCTGATATATTGATGGTTTAGATATTCATACAACAAAATATTCTGTGGGCCATTCAATTGTGAAATTGTTGTTTTTTTTGTTGTTGTTTTTTACAAACGCTGACGGTTGCTGGCAATTTTTTTTTTAAACGCTGGCAGGGACAGAGGCAAGAGGGAAAAAAATCTCAGCAACTAACAAACTGTGAACATCGGATAACTTTCCTAAGGTAAATGCAACGTTACGTGACATTGTTCACAAGCTGTTTTATTGACGTCTTTCCGTGGTTGAAGCACTGATTGAGTGATTACATGAGACATGATTCATTTTGGTAAGTTGTACTGTATTTTTCAAAATACCTTTTGATGTTCATGCATGTTTTCTCGTGCTATAACTTGTATTAAAGTGGAAGAGATGACTCCGCACTGAACTGAGGCACTATGGCGATCTGTAACTCAACATTTAAGAGTGTCAAAACACCATTTATTGCTTGAATTTCGTGATGTTCAAAAGCTGACACTGTTTCATATCAGAAGTGACAAAGCACAAATAGTGTTTGGTGTAGGGAAAAACTGCAAACCTGGCAATACTGGCTTGAAATACGGGTGATTCAGGGTCAAATAGAGCCTGCTTTTATGTCGCTATTTTTCAACTGTTAATGACTCTTGTTTGGCTCACACTGAACCGAGCAGACGCGTTCAGTTTTTAACTGTAGTGTCTGTTCTCTAACTGAACTATTTTATTTTTGTTACTATAATACTACCATGATGGGCAAGTGATGTAATCGGTGTGCGGCTGAACACCGTGTAACACCGGTAACACCGACTAATCGCAGCAAGCCTAATGCAGATATACAAGAGGACATAACACTGAGCAAGAAATCAGAATTAAGGGCACAAGAACATTGTAATAAAAGAATATAGCTATGCTTATGAATGCCACCTTCACCACTCTTACTCCAGCCTCATCTGGATCGGAGTATTTTCAAACACACCCCATACAGATGTGCACGTCCACACATACAGATTAGAGCAGGTTTAGATTATGAGTATGTTATCACATATGGATTACATTATTGAGAACAACATTTCATACGATTCTCAGAGGACCATCAAAAATATGCTGGTAATGACTCCAAAAACAACACAAGCCTCTGCTCTCATCTCAAACCACAGGGAGGTTCACATATCACAGACACCGAAATAGATTGTCCTGTTTAGTCAAGCTTTCACTCATCTTCCCTTCTTTTTTGTCATCTACCTCTCCAAATGGACAGAGGTTTTCTCAAAGGCAATACATTATTAAATACACCCACCCAGCTGTGCTCAAATAAATTTAACATAAAACATCTAAACTGCTTTTATTCAGAGGAGTCATTTCATTTCAATGGAGTGATAACAGGAGGCCTTGTCAAAATATACACACACTCACACATGACCTCTTGATCTCCAAGCTTAATGACAGATCATAGCCTGGTCACAGACAATGATGTTTGTCTGGAACTCTCTCAGTCGGTGAACCCCAGGGCGAACCAAACCCGTTTAGGATTCAACAGAGGGAATTACATTCCCGTGTAAAGACACACACACACACACACTCACACAGATGTCAACAAGGATGGAAACCACCAGGAAACACAAACCGCTGCGAAAAGTTTAAATCACCACAACAGAGACAAAATACAATATTAACAGATACAGACGCATACACACACATACACACACCACAACAGAAAGACAGAGCATTCCTCACAAATGCCAAGCAGGACCAGAATAATGGGTGTTATTATACGTGCAATGTCAAACATACACACACAGGCTCTTACAGACAGACTGACATGCACACACAAACAAATACAAATACGAACACACACAGGCCAGCAGAAACACACACTGGGTTACTTGGGGACAGCCATGCTGGAAATGGGGCAGTGTGTTCAGACTCCAGTCACAACCAATATATGCTCACATTAAATCACTATAAAACCTTTTTAAATTGCAAAAGTTGTATTTATTGACAGAGAGGCCATTGAAGGGTGGCAGGGCTTGTGTGAAGGGTCAGAGGTCATGGTTTAGTAGGCAGCACGTGAAGCGCACATGAAGGGATCATCACTTCCACTTTTCTACTAGTTACAGCAAATAAACATGAATGAACATCAGAAGGTATGTTAAAAGATACAGTACAACTTACAGAAATAACGAAATGTTTAAATTTAAAAAATAAAAACTAATTGGAGTAGAAACATAAATATGTAATTATAAAGTTAGTATTAAAACCAACTCCCTAAGCATTAGTTGAGAGATTTTTTTCCTAGAAAATTGTCTGACATATATCCAAATTAAACAGTGAAATTTGTGTCAATACCCAGCCTGTGAATATCCATCCATTTATCAATGTGAAAATAGTATTTTTAGAACAGTATTTATTTGCCACAAAAGGAGAGAGAGATAAAGAACATTTATATCATATTTTTTATTTTAATAAATATTATTTTAGACAGACAAAAAACAAAACAATGTAGCCTATAATGGGTCTCATTCACTAATAATTGCGTGGATTCTTTCGTATTTGTATGCACAGGAGAACTTGTCACGAAAAATCTCCGCCTGATTCACAATACGTTCGTACACACATGAATTTGTTCTTAACCTCGTTCTGATGTTAGTGAATGTGGAGTATTCTAAATGAGCAGCCACATGCACGAGGTTAGTCATTTGCATAAAACACACCCAAACCATCTACATATAAGGGCTTTCCGCACACGCTTTCCTTACAGCCTTTCGTCACTCTCGTCAAACTTCTCGCCCGGATCCTCGAGCAATGCCAAGTGTGCCATTCTCACCAGTTTTCACTATAAACACCTTTTATAAAGACCCAGATTATAGAGCTCTCACTAGCCAGCTGTACATACGCGTCAGAGAAACCTCGCAGCTGAAGCTATAACGCAGCTTTTCTTACTCTTTAACTGTATATGATCAAATGTATTTAAGATGAAATTAAATTGTATTTAAAAATGTCATTATATAATTTTATATATGGATTATATAATACAATTAATGCAATATACTTAAATGTAATTATAGTCATGTTAGGATGAAATATAACTTCTTAACACGATTAAAAAGCCATACAGAGTAAGTTCTTTTTGCGTACGTGTCGTTTCAGTTGTTCCTATATTTTTTCGTAAAATGTAGAAAAAAAATGATTACAAAATATTAGGTGAATTGTGATTTGTTCTTAAAACCGCTCGTACGCACATGCTTAGGTGAATGAGACCCAATGTCTTCATGCAGGAATCTAAAGGCTGTGTTTAAATGAAAAAAGTTTTTGAAATGGTTCATTTAAAGCAGTGGTCTCAAACTCAATTCCTGGCCACAGCACAGCCCTGCAGAGTTTAGCTCCAACCCTAATTAAACACACCTGATCCAGTTAATCAAGGTCTTCAGGATTACAACTTCCAAGCAGGAGAGTTGGAGCTGGTTGGAGCTAAACTCTGCAGGCCTGTGGCCCTCCAGGAGCTGAGTTTGAAAAGAATCATCCAAATGAACTTATTCACTAAAGTGATTAAGATCTTTCAATATTTTATAAGAGAAAGAGAATGAACATTTTAGTCAAGCATTAATCAGTTCATTTAGCTAAAAAGGTAATGTAGCGTGATATCGCTACATTACAACTAGTTTAAAAATAGCTTTTTACTAGAAAAGCCATATTTTATGAAAACACTCTGACACCAATTCTATCCATTTAGATCTGACCTTTAAAAAAGACTTTCATTGGTGTGACCTATTGTAGTCAGGTTGATTCAGTGATCTATCTACATCCATCCTCCATCCATCCAATCATCATGCCGCTCTACTGTGTAATTTTAAAGCTTTGGTTCCCAAACTTACACACACATCTGTGTGTTGGCTGTTGTCTGGGACTCCTTAAATAGATCCAGCTGTTTAAAGTAAAGCCATTAAAGTCATGCAAACATTCTGTTTCTTCAGAGCACAGCTCTCTAACACCTGTTTGGCTGAGGTGAACTCGCTCTTAGATCCCTCATTAGCACACACATACACACACACTTTTGCAATCAGTCAGACAGAGCAGCGCTCTGGGATATATAGTGTTAGCCGTATCAGATCTAAGATGCGGATCAACAAGTGCATTCCTTACTGCTAACTATTCACTGCTAACTCAAAGGACAAAGGACTCCAGCTAACACACCGAGAGCATGTGAGAAACTTGTGTGTGTATTAGTTACAGTGGTAAATAGTTGAATGGAGAGTAATTAGAGTGTGGCTGACTCCATCCTTTAATGTAATATCCTGTCGAGGAGGAATCCCATACCTACAAAGCTTAATAAGGAATAGTGTGTGTGTGCATTAGAGAGCTCACACTGTGATCTGGCCACATGCCATAATGCCTGAGAGAGAAAGAGAAAGGTTGATGGGGAAAATATTCCCTTCGTTTTCCCATACTCTCGCTCACACACACATAAACTAACAAAGGAAAGGTCAGATTTATACTGTAAAAGAAAAGCAGGTCTGATCCACTGTAACAGGTATGACCGTCACTGGAACACAAACAGAGAGATGGATGTGCTATAATGAGACATCAATAGCATTTTCATAGATGATAGAGTATTTTGTGTATGGACTTACATATTGGGATTATGACCAATAAATGGCCGATATGTCCATTTCACACGATTCTGTCTGAATAATTAAAAAATTACACATCAAAAACAATAATTTTAAATGACACAAGTATATTTAGGCATCACAACAGTACAAAAACTAATATTTTGGTTTGGTAAAGATTACATTTAACAGTGCTATTAAATTACTAGCATTTTATAATATTTATTTTAAGTGTGCATTAGACAGCACTAAAGGTAAACTAAACATAAATATAGGGGAAATTAGCATGCACAATTAAATATTCAATTTCGACAGATAGATAGATAGATAGTTAGATAGATAGATAGATAGATAGGTATGCAACTTTATACATACACCATGCACTGGTATTAAGTAATGCTATTTTGTCATAAAAACAACGTCAACCATACAACATACCAAAACAAAATTAAAAATGATTTTGTTTTCCTAAGGAAACTATATCAGTTTTTACATGACAGCAGAATGGTCATGTTGCACACACACTTTCTCTCGCTCTGTGGTAATTTTTACTCTGACAGACTAACCACGCTCACGCCTTCCTCCATCAATCAGAGTAGTCATGGTTACACGCCTTCTTCTGACATGCTTCAGCGCAATACTCACAGACATATATATGCACGCACATGCACACAATAACACCATGCCTAGTAATAATACTAGGTGTCTATCCCACACTGATGCCGTTTGCGCCTTTGTAGGGCTGCTCCATACACTCTAAAATCACGTATGAAAATTGTGAATGCAAACATGTACACACTTACAAAAGTAATGGACAATTAGGATGACAACATATCAAGATCACAGTAAGCAAACAAGACAATTCCTACAGCCCTTAAAAGGATAGTTCACCCAAAAATGAAAATTCTGTCATTAATTACTCACCTTCATGTGGTTCCAAACCCGTAAGACTTTCATTCATCTTCGGAACACAAATGAAGATCTTTTTGATGAAATATGAGAGATTTCTGTACTCTACATTGGCAGCTATGCAACTACCACTTTGACGCTTTAATAAAAAGTTCATTAAAAACTTTGTAAAACTAATCCATATGAATTGAATGGTTTATTCCAAATTTTCTGAAGAGACGCGGTCGCTTTATGATGAACAGACTTAATTCAGGCTTTTATTCACATACATACATTTATCATCAGTTGTGGTAAATGTAAGCTCAAGCATGTATGCTTGACATGCGAGAACCAATGAGGTTCATTCTCATGTTATGCAGCACATTTGAGCTTCGCAAGAGGTTTGTTCTTGCGCATCAAGAAGGTTCGGTTGAGCTTCTGTTTATGTTTATTTCGCAGATCAATGTTTATGAATAAAAGCTTAAATTCAATCTGTTCATCATAAAGCGACCGGGTCTCTTCAAAAAATTTGAACTAAACCACTCAATTGATATCTTTATGAACTTTTTGAAGCGTCAAAATGGTAGTTGCATAGATGTCCAAGGAGGGACAGAAAGCTCTCAGATCTCATTAAATAGATTTTCATTTGTGTTTCGTAGATGAATGAAAGTCTTGTGGGTTTGGAACGACATGAGGGTGAGTAATTAATGACAGAATTTTCATTTCTGGGTTAACTAACCTTTTAACACTAACTTTTACAGTATCGTTTGTGTGCACCAAGGACAAGATGTCTCTGCACCCTGATATTCACTTCATAAAGGCCATAGACGTATGTTAGATTCATTCATTCATTCACTGCAGGAATTTGTCTGTGTGTGTAATTCTACCTCCAGAATTCACCTCCAGTTATGTCTAATAAAACGCATCCCTGAGCCAGGCGCTCTGGATTCAGCACTAACGCACTGCCCGTGGGGTGAACATCAGGAAATGCTGCGACGAGCCTGGCCTTTTGCCAAAGGAATCAAACACGAGTCCGGGCCAAACCGCAGCGAAGGCTAAATAAACAGCGACCTGTGCCGCCTGACAGTAAAAGTGCGTCTGATGAAGAGAACTCGTAAAAAGGACAGATGTTGTTTAAACAGAACAAATGTCCCCTGCAGGTGAACGATTCACAGTTACGAGAAGCACATCACTCGCAGGCTTTTGACACACAACGTGAGTGTGAGTGGGGCGAGAGACAAATGCTCATCTAAATCAGTGACTGAAGCTCAGCTCACAAACTAGGTAGGTGGTTGTCATACCTAGGGGTTAAAGGGTTAAAGACCCTCGCAAGGAACTGAACCCCTGCAAAGGCAAATTCATGTGCCTTTGAGCAAACCCCCTAAATGCAGATTGCTCCAGATTGGGGTCTGTCCTTGTTGTATGTGATAAGTGAATCAAACGCTAATATAAATATAATAATATACAAATAACAAATATGGTAAATACTGATAGCATTTTGTGCTTAAATGTGCATATTACAATATTAATATTATAATAATATAATAGTATATAAAACTAATAATAGTTGTACACAATTACTGATTAGAAAAGTGTAAAAAAATCTTTTTTGTTTTAAACATTTGTTTTTTCATTAATTTTAACCACAATTTTGTCATTTCTACTCACTTTTATGAATTTTTCAGCTTGATTTTCTTCATTGGTAACAAAGTGTTATGTAAACACATATTGCTTAATCGCTGCAGGCTGTGATTTTGGCACTATATTTTGATTTTTTTGTTTAACTGCTGCTTTTAAGTTTAATTTTAGTGGAGTGATTTTTTTGTAAATGTAAATGTGCTATGGCTCATGAAACTGACTTTAAATTTAGAAATATATAATTTTACAGCACTCACTCAATGAGAGATCATTATACTTGAGACTTTCATTCTCACACAATTACTTGTTTTTCAATAGAAGACCAAAGCACTGTACATTTTGGATGTTTTTACACCTGATTTACCATGAGCTCATTAGTAGGTGCGCAAAGACCTCAACTGGGTGTGTCAAATAAGGGAGACCTCCAAAATGAACAGTGCTGTCTGCGACACTTAAGAGCCAGCATTTAGAAGCACTGACCTGGAGGAAGTGGACTCTAACGAAAGGTCTCTCTCTCTCTCACACACACACATACACACACACACACACACACACACACACAAAATAGTCAGAGACAAAAAGAAATTATCTTCTCAATAACAAGAGGCTGAAGCAAAGTGACAAGAGAGCAGGAAGCAAGTTTCGTTGTCTGCCTGCTCTTTGTGTAGAACAACAGATAGGCTAACTCAGTTTACCTGATCGTCTATTGTTGGGTGGTCGGTGTCCGGTAACCGGAGCACTGGCGCTGTGGCTTCATAGTGCGGGACTGGCCCCGTTGATGACACCTCATCTTTGTTTTTCTGTGATATTTCGCGTTTGAGTTCAGAGCGCAGGTCCAGGTAGCAGAAGAGCGTGACGAGGTGCAGAGAGAGCGAGAGGATGAATAAACTCAGGAAGATTTTGCAGTTGTTGCATTGGCTTTGGCACTCACACGCCGCCTGCGTGCGCTCGCGCTCTTCCAACTTCGCCGGCTCGCGCTTCGGTACCATGGCTGCGTGCAGGTCAGTCAGCATTGCCTCTCATACCGAACTTCCTCTTCCTCTCAGCGACTGTTGGCGTGGGCTGGTCGCGGTGAGCCGTCGCGTCTCTGCGGGCTCATCTGGCTTCCTGACCTCGGACTGCGAGGATTCAGGCTGATAACCTACTGCGGCCAGTTCCGAGACCGACCCCTAGCAGCTGATTGGCTGCCGGCGTGACGTCAACTCATTGAAAATCCTCCCGCGGAAAAGAGCGCGAGGCACTACTACGACATTCATCTGAAGACGCAAACAAACACAAATCATTGTAGCGCTAACAATAGCGTCACACGTTCGCTGCCGATTACACAATATTTCACATTTCGTAACCCCTGAAGGAACAATCTGTAAATAAGTTAGCTGATGAAGTCAAGCGAGTTTTCTAATTCGTTTGGTTGTGTCCCTAGATCAGGGGTTTTCAAACTTCACAGAACCATAGGCCTACATACTTACACTTTAAATAGCATACCTAGCGTTATATAGCTAATACTTAAATAATTAATTAGAAAGCTAGACATTAGTAAAGCGATATAAATGTCATGAAAACCTTTCATAGACCCTCCTCCATAAGGGACCCCCAAGGACCCTTGGAAAACCCTGGACCTACATCATGATTTTTTAGGCTATTTTTTTTTTTTTTTACCCTTAAACAGTCTTGATCCTTCTTGTCAAACTTTCCCTAACCACATGTTTGTATATTAGGCTTACTCAGTGAGAGTGTGTGTGCATGTGTGAGCGTGCAAGTGTGTGAAGTTCCACATCTTTAAAGTGTTAGAACTGAGGACTGGTAGTGTAATTGTGCATATGTTGAGAATCAGAGCAGACTGAGTGTTAAAAGCAGGACAGGACTGCCAATCAAACAAAAACATCAAATGACACACAGATGCACAGAAACACACAAGCACATACTGCTTTTCAAACAACAAAATTATACACATACATGCACTCTAGCTTACACACATTTATCATACTGTCAAGCTCCAAAGCACACATACACACACACACACACCATATTAATTTAATTCATAGTTATTTATTACAGTGGAATAACTCTTCTGCTGTGTTTTGTTTGAGTAATAGTTTTCTATGGAAACCACTAATACTCCTCATTCTTTCTCTTGATTTTTTCTGACTTTCATACAATAATTTGGAAAACAATGAACGTGGCAGCAAAAAGGAGGATGAAAGTGGTGGGATGGATGGTTTATGAAGAGATTAGCAACCTAGGCCACAACTTCTTTCTAGCTTTCTCTAGCTTTTTTTAGTCATTACTGCATATATCTCAATATTTAATTCAGAAGAAAATTCCAGTCCAAGAAGGTTGATGGATGCTATCTGACCTCTCACTTCATTGCTGTCTCTCTTTCTCTTCCTCTGTTCTCGCTCCACTCACAGCTGTGCTCTGTGTATTGCAGATCCTCTGTGACCTCATAAAGCTGAATCTCTTTAATATGGTTTTATATTAAATCTGGGCCGCTTTTATTCGCCTCCAGACTCTTTAATCTTAAATCACTTAAATATTCACAGCTACACTGCTGCTGAATCGATTCAGCGCCACACACACATGCACACGGTCTAGTTGTCTCACACTCAGGCAGTGTCCTCTGACAATTCATGATGTATCTCTAAACGCAGACATTACTAAATAATGTAATAAAAGCATCATTACAATAGCTTAACCCACCCAGAAAGTCTGGAACAAGTTCTAAACACACGCACGCATACGCATTTACGCGCACGCAAACGCGCAAAAAAAACATTTGCCAAAAACACACACGCACGCAGGCGCACACAAACGCACAAATGCATTAAACAAACAAACAAACAAAAATCCTGCTGTGAATATTCAGGTATGGCCCTGAGGCCCTTGGGCAGTTGAAATTAAATTATACAAATTAACTTAACAGAGAATCCAGAGAGAGAGGCTCTGGAAACTGAATGTTCTAGGTTTTTGAGGAACAATTATTATTAGTAAGGCCAGTAGCCTAGCTTATATAAAATTCAGCACACAATAACAATGGCCATAAAAACACTAGATTCACTTAATGTTAAAATATTATTGCTGTATTATAGTGAGTGAGAGAACGTTGCTAAACTACTATTTAATTTAGAATATTAATTATCAAACAATAAAATGTTTCGAATAGTCCTCCTTGTGAGATGCGTCTCTTGACCTTACGAATAGTTATTCTTTTCAATACAAACAGGAAGTGGTATTTACAGTATGAAATAGAGATATACAGTGAAGTCGGTAAACTGATGTTGATTTATCTGCAAGATACACGATACCTACATCCAAACCCAACACACTATGAGAAAACACTACCTCCTACTGGCCAAAACTATCACCACACAGGCCTACGAATGATATGCACTAACATAGTTGACGGGTAAATAATATACTGATGAGAAAATGATATACGTGGCTTATTGGTTTGCCACAGTACAGTCAGCAGTACCGCAGCAGCATGAGAATCCAGTGACTCAGCTCACAGATATTATATCTCAGACTTCAACACTCACAGAAAACTGATGAAGCCATTGAGATAGTCTTCAACAAATGGATAAAAAAGCCCAGCTGCTGTTTAGTAAATTCTAACTGACGATTAACAACGGCCTGGATAACTGAAAAAATTCAGACACATGAACACACACATGAGCAAAGGAAACAGTTTGATATGTTTAACCAGCTCATCTATTAGGGTGACCAGACTTTCCTGTTTACCAGAGACAGTTGTTTTTTGGTGTCATGTCCCTGACTAGACCTGTCCCTGGAAATGTCTCTGTATTACAGCATGCATGTAAATACAAAAAAGGGTGCTGCAACTACACTGATTACACGAAGAACGTTAAAGTATAGTAAGCGATTTCTGAGAAACGCTGTTAAAACGCTTGTAGCCAATCAGCAGTTAGGGGGCGTATACACTCATGATTGAGGAGGAGAGAGAGTGAGCAGGAGGGAGCTTTGAAGAAAGACTGTAGAAAGAGAGATTGCTGAGACTTGCTATGTTTCACAGAACCAAGATATGTTGTTGTTGTAGTTAGCTATAGTAAGAGGACAGTTTGGGTGTCAGTTGTCTGGAGCTGCTGGCGACTTAACAAACAAACTCTTGCTTGTATAGCCTACTTTTGTGTATTGTATGTTCTTTTTTTGTTTTTCCTCTACATTTGTTCATTATCTTCACTTTATTTTTCACAAAGTAGCCTATTATTTTGTTTGATAAAGAGACATCCACTCTTGGATTGTGTGTTTGTGCATTGTGGGGGTAGAGCAATGTGTGTGTTTGATTAAACGACTCACTCATGCTTAGTTTCTGAATGAATCTGTGTTTTTGAATTGTTTAAATTAATAATTTGGTGACTCACCCATAAAGCCAGTCACTTGTTTCGTTCCTGAAAAAAATCAGTGTTTTTAATGAATCGTTTAAATGAATAATTCAGTTAATGACTAACAAAGCCAGTCACTTGATTTGTTCCTGAGTTAATCAGCTTTTTAACAAATCGTTTGAATGAACAAGCCACAGACTCACTAAAAAAGACAGTCACTTGTCACCACCTATTGAAGTAATGTAATCTACCGAAAGAGTCTAAACCCTCACCACTAATGCAGTCAGTCTTTTTGGGACACTTAAACACTCCCACAACTGCTTCTCAGTCTGACAGCCAGAGCAGAATGAAATATATACACTTACTATTAAAGTGGATTTCACTGACCATTATTTAAATGCTGCAAGTTCCTAAAACCACCCAGTCTGATTGATGTAATCATTCAAAACTTGTTTTCATGTTGTTGTTGAGGAGTTTGTAGAACTGTGACAGACCACATGGAGGTAATTTGTAATGTTTCCTAAGTTTTTCCCACAGTATTTTTTTCAATTAGTGCACTGTGAGTTGTTTTGGAAGAAAAGCATCTGCTAAATGGTAACAACCAAAGCCCCCTTAACAGCCTGAAACATCAAGACCAACATAAAACCCATGAGTAAATGTGAGAGGCGTTAATAGATGTTGGCTACAGCAGCTTGTGGAAGCCTTTAAAGAGAGTAAGAGAGAGAGAGAGAGAGAGAGAGAGAGGAGTGGGGGGGGGGGGGGGGGGGGGCTATGAACAGAGCATAAAACAGAAAATAATACTGTTAAAAGACCTACAAAAGAACACATCATAGAAAATGCCAGCAGAAACCACCCTGAATTCAGATGCAACCACCTTTGCTCCTGTAATATAAGAGAATCGTAAATATGAAAATGGTCTCCAGTAGTGTTGGTTTTATTAGAGGAGAAATGTAACAATGTCATCCATCCATCCTTCATACATCCATGAATGTTGTCTAAAACATAAAACAAAAGAAGATTGTCATTCATGAACTGTGTTTTAGCATGTAGAGTTAGTCCTGATAAAACAAACGAAACACTGAAAAACAGTTAAAAACAGTCAGTCACTCACTCGCTCAAACAAACACACGCTCAGATCAAGCCAGATGTTCCAACCCTCAAAAAGACAGGCACAGACGCTTCAGCAATGGTGAGACTTCCTGTGTTTTCCAGGCATTTGGTAAGGTTTGTCTCATGCACAGCAGACAAAAACACTCTCACAGTATGTGCGTCTTTCAAAAGGGGGAGATGTTCCAGTCTCTTACTCCTCCCTCATGGGAACTTCTTCTAGAGTTACTATTGCCTCCAAGGAGCCAGTGCTGCAATGCTGCAATGTTGTTATGGAGATGACAGTGTGCAGTAAGAAGAGAACAAGCACACACAGTTTCAATTTACTGCCATGAAGACGATTTGTACATGACACCGCTCCTGATGATAATCTCCTATGCAAAGAAAATGAGCCCGGGAGGCGTGTCAGAGCACATGCAGCGCCTACAGCGGAGTCACACCCACTCCATCTGACATCACAGCAGTCTGGACCCTGACTGGTCAAATACTCCTCTTCAAACCCTGATGAGAAAGAGAGAAACACGGGCTTAGAATAGGACAGAACACAGATTAATAATTAATGTTAAAAATATATATGATAAAACACAACTATCCATTTAAAGGTACACCAAATGGTAAATTGAAACGCCATGACTTATTCTTCTAGAATGTGATACTACAGCTGCCTCTCCATTGTACACAGAGCCAATGGCTCTTAGGAGTTGACTCATTTTAGTGAATCAAAAACAAACATTTATGAATTAATATCTCCAATAAACTGGTTCTTCATAGTAAAATCACAAACACTTGCGAATCAGCTGGAGCAGTTTTTCCGATTCACTCATTGAACAGCAATCATTTCGTCATGTCCAGCTCCATGCACCAAATTTTATTTTAGAATTATTTATTTACTATATATAAATAATACTAGTAATTATATATATTTTGAATTAACTTTTGTTTTTATTTCTCATTCAAATTTTAAAGTAATTTTGTTATGTGCTTTTGTCTTATTTATTAGTTGTTGTTTTTTTTATTATTATTTTTAAATATGTTTACTTAATATTAACTTTAATTTATCTTTATTTTTTAGCATTTGTTTTAGTAATTTTAGTACTTCACCTTAAACTTATTTTATTTCAATTAGTTGCCAAAGCAACACTTCTAATTTAAATTATTTGTGTTTTTTGCTAGTATAATTTAGGTTAGTCTTGTAATGTGTATATTATATATATATATACACTCACCTAAAGGATTATTAGGAACACCATACTAATACTGTGTTTGACCCCCTTTCACCTTCAGAACTGCCTTAATTCTACGTGGCATTGATTCAACAAGGTGCTGAAAGCATTCTTTAGAAATGTTGGCCCATATTGATAGGATAGCATCTTGCAGTTGATGGAGATTTGTGAAAAAATTTGTTCCACCACATCCCAAAGATGCTCTATTGGGTTGAGATCTGGTGACTGTGGGGGCCATTTTAGTACAGTGAACTCATTGTCATGTTCAAGAAACCAATTTGAAATGATTCGAGCTTTGTGACATGGTGCATTATCCTGCTGGAAGTAGCCATCAGAGGATGGGTACATGGTGGTCATAAAGGGATGGACATGGTCAGAAACAATGCTCAGGTAGGCCGTGGCATTTAAACGATGCCCAATTGGCACTAAGGGGCCTAAAGTGTGCCAAGAAAACATCCCCCACACCATTACACCACCACCACCAGCCTGCACAGTGGTAACAAGGCATGATGGATCCATGTTCTCATTCTGTTTACGCCAAATTCTGACTCTACCATCTGAATGTCTCAACAGAAATCGAGACTCATCAGACCAGGCAACATTTTTCCAGTCTTCAACTGTCCAATTTTGGTGAGCTCGTGCAAATTGTAGCCTCTTTTTCCTATTTGTAGTGGAGATGAGTGGTACCCGGTGGGGTCTTCTGCTGTTGTAGCCCATCCGCCTCAAGGTTGTGCGTGTTGTGGCTTCACAAATGCTTTGCTGCATACCTCGGTTGTAACGAGTGGTTATTTCAGTCAAAGTTGCTCTTCTATCAGCTTGAATCAGTCGGCCCATTCTCCTCTGACCTCTAGCATCAACAAGGCATTTTCGCCCACAGGACTGCTGCATACTGGATGTTTTTTCCTTTTCACACCATTCTTTGTAAACTCTAGAAATGGTTGTGCGTGAAAATCCCAGTAACTGAGCAGATTGTGAAATACTCAGACCGGCCCACCTGGCACCAACAACCATGCCACGCTCAAAATTGCTTAAATCACCTTTCTTTCCCATTCTGACATTCAGTTTGGAGTTCAGGAGATTGTCTTGACCAGGACCACACCCCTAAATGCATTGAAGCAACTGCCATGTGATTGGTTGATTAGATAATTGCATTAATGAGAAATTGAACAGGTGTTCCTAATAATCCTTTAGGTGAGTGTATTAGGCAGCAAGTGAAAATTTTGTTCTCAAAGTTGATGTGTTAGAAGCAGGAAAAATTGGATTTGAGTGAGTTTGACAAAGGCCAAATTGTGATGGCTAGACGACTGGGTCAGTGCATCTCCAAAACTGCAGCTCTTGTGGGGTGTTCCCGGACTGCAGTGGTCAGTATCTATCAAAAGTGGTCCAAGGAAGGGACCCACAGTGTGAAAAGTTGTCCTGTGTGAAAAATTGTCCTCAGTGTGATGGATCTCAAAATCATACAGTTCAAATATGCAAAAGATGCTGTAAAACTGAAGAATCTGCAGGACCTAGAGGACGTTGGCCAGTTTATCTGTTCAGGACAAACAAGGGACTCAAGAACAACCATCACAAAACACAAAAAAAAACAGATGTGGACCATCCAGGGAACAACAAACAGTATTAAGAATGAAGGGTTCATAAACTTTTAATGGGTCATTTTTATAAATTGGACTATATGTAAACATCTTTTATGTAAAATATCTTATTCAGGACAATACTAAATAAAAAATAACATGCATTTTGTATGATCCCTCTTATTTTGTTAAAATTATTCACATTTTATCAGTGGTATTTTATAAAAATAAAATAATTGTTTTACATTTATTTAATTACATTTGGCGATTTTTATTTTCAAAAAATTCTAAGAATTCAACTTCACCTGCAAATTCAAATGAGAACCAATCAAAAGCATCAGAATAGCATCGCTTTACTAAACGGCCTTTAAATATCAGGAGGCATCGTGCATACCAAAAACAAGCAAAGCAACAAATTAATATTATTCAACATATACTAGCTTTTTACAGAAAATATTCAGATGTAACCCCCTTTGTAACCATTAACATTACAAGTAACTGTAACCGATTACAGTTACATTCATTTTGTAATTAAATTACGTAATCTGGTTACATGTAACTAGTTACTCCCCAACACTGGACATACCCTGTTGCTCCAAAGGTTAAAAAGACTTGTTACAAAATCCTGTTTAGGAAATAGCCACAGTGGAATTTTTACAGAAGATATTTCAGTTTGTTCGTTCTTTACTTTTTTTATGTATTGTGATTTACCTCAAAACTTTTGGTGAATGTTTTTTAATGGTTTTCGGTGAAAAATATTCCGATTTATTCTATAAAATATCCTGTTTTTGAAGAATATATTGAATCCCCATTTAGTACTGTCCTGATTTACATCTTGAAGTCATGAGTCCATTCCATTTCAAATCTTGCTTTTTTTTGGATGTTATAAGTTATGATAAAGGTATGCTCTCTGCCCCGCTTTGTAAACGTGCAATAACATTTTTACCCCTTAAGCCCTGAAGGCATTTTTAGTTTTTTTTGTCTGAGTGATATACACAACTTTAAAGACTCATAACTCATAGAAAACTTTTTATATCTAATGCTGAGAAACTGCTGATAAAAGACATATTATATTATTACAATATTATTTATATTATATTATATATATATTATATAATAACACATTATGTACCATTTTAAAGCTTAGAATGCTTCAAAATGGATATATGCATTGGAATCAACTCTTAACGAATGCTGAGTTATTCATCTAAACTGGAGTGTACCGCCAGCGGGCACCACCTAGCTGCTATGAAAATGAATTGCCATATTTTTCAAAACTGCCCTGATCAACACAAAATCCGTGAGGAATATCTCATGATCAACGCAATGGATTATGTTGATTTTGGACTCATTTCAATCGGGAGCATCAACTGTAAGTACCATTTTCAACGATCGGAGCATGTTTCATGAAGTTACAAGTATAAACGCCACTTTAAAGCTACTGTTCATTTAGCTTATTTGCTCCTGTCAGGTTACATGTATATAACTCCATGAGTAATAACTTCCGATCCGAGAGACGGATTATGGTGACTTTGGTCTATTTTTAATCGTGAGAGTCTGCTGTAAATAATGATTTTTCAACGATCTGAGTTTATGAAGTTACAAGCGAAAACGCCAAGTCTAAGCAACTGTTATTTTTATACTCCGCTCATGTGCGTCTGTGCTGTTTTTTGTGTGTTATGATTCAACAAGGAATATCTTTAGATCTAAAAGACAGATTGTGGTTTGGGCTCTTTTTAATCGTGAGAATCTGCTGTAAATAACGATGTGCCATTTTCCACGTTTCATGAAGTTACAAGTGAAAAATGCCACATGAATGCCGCATCAGTATATTATTTACATATGTGTTGTAACATATCCACTGGAGGCAAGTTTCAGAACCCAAGAGCAGTCTTTATTCCAAAATTATAAACATAAAACAAAGGCTTGGCAAAACAAACAAAAGACTTGGCTTGACTAAACTACTTGATTTGACTTGACATAACACGAACAGACTTGACTCAACTTGACATGAACTAGACTAACGCAGAGACGAACTCACCAAACAATGGGTTACCACATACATTCAATATCAGACAAAGACACACGGCAAACATGAGGGTTTAAATACACCATGATTGAAGACTAGACAAGACACACCTGTGAACAATGATTAAACCAATAAACCAATGAGAACATGACAAACCACAAGACAAAGGAGCACATGGCAGGATCACATGACAAGACCAGGAAGTGCATGACAAGACATGACCGTAAACATGGCAAACTTAAACACATGAAACATAACCAAAACACCCTGTGACATGTGTCTTGCAGGGCTTAATTTACAAAAACTCGCTCAAGTTTAGTCAAAGCCCAAAACAATTGTGTGTTATTGTTGTGTTCTACTCCGTGAGACCTTTCAAATGACATGTTTATCTGAGCTTTACGATGTGTTTGACACATTGCAGTACATAATAACCCCCCCCCCCCCCTTCCATAAATTTTTTTTTTTTTCATTTTATCAGCAAATAACTCATCACTACTTTGGATATACTCATAATGGCTACATTCATTGTAAAGTTTAGACTCTAAGCTTTCAAATGACACCTATTTTATGTTGATCCATGCAGGATTTTTGGAAAATATGACAATTCATTTTTTCGCAGCTAGGTGGCACCCGCCGACGATACACTCCGTTTTAGAGGAATAACTCAGCGCTCGTTAAGAGTTAATCAAAGTGGATTCATTGAAAAGCTGAGATTCTAAGCTTTAAAATAATACCTATTTTGTGTTATTACATTCAGGGGTTGCTTAGTAATTTGATTATGATTTTTTTTCGCGGGGGGGTGTACCGGGGGCGGTACACTTCGGGCTTAAGCGGTTAAAAAGACAGTAAAGACAGCTATAATGCTAAACATTTATATTTTAAATAATTTAAAAGAATTCACATTTTTATTTTCCATATTTCTATTTCAATCTTTCTGTTCATCAAGAAATCCTTCCAATCCAATCATTTTCAGCTGATTGTTATGTGCTGGCTTGACTTGATAATCTACATACAAGAGGCTTGTTGCCGACAAATGAAGAAATCACATTTAATAAACACAAGGAATCACAACGAGAAACATCCAGAACAAAATGTTAACACAAGACCACAAACAGAAGATAACTGAGGTTTTAGGGCACATTTACACAACAACAATGTACTAAAAACAGAAAGGGTTTTCCTTAGATTTTCTCACGTACAGACAACAGTGTTCTCAAAACGTACCCCGTTCACAAGAATCCGTGAAAACGACTAAAAACGCTGTGTTATGCAGACAGGCCAGTAGTCACTTTGTAAAGAAACATTATGTGCATATAGACTGAACATGTAATACACATGCATATGTTTTTAGTTGAAAATGGCGTTGCGTAAACAGCCGATGATGACAAGGGGCTAAATGAAGGACAGGTGCAGGTGATATGTTGTTATGGTAACAAATGAGGGAATGCTATGGAAACAAACAAGACAGCACTGGAAACAAGGGAAACAGGAACTTAACCCCTGGACCTGAACATAGGCACAAGACAAAGGAATATCAAAATAAGAGTCCATGAAACACAGGGAATTGTGACTAATAATAATAATAAGAAATTTTCTTGAGCACCAAATCAGCATAAGCATGAGTTCTGAAGGATCTTGTGACACTAAATACTGGAGTAACAGAAAAAAACCCTTTTAAAATACATTCAAATAGAAAAAAAGTGAATATTACTGTTTTTACTGTATTTTTTATCAAAACATTAAGAAACCTTACCCCAAACTTTTGATCTGTGGTGTTTATTATATATTTTTATTTATAACATTATTATTATATTACATTATTAGATATATTATATTATTATTATTACTACTATTATTATTATTCACCAATATATAATTTAAAAAGCATGTCATTGAATGTCACATAACAGATTTGATTTGACTGGATAGTTAAAATATCATTATCACTAGTTTCCCAAAGGAGCAAAAAAAGCATGTGAATTCAAATATTTATGAGTGTTAAACACTTTAGAAATTTTGCATTAGAACTTTCTATTATGCAGATTAAACAAGCAAGAGCAAAAACAAGAGCAAAAAAAAGCATATCATGTTATATTGTGTCTGAATGCTAGATGTGCATAAACAAACTAAAATAATGACTTTCAATTCAACAATTTCGTCCTACTGCCCACGGTATCGCCACACGCGTTTTTGGAGTACTTCCAGAATTTGAGCTTGTCGTTTTGCGCTGTTTACGTTTTTAAATAGTGCAGCGCTTTCGATTTCTACGGCACCTGATGCTGTTCATGAGCACCGTGCTCATCATGCATGTGATGATGACGCAGGTGTTGCACTGTTTTTACAACGTAAACTGCCACAGGCTAGAACGAAATTGTTGAATAAAGTCATTATTTTTGTTTGTTTTTTCACAAAAAGTATTCTCCTCGCTTCATAAAATTAAAGTTGAACCACTGGAGTCACATGGACTATTTTAACAATGTCTTTACTACCTTTCTGGACCTTGAAAGTGTTAATTAAATTGCTGTCTATGGAGAGGTCAGAGAGCTCTGGGATTTCATCAAAAATATCTTCATTTGTGTTCTTAAGATGAACAAAGGTCTTAAGGGTTTGGAACGACATGAGGATGAGATCCTTAGGTTTTTTTCTTGCAATGGATGTCTCACTAAGGGTACTCTTAACCTTATAACTTAGGGTTTTCTTAACTTAAGGGCTTTGGTGCAACAGGGCCCAGACTGTTGCAACAAAGTTGGAAGCATAGTAGCACACAAATCTGTACATTTACTGCAATAAAAGGGGTCCATATAGTTGAGCCTTATAGTGTATGTACTGTGTTACCTGCGTTGACTGACGTTTACCTGCACAGAGAAAGCTGGGCAGGCCGGCATACAGCAGACGGTCGTTGTCAGGTAGGATAAAGGGGCAGCTGGCTGTGACCTCACCACAGTAGTGCCTGCATGGGAGCCACCTCACACACTGCCGCTGGGGAACCGGAAAATATTCCGCACAAAGCCAGGCTTTATACACTGCCTGAAACACAAATATTACCAAGCTTTTTATTAAAAATACATCTACACAACCTCATCCAAAGTGTTGATGGTAGTAAATAAAAAAGAGCCTCTCACCTGACACAGGTGTGTTTGCGCGCGCACTGAGTAGTCATCCGCCATGTATTTGCGCGTAAGTAAGTCAAACTCCTCATATTTTTCCTGAGCGTGTTGGTCGAGTCGGATGTACGCGTGAACACAAGCGCTGCACACGTCCCCGTCCTCTGGTCCGCCGCTGAACAGGTCACGAATGACACGCGCCAAGCTGCAGTTGAGCCCGTCTGGGCTGGCCATGCTCTCCAGCAGGTCCGCTATTGTGAGTGCGTCGCAAAACGACAAGCTCAAATTCCGGAAGTACTCTAAAAACGCGTGTGGCGACACCGTGGGCACCGGTACGGAATAGGAAGAGCTCACCGAGCCGCTCTTCTGTCGGTAAAGTGTAGAGCACGCGGACTCCAGAGGCGCGCGGCGCCGCGCATCAGCCTCCACGCACTCTGGGCCGTTTTCTGTCAGATTGCTCAAGAGGACCCCGCAGTCCTCATCGCGAAGGCCCGTCTGGGCGTCGTTACTCGCGTTGCTCCACGTCCTCCGTTGAGCCCGGTCTCTCGAGCGGAGCTTGCCTCCCGCGCAGAGCCAGAGGTGATCGGACAGGAGCGCCGTGAAAAAGAGCAGCGATGCGAGGCTCATGCGCCATCTCTGCACCTTCTCCGGCTCACAGCACGGTTTGTCGATGGGTTCGGTCACGCGGCAGATTTCTAACTCGGCGTCAAGTTTCCTTCCACACCGCCAGGCGCCCGTTATCATATTTTAGAGGGGGAGACAAAGCGCGAGCTCACACGGGCGGGTCTCCTCCGCAATATTCCCCACCGCGGCGTTTACATGATGGCTCGAAGCATCCCTTTCACCTGCTGCTCAAAATGAATCTGCACTGCAAGCACCTGCGTCTGAATTACCGAGAAAGTGCATGATAAAGCACATGCCGCGAGACTCCATCACCTACCCCGCATCTCCTTGACAACACATCGTACGCAGCTGTGTCTTACTAATTCACGGGCATCTCTGAGGCGGCGGGGTGAAGAGCTCGTGCGCGTTTGTCTGTCTGTAGGGGGCTTGTCATCTTTCCGTGGTCTCCTTCACTCTGTCGCCATCTTCGCTCGCACTCAGCCGAACCCTGAGATGTTTTAATTAAACGCGGGGGTGTGGCGCGTGCGCTGTCGCCCGCATCCTTGCCTCCTCCATTAAAACTTCATTCACTATGCGCTCACCATTCAACAGCGCTCATTGTTGCCCACCCCTCGAGGAATCACCCCTCTCGCCTTCCTCGGGCGGGCAGACACTGTTATGAGCGCAAAGCATCATCATAGCACTGAGGAAAGATGTGCCTTCTATTGTCTTCCGGTATTTTACGCTTTGAATACCACTTGGTTTTAGCATTGGAACCAGGCACTGTGACATATTAACTGACACAGTTTTATTCATTCTTATTTTATAATATTAATCTATTAATCAGTTTTATATCACCTAAATAGCCTCTCACACATACTGTTCTTATAAAGGAAATAAAACTCGGGCAAAAGACTAGAAACTAGAACATTTTCTACATGGCAATAAAACAACACTTTCCTTAACATCTGCAGTACCATACAAATGTTTTAGAGAAATAGGGATGAATGGATTTCTTTCAAAGGATGTGCAAAGTGGGTGTAATGTATTTGTGAAATAAGCATGAACTAAAATGGTTGCTCTAAGATGTACACCGTTTACTTAATGAAAGCATAACAATACAGAAAATGTATGTGAAATATTATGAAAATGTATTACATTTAACCTGGAAAAAGGACATCTTTTGTTAAAAATCTTTATTTTTTTAACTGATGTTGTGTTCAAATTATTTTTTCTATTATTTTCTGTAAGGGAGTCTAGATAGATAAATAAATAGATAAGCTTGCACAGACTTTTTACTCTAGATGGCGCTATAAACCTAAATAAGAGACAGCAGTGCGAAACTTGGCAGCAGTAGCAGAGAAAACAACGTGGACTGAGGGCCTCTGGAAAGTGTTGAGAGGAGAGGGTGGGATTTATCATCTGGACTTTTGATCCTGTGCTATAATAAGCCTTAAGGGACTAGGTGCGTTTCTGGGGCCGAGCTCCTTCCAGATCTTTTACTGGTTTTAAATAAACTCTAGAGCATTTGCAAGCCCTGCAGGGCTTATAAAAGAGTTAGTATTCTCCTCAAACAGCATGTGTTTTGAGTGCTTTTGTAAAATAGAGATGACGGGGGCTCCTCTGACTTCTTTTCATCCGGAAATCAATGTTGAAGTTTGAGGTCATGTTAGTTAGTAGCAGATGCTAAATACTAGACTTTATCCAAAGCAAAATACAGAACACTAATTACAGGGAGAATCCACTTGGAACAACTTTTTAGGTCTTTCAGATCACATGTTATCTTGGTGCAGTGGCCCTCAAACTTTGTCTTTTCAGAGACAAGCAGTTACATCCCTCCTTTCTTCACCTCTATCAATAAGATGTCCCTCGTCATTGCAAATAACTTGTCTGACTTTATGCTGAACTATGTTCTAGACTAGTCTGTTTGTAATCAAGACTCAGCAGACAACAGGGAAATGTTGCTTCATTGTAAATTTCACAATCAAGCCCACATGAAATCTGTGTGCACTGAATTCTACTGAAATTTACGGAACCTTTTGTGGAATTCAGTGTGCCCATATTCCATGTTGTTCTGCTTATGGCATCAGAATGCTGGCCATTTACACATCCCTTTTTTGTTTATTAAATATTTTGATTCATTTTATATTGTTTTCAGCTCTTAATTCATGTGATTGGCGCAGAGAATGGCGTGGCAAAATATCCATAAAACTGCAGCGCAGACATGTCAATCTTCCATCTGCTTCAAGGCAGAGATATTTAAAACAAATATATGTGAACAAACTAAAATGCTTAACATATAAAATGCTTAAAAATTCAGTAGACACCTTATTGACGATCCATACTAAAGCAGATGAACCCAGAATATGAACACACTGTCTTTTGCATTAAACAATATTAGAATTTTTATTGTAATGGTTTTCTATGGGAAAACACTTAATGTGCAATTTAGTACATTGCTTTCATATTCTGTTTGCCTATATAGTATGCATCATCAATAAGGCGATGGACTGGCCCCCTGTCCAGGATGTTTCCCTGCTTGTGTCCTGAGATGCTGGGATAGGCTCCAGCCTACCGTGAACATAGAGAGGAAAAGCGGTATGGAGAATGAAAGAATGGATGGATGGATGGATCATCAATAAGGTGTATGTATACCTTTTAATCAAGTCTCAGTTTTAATCAAGATTAGCTTGGCTTTTCGGAGATGGGGAGAACTGAGAGATTTGAAATGTAAAAGCAACGTGGAGATGGCATTTTTATTACTCGAGGTATTTTATTGAACTGATATATTGCCATTGTACATTTGAGAGTCACACTTGTGTTGTTTGTGGTCAAAATTATTTTCAGTAAAATCAATGTAATATATTTTTGTTCAATAATATATTTTATCTTTTTTAATTTGTATTTTGAGAGAATTTTATGTTACTAATTAATATTTATACAATAATTATGCACATTTCCCCCCATAAAAAAAAAAAATTCCTTAAAAAAAAAATTCAGTTATTTTCCATACGGGTATATAAGATGGTGGCATGCATCGATTCATTCAGATTTATGCTTCGGAGCCGTGACAGGGTCAGAGACATTCAGCAGGGTGATTCAGGGTTGTGGCAGGAGGAACATAACATCTATGTTCCCTCCATCAGGGAACGAGGGTTACATCTGTAACCAAGACATTCCCTATCTGTTAGTCACTACAACGTTATGTTGACTGACAAGTAGGGTCCCTATGGAAAGCGCTAGAACCACTGAACTGTGTTATGAGTGTTGGAGATGAAGATGCTGGCAAGCTGTAGTGTGCCCTTTTGGCAACTGCTCTTGTTATGTTGTAACCTACCCAGTGCCCCACATAAGCCTAAAATCTTAGACCTCCATGCCTATGGGGTGGAAGGGAGACTATGGAGACGTTCATAGCTGCTGTTCCTTTAGTATATTTACTTCACAGGAAGAGTTACCACTGGGGAAGTGTACCTACGGAAGCCACATCCATAGGGAGGAACATGTGGAAATACACCTATGGACTGACCTGTAAGGCAGTGCTACATATGGAAGATCTCTGTGGTAGGTCCTGCCGAAAGAGATATGGAACTATTACAGGCACAGAGAAGGGGCAGAGCAGAATCTGCCCAGGGAAAGACACAGGTTTACAGACAGGGAAACCGTACCATGGAAGAATACACATATGGGATTACCAAAGAGGAATCACAACATATGGAGCATCTAGCCCAGTACAAGGGCTGACTGAACGGGCATGCTTCTCAAGTACTGGGCCTGACGTCAGACGCCTAGAGGATGCTTGGACAAACTCAATCCAGGGTTCGCCAACTGGGGAACTCACATGGAGAGCAGAAGGAGCTCATATCACCCCGTTAGAATGGAATGGTGCTGCAAGTGAAACACTGAGCCAGCCTTCCCGCCCTTTACCTGTTTGTACCCGACACATGGGAAGCGGCTCAACCCGGAGATTGTAGAATCCCACGAAGGTGTTAGGTGTCGTCCAGCCCGCAGCTCTGCAGATGTCCGCCAGAGAGGCACTGTGCCCCAACGCCCAGGAGGAAGCAACACTCCTAATGGAGTGAGCGCTCACACCGAGGGGGCACGGCACGCCTTGGGATTGGTACGCCAAGGCGATGGCATCCACTATCCAGTGGGCACACCTCTGCTTGGAGACAGCCTTTTCCTTCTGCTGATCTCCAAAGCAGACAAAGAGCTGCTCAGAGCTTCTGAAGCTGGTCCATGTAACTTACAGGGCGTAGATGGGACACAGTGACACAAGGACTGGGTCTGCCTCCTCTGGGGGCAGCGCTTGCAAGTTTACCACCTGGTCTCGAAAAGGAGAACTTTGGGCACGTAGGTTTAAAAGGAGTGATGGGGGCAACATACAGCTTCAAGGTGGAGGGGGACAGCCTCATTGAACAGACTCCACTTCAAAGCATAAGCTCGCCTAGTAGAGGGAGCTCAGTCCTCCATGTCCCTCCAAGAAGCCATATGTCGAGGTTCCAGGACGCAGGTGCCATGTGGTGCCCCGAAAGAAGGTCCTTCCTCAGGGGAATCTGCCAGTGAGGGGCTGTCACAAGGAGCATCAAGTCTGAGAACCAGGTCCGGGTGGGCCAGTAAAGTGCAACCATCAATACCTGCTCCTTGTCCTCCCTGACCTTGCACAGTGTCTGTGTAAGCAGGCTCACTGGGGGAAATGCGTATTTGTGTAGGCTCCGGGCCAGCTGTGTGCCAGCGTGTCCATGCCGAGGGGTGCCTTGGTCAGGGAATAAATGAGTGGACAGTGGGAGGACTCCTGGGAGGCAAACAGGTCTACCTGTGCATCCACGAATCGACTCCAGATCAGCTGGACCACCTGGGAGTCCACGTGCTTGCTCTGAAGCAAAGGCTGAGACCAGCGCAGGCCGAGTAGCACTGCTAGAAACTCTAAACAATTGATATGCCACTGCAGTCGAGGTCCCGTCCAGAATCCCTAGGCTGTATGCCCGTTGCAAGATGTGGAAGAACATGACCAAATAGACAGGCTCTATTGCGAGTCTAATTGTCCGCATGAGGCAGCGGTAAGGGCTGGGAAGCACTAGCCAAAAAAAAAAGCTCAAGATTCATCACCCGGCCCTCCTCTGGGGGAAGGATCGGTGCATTCACCACCTCCTGATCCAGAGCAGCTTCCTCTATCTCTGAGCCACCCGTGTTAGGGCCGATTTGATGGACATTTGGAGGGTTTATCAGCGGCCTGAGGGACAGGCTGTGTCACATTCCTGCCAGAGAAGATGTAAAGGGGTGCAGGGGGACGCCCTCAGTGACTGGGGGCCAGCCTGCAGCAGCCTGCTGGTGATGGTATCACGCCGGGGCCGGATGTGCTTTATGGTCTCCGTCTGCTTCTGGCCTGCCGAGAACTGCTGGGCAAAACCATCTACAGTGTCACCGAAGAGGTCACCTTGTGAGATGGGGGGTGGATTGAGAAAGCGCACTTTGTCGGCATCCCACATCTCCGCAAGGTTTAGCCAGAGATGGCGTCCTTGGACATTGTCTGGCCGAGGGCCTGCACCATGATTGGCGATCAGGATGGCCATCGCATGCAAGGCGGAGGCAGCCTGTCCAGTGGCACTGTAGGTCTAAGCAGCCAGGGCTGCAGTTGTCTTACAGGCCATGTGCGGGAGCCGCAGTTACTCCAGGTGGTGGCACTTTGCAGGCACAAGTGCATAGCAATTGCATGTTCCACCTGGGCGGTGGCGGACCCACCATCGAGGGTAGTGAGAATGGAGGAGGCTGCAAAGCGGCTTCGGGCAGTGAAAGGTGCCTTCCACGATTTCTGAACCTCCTCGTGCACTTCTGGGAAGACAGGCACTGGGGCGGGACGCGGTTTACTGGGGCGGAAGCACTCCCACTGTAAACCTCAGGTCTCACAGAGTGTTAACCTCTTTTAGGAAACTGCTTTTTTCTCGTCACGAGTTAAAACCCATGTAAATACTGCAAAAAAATTCAATGCCCATGTGCAACCTGCACATACAAAGTAATCCGGCGGTGCGCACGTACTCTTCTGATGACGAAATTCGCGCCAAGCGCACTGTATGCTGCCCCTCGCATATACTTAAAAAGTGAAGTATACTTTGACCTTAAGTCCACAAGATCTTAGGGCCGGTTCACACTGAACACGTTTTTGCAGTTAAAACAGGAGACGCAGGTCAGTGAAACAGAAAAAACCTGCAAGGTTTCGAGACACATCTTTTAAAAGTAAAACTTATTTGAACTTGATTGCTGCATTTTAGAATGCCATGTTGTGCATGAGACGCTGCAAAAGACACAAGACGTGAGTGCAACGGTCATACACGTCCTTCTAGTGCGTGTTTACGCAGTGGAATGGAAAAATGCACACTTTTGCAGAGACTGTGCTGAAGTGAGCTCCGTAGCAGACTTCTACCCAACAGTTAAAGCAGCATTATGTTACGAAAGTGTGGACTCTGTGTGGAAAATTGCGAGAGCTTAGAGTTCCATTTGGGACAGGGCCTTAGTAGTGTTCACCACAAGTAATAGGTTGCAGTGTAACCTGGTCAGAAAAAAGTATAGAAATGGTGCACAGATGAAACCTTAAACCCAGTATTTTTGAAAAGTTGGTGGTAGAGGAATGAAATAAAAAATAAAAATAAAAAGTCTAAGCAGTTGTACCCACCAAAATGTTCTTTTCAGGTTTCAGTAGATTTGAATAGATTTCAGCCATGATACTTCACTGAATGGCCAATTGACCTATCGGTAAGCCCCTCCCCTCGGTTCGAACGCAGATGAGCCAATGTCAGTTGAGTATCAGTTGCACGGGGACCAGAACTCTGACATCTTTAGGTTTCAGCGCCATAGAGAAACATTGGAAAATCCGTAGCTCTCATCGGTTTGATGGTATTTATGCTACAAAAATGGTACAACGATGTGCCTTGGGTACTGTAACACTGATTCCAGGTATCCTGAGAGGATTTTCTGGTTGTCATACTCTCATTGCAAACGTAGCCTACAATCCGGAATAACTACTCAGTTACTAACGTAACCTCAGTTCCCTGAGAAAGGAACGAGTATTGCGTAGCTAGCTACGCTATATGGGAAAACTCCTTTTCTCGAGAATATGAAGCCAAAAATGATTTTATATAATTTTATATAATGTAAAACGCAGTGTAGCTGCACAGCAGACCCAGGCAGAGCGTATTAGCGCGCTGATGGGCTGTGCTGCGGCAACTGCACAAACCTATGGCGAGGCGGCTAAGGCGTGCACCAATCGGGTCGCTTCGCGCCCAAAAGCATGTCAAACACCGCCTAAATTTGCATAGCTAAGCTATAAAATCCCATGTTAAGCCATAGGATTCAGGTTAAATCGACTAAAGCGATCCCCAGATCTAAGCACAATAGCACGGCGGGTTACACAATACTCGTTCCCTTCTCTCAGGGAACTGAGGTTAAATTAGTAACCGAGTAGTTCCCTTTCGAGAGTACTCTCATATTGCGTAGCTAGCTACGCTATATGGGAACCCAATTTAAAATGCTGTGCGTGCTTTGAAAACTTTGTCCCATATTATGGCCTGGGGAGAGAGCCTGAGGCTCATAAAAGAGAAAAAGTATGAGACCCAAAAAGAGGCCAACAATAGTGAGCCTCATATAAGGGTATATATAGGAAGAATATTCCTATGTAATAATATCCATATAAGAATTAGACCAGACAAGTCGGGCCTAATTAATATTGAAATGTGTATACATTTGTTATATGGGATTTTGACAAACTAGACCGGAGTCGGGTCTTATAGTATGTAATGTGACATTCGCTTGTGTTACACATAGCTTATTATGGGTTGAGATAAAACCCCAGACCGGAAAGAAAAGTATTGCAAATGTAACATTTGTTTATATGGGGTACAGATAAAAACTAGATCGGACAGAGTCGGGCCTACTGTTATTGAAAATGTGTTATTAAAAAAGAAAAAAAAATGTATGCGTTTGGCAGATGCTTTTATCCAAAGCGGCTTACATTGCATTCAAGGTACACATTTTACATTTTTTTCAGTTTTTGCTTTCCCTGGGAATCGAACCCATGACCTTGGCTTTGCTAGCGCCACACTCTATTGTTTGAGCTACAGGAAAGCTATATACATGTTATACATTCGTTTATATGGAAAGAATCCTAGCTTGCAAAGCAGGGACCTCCAAGTTATAGAATCTAATAAATGTGGACGGAGAGACCCAGCCTGCCGCCGCACAGATATCTTCAAGTGGTATTCCACTGGACCAGGCCCATGACGAGGCCATGCCCCTAGTGGAATGAGCTCTGATGTCTATAGGGCAGCAGAGGCCTTTTGACTCATAAGCCAGCGAGATAGCGTCTACTATCCATCGTGACAATCTCTGCTTCATGACCGCGCACCCTCTGGTGTGGCTACCAAAGCAAACGAAGAGCTGTTCCGACTGTGGCGGACCGTTCTAAATAAAACCATAGGGCCCTAATTGGGCAGAGCAAATTTGCGTCTTTTTCGCCTTGAGACGAGGGAAGAGCTGATAGCGAAATAACCCACTTTGCGTATATAACCATGTCTTGGCTTGAGGACGACTCTGGAGTCGTTAGGCCCAAAATTTGAGACAGGAAGCGCTCATAGAGAGTGCATGTAAATCGCCAACTCGCTTGACTGAAGCTAGTGCCAGCAAGAAAGCAGTTTTTAGCGAAAGGTGCTTTAAGCTCACAGACTGAAGCGGTTTGAATGGGGAACCTTTCATGGCCTCTAAGACCGTGGAAAGGTCCCATATAGGAACAGAAGGGGGTCGAGGCGGGGTAAGCCTCCTAGCCCCTCTGAGAAAGCGTACGATGAGGTCGCTTCTCCCCAGTGACTGTCCGGCCACGTGAGTGTGAGACGCTGCTATGGCCGCCACATATACTTTGAGCATGGAGGGGTACGAACCCGATCCATCAGCTCTTGAAGGAAGGAGAGCACTTCTGTCACTTCACACGAGTGTGGCCGCCACATATACTTTGAGCGTGGAGGGGGAATGACCTGCGTCCATCAGCTCTTGAAGGAAGGAAAGCACTTCTGTCACTTCACACGAGTGTGGGTTTAGGTTCCGTGCTGCACACCAGCTTGAGAACACTGACCATTTCAGAGTGTAAAGCCGCCTGCTTGAGGGCGCTCTAGCTTCAGAAATAGTATTCAGCACCCTTTCAGGGAGGTTCCTGGGTATCCGTTGATGGGCCACACATGAAGGGACCACAAGTCGGGGCGGGGATGCCAGAGATTCCCCTTCGCCTGCGCGAGGAGGTCTCTCCTCAGCGGTATAGGCCATGGGGCTGTGTCTAGCAGCTGAATCAGTTCGAAGAACCATAGCTGAACCATAGCCATAACAGGGCTATTAAAAGCACTGCGCACTTGTTCTCCCTGATCTGTTTGATGACCTGAGGTGTTTCGCCATGGTGTGCAGGTTGTTTGACCTGAGTCCACCCTGGCGATTTATATAGGATACCACCGACATATTGTCCGTTCGGACCAGGATGTGGTGATCCTTTATGTATGGGAGGAAAGCTTTTAGCGATAGATCGACCGCTTTCATCTCTAGACAGTTTATGTGCAGCCGTTTCTCAGAGTCTGACCAAAGACCGGAGATGGGCCTGCCGTTGTGTAGGGCGCCCCAACCTAGGTTGGATGCATCTGTCGAGATCACTTTCCATTTCGAGACCGTGCCCATACTCACACCCAACTGGTACCAGTTGGTTGCTTTCCAAGGAGCCAGGGTTTTAAAAACAGCCGTGGTTCATTTTGAAGTGTAACTGGCCCGATCGGAGGGGACGCATGTATAATAGACACAGTTTGAGCACTGCAGATGCTGAGGCCATAAGACCTAACATCCTCTGAAAACGTTTAAGAGGAGTGTAAGTGCCAGCTTTGAATGACGCCGCTAGGCGCTGGATGGTGAGTGCGCGCTGTGGCGTAAGCCGTACTCTCATCCGTATTGAGTCTATAACTGTTCCCAGAAAAGCAATGTTTTGGGTGGGAGACTCTTGGCAGTGTTGATCCTGAGACCCAGACATTCTAGATTTAGGTTATCAACTGTGTCTCTGATTGGGCTATAATGAGCCAATCGTCGAGGTAGTTGAGTATTTGCACTCCCTGTAGTCTCAGGGGGGCGACGGCTGCATCCATGCACTTCGTAAATGTGCGGGGTGCTAGGGATAGGCCGAATGGTAGGACTTTGATAAGCCTGCCCCTCGAAGGCGAATCTCAAGAATGGCCTTTCAGATCCACTGTGAAAAACCAGTCCCCCAGGCGAATTTGCACGAGGATATGTTTCACCATCAACATTCTGAACGAGCGCATCATAAGTGCTTTGTTCAGATGTCTGAGGTCTAGGATGGGTCTGAGAACACCATCCTTTTTTGGAACGAGGAAGTAGCGACTGTAAAAGCCTGACTCACTTATCGCTGGGGAAACAGTTTCCACAGCTCCCTTTTCTAACAGTTTCAATACTTTGGTGCGAAGCACGTGACTCACGTCGCTATTCACCGATGTCTCGACCACAGCGTGAAAGCGCGGGGGTCTGTGAGCAAACTGTAGCGCGTAACCTCGTTTTATTACTATGTTTAACACCCATTCTGATATACCGGGGATGGCCTCTAAGGCCTCAGCCTGCATAGCAAGGGGTTAAATTAAGTTTAGAGACGGGCCGCTCTGTAATAGGGACCCGGTCGCCAGGCTGGTTTGTGCTTGTGACACTGTGGGGACAGCGTGTATGTGTAGTGGCGCGCACTTTGTAGTGGACACGCGCTCTACATTCAGAGCACTCTCTGTGCGAGCTGGAGAGCGAGTCAACAGGGGATAATCAGTGTGAACAGTGCTCATGTGCAGGGGTGCATACTGTATAGTGGGCACACTGCCTGCACATATTTTAGTAGGGTCATTGTTAAAACAGCGTTTGTTTGCAGGCTAGCTGACTGCAATATTTATACCCACAGCCGCCTGAATAGAGGGGGCTGGGAGAAATTTAAATGAAGTCTGTGGTGGTAATCCGGCCGCGGCGGGACTTTTGTGTGATTTTGTGGCACTGAATTAACAATGTTTATGTGCAGGGGTGCATACTGTATAGTGGGCACACTGCTACAATCAGAACAGAGGAAATAACTCTTTAAATGGCTTATTAGGGTCAATGCAATGTTGAAATCTTTAGCCACCTGAAGAGGGGACTGGGAGAAGTGTAAAGAGAGTGAAAATGGCGCAAGGTTTGTGACTCCCTCTGTGCTTCGGTGAAGCACTCGGTGCTGTGTTAAGTGCTTATGTGCAGGGGTGCATACTGTATAGTGGGCACAATGCCTGCAGTCATAACATGGCCACCATTTTACGACGCCGCTAGGCGCTGGACAGGGAGTACGTCCTCATTGAAGCTGACGAGTCGAGCCCGCAGGGGTGTGCGTGACGGCCTAAGCATGACAATCCCCCGCCATGACAAGAGAGCGCCTCTGACAGGATATACGAGGCATTTGAAACAACGCCTCAGCTCTTTTGTGAGTATGTGTTGCAGCGGAGCACACACACAGCTTGTAAGGATATAAAAGGATATTAAACACGCTGGACGGCGCAGCTGGAACAGCAAGGGCTGAAGGCGGAGTCCAGAGAAGGAATCCGGCATCCTCAGAATTGCAGAGCAGGAGCTGGTTCCGCTTGGGGCTCGCCGATGACTTCACAGTTCTGGAGATCAGCGAAGGGTGAGTTTGCTGAAGGAGATTAAATCTGAATCCTATGGCCTAACATGGGCTTTTATAGCTTAGCTATGCAAATTTAGGCTGTGTTTGACGTGCTTTTGGGTGCGAAACGACCCGATTGGTGCACACCTCAGCTGCCTCGCCATAGGTTCGTGCAGTTGCTGCAGCACAGCCAATCAGCGCGCTCTGCCTGGGTCTGCTGTGCAGCTGCACTGCGTTTTACATTATACAAAATTTTAAGGATAATTTTTGGCTCCATATTCTCGAGAAAAGGAGTTTTCCCACGAGAGTACTCTCGAAAGGGAACTAACTGTTTCACATCGTAACAGTATAAGTCAAAAACACATAAAAAAGGTCTACATTTCAGTGCCTCTCCATAATAAACGGGTTAAATGTAAATGAATTTAATCTTACCCTGCGGTAGGCTACATGAACAGTGTTGATCCTGGATATTGTCATCTGCGATCGTGACGACCGTAACCGAGGCTTCTCCCGCTTGCATGTGATCAGTAAACCCTCAATCGCTTTCAAATTAATCTCCCACCATATTTATTTTAAAATCTTTTATATATTTAAGTCCCACTTGAATGCTCCTCGACGAGAGGTGGTTCTGTGTAACAGACTTTATTGTGATTTATTGTCTAATTTGTTTTTGTATACATTTTTGATATTTCTCCCAGGTGAAAAAGTTCTACTGTTAAATATATTAAAAATATACTTGAAATTCAAGTAGTATGTTTATAATACATTTGTATTCCCAACCTGCTTATTTGAAGTGCATTAAAAATATATTGAATTGCATTTTAATATATTTATAAAAAGTATACTAGAAGTACTGTGGTAATAAATATGCTTATATACTTTAAAGAAATATGCTAAACACTGAAGTTTTAGTGTATTTATATACACTCACCTAAAGGATTATTAGGAACACCATACTAATACTGTGTTTGACCCCCTTTCGCCTTCTGAACTGCGTTAATTCAACGTGGCATTGATTCAACAAGGTGCTGAAAGCATTCTTTAGAAATGTTGGCCCATATTGATAGGATAGCATCTTGCAGTTGATGGAGATTTGTGGGATGCACATACAGCGCACGAAGCTCCCGTTCCACCACATCCCAAAGATGCTCTATTGGGTTGAGATCTGGTGACTGTGGGGGCCATTTTAGTACAGTGAACTCATTGTCATGTTCAAGAAACCAATTTGAAATGATTCGAGCTTTGTGACATGGTGCATTATCCTGCTGGAAGTAGCCATCAGAGGATGGGTACATGGTGGTCATAAAGGGATGGACATGGTCAGAAACAATGCTCAGGTAGGCCGTGGCATTTAAACGATGCCCAATTGGCACTAAGGGGCCTAAAGTGTACCAAGAAAACATCCCCCACACCATTACACCACCACCACCAGCCTACACAGTGGTAACAAGGCATGATGGATCCATGTTCTCATTCTGTTTACACCAAATTCTGACTCTACCATCTGAATGTCTCAACAGAAATCGAGACTCATCAGACCAGGCAACATTTTTCCAGTCTTCAACTGTCCAATTTTGGTGAGCTTGTGCAAACTGTAGCCTCTTTTTTCTATTTGTAGTGGAGATGAGTGGTACCCGGTGGGGTCTTCTGCTATTGTAGCCCATCCGCCTCAAGGTTGTGCGTGTTGTGGCTTCACAAATGCTTTGCTGCATACCTCGGTTGTAACGAGTGATTATTTCAGTCAAAGTTGCTCTTCTATCAGCTTGAATCAGTCGGCCCATTCTCCTCTGACCTCTAGCATCAACAAGGCATTTTCGCCCACAGGACTGCCGCATACTGGATGTTTTTCCCTTTTCACACCATTCTTTGTAAACTCTAGAAATGGTTGTGCGTGAAAATCCCAGTAACTGAGCAGATTGTAAAATACTCAGACCGGCCCGTCTGGCACCAACAACCATGCAACGCTCAAAATTGCTTAAATCACCTTTCTTTCCCATTCTGACATTCAGTTTGGAGTTCAGGAGATTGTCTTGACCAGGACCACACCCCTAAATGCATTGAAGCAACTGCCATGTGATTGGTTGATTACATAATTGCATTAATGAGAAATTAGACAGGTGTTCCTAATAATCCTTTAGGTGAGTGTATGCAATATATGTATGCAATATATAATACATATATAATGCAATATATATTAAATATTTATGTATTTATCATTTTAATATTTTCAAAAGTAAGATTTTTAAACATTTAACATTTAAAATGTACCAAATTATAATGTATTATAAACATTTGTCAACTATTATTAAGCATTGCAAAATGCATACTTATTAAGATGTTGTTCACTTTTACTTCTTAAAAGGCTGTTGTCCATTACATGATACGTTTGTAATAGGCTACTACTGATATTTCCACAAGGATTTCAACATCATATTATTTGAAATGCATCATAAATCATTTTTCCAAAGACGCTTAAAAAATCCCTGTTTTTACTTGTGTTTAAATTCAAACAACATATGACACACGATTAAACCTGATTGGTTGAACGGCTCTGATTGGTTCTTATGATAATGAGCTCGTACTTGTACCTCAGAGATTCTGTTTATCAGATAAGCTGTGCATGCATATGTGTAACGAGGAGGTCCACTGGAGGCAAGTTGAAGAACCCATGTGCAGTTTATTAAACTTAAATATTCACATAAATCAAAACATAAAACAAAGACTTGGCTTGACTAAACAAAGACCATGGCATGGCATGGCATGGCATGGCATGGCATGGCATGGACAAAGACTCACCAACAGTGGGTTACATATTTAATATCAGACAAAGACACACGGCAAACATGAGGGCTTAAGTACACATGGACTAATGACCGGACAAGGGACACCTGTGAACAATGATGAGACAATGAACCAATGACATGACATAAAACATGAGGGCATGGGAATCACATGACAAAACCAGGAAGTGCATGGCAGGGAACATGACAGTGAACATGAAAAACTCAAAAACATGAACATGAAACAACCCAAAACACACTGTTACAATATGTTGCTTGAATGCGATTGTATAGAGCGATCATGTCTCTTCAGAGGACTTGGATTACTATGGATTCATATTGATTACTTTGGCCATGTTTTTTGTTGTTGTTTTTGCAATGAGTGGACATTTTTGGTGAGTTGTCTTTCATCGGAGGGTTATAAATCTCTCATTATTTTGTGACTCCAGGTAAGATTTGCATTTAATTAACATTACTTTCTGTGCCAGTCGTATTTTTGACATAAAGTGTACAGCACTTCTTTTTAGTTTTCAGCTAACATACATTCAATTTGACCAATCAGAGCCAAGCTTTTCAAATCTACATTAAAGGGGTCATGAACTGGCTTTTTTTTATATACTGTTGTCAAGTATACTTATATACTGAGGTCAACCTATTAGGTTTGCGTGGTTTTTTACATTCAAAAACATCATAATGAATAAGTAATAGGCTATTTTCTACCCTGGTTTTGAGCCTCTCTCCTGGAATGCTCGGTTTTTATGGGCCGCATTAAAGACTTGGAAGTAAATGCCCACTGCTATGATTGGATAACAGTTTTGCATATTATAATTAGTTTAGACTCCCCCGTCAGTACACGTGGGGAATTGTTTTCGATTCGATTTGGAATGATTCGCCCATACATGTTCGACCCAGAGTCTGATCCTGAATCGCAGGATAATGAACCAAGAACACCTGAAATACAAAGGATATTACAGCCTGTGACAGCTACATCCTCCTTCATAGTTGGACCCTTCTGTGACTGATTAGACACGTACACATAATCAGTAGATATCAAGCAACCTGTAGATTGTAACAATGCAATACTATCACATATAAAAAACATGTTTTACTCACATAAGTGTGTTGCACCATTCCTGTTGCATCCAATATAGAAGGCACAGCATTGTGTTTTAATCTCAATATGTCTGCAAATCCAGTCTCGACCTATGTCTTGTTTACAAACGATTCCGCGGTGAAATGAAGTGAACAAACGTGCAATGTCTTCCCCACGTGAGCTGGAACTTCATTAAAAATAAAGTTCAACTACACATTCCTAATATTAGAATCAGAAGGAAGCTTAGACTGTGTTCTTCCACAACCAGGCACAATGCAATTTCTTGCTATTTTCGGCATGTTTATTGCTTGGTAGCGCAATCCGTTTAGCTCCACGAGTCGGTGGGCAGGGCTACAGAATCAGGCGTACTTATGCCTCGTTCCAGGCAACCCGTAACCCGTGTTTTTTCAAACTTCTACCCGTGAAAGTGCACTGGAACGGCAGTCAAACCCGTGACTTCCCACCCGTGAACTCGTACTAGATCGATGTACTCCCAGTTACGAGCTCTGACGTCACATAGCCCGCGAAACAACAATGGCAGCCCCTACGGATGCAGTGTTTATGAAAGTTGTACATTAAAAACCAAATCGTTTATTAAAATAAGGTATTGCTCTAACGTTATTTATCCGCAAATGTTATGCATTATCAGCAGCTTTTATAGTGTTACCTAGTTTTCAGTCCATTGAGTGCAAGAATAAATTAATACCAAATACATTTCCAAATATACAAATAACGTAAAATAAAAGGTATAACAGCTTCTCTTGCCTTATGCGCCATTTTTTCTCCCCCGTTTCCCTCAAATAAGCAAGGAGTAAGCACCTTTGGCGATAGAAATGATTGTAAATGAGCATAAGCCCCGTATGGTCCACCATGCTTTGTTTACATCTAGCTACCACAATTCCTTGCGCTCAGGCAGTTTGTCGTGCCTTTGCCTGGAACGCTACAAAGTCGTGAGTTGTGGTTTGAAGTCGTAACTTATGGGCTCAAAAACCTGCCTGGAACACAGCATTAGTTGTATGAGTGTTTTTGTGTAATTTGCTGTGTATATTAATCAGGGCCCTGCACAGACCTTTTAAGGGCACCCCAAGGGCAACTGCATGTCTGTTCACCTAAGTAACCCCTAACTGATAAGCAGACAGACAGTCAGACGTAAAGGGTGACCAATAGCATTGATTTATTGAAGAAGAAAAAAGAAAAAAAAAAACACCAAAAAAAAGCACTTCGAATGTAAGGGCAAAAAGGGCATGTGCTCTGCACAGGTTGAGCCCTACCTGTGCATGTGCCTGATGTTAATGATAATGCAATGGAGAGAGAGAGTTTGTGAATGGACGTTAATGGGCAATTGCTTTGTTCATTCAGCTCAATGGTGATTTTTTTGGAGTGAAAAAGGACATAATAAACTTCATAAACCATCAGTAAAGTTTGGCCATCATTCGGACAGGGTCCGCTACATTCTGTTTCCAAAAACATCTTGGGATAAGTTTTTTTCACAGGTTTTTTCAGCTGTCATTGTAAGACAGTTAGCAACTCCGTTTGTTTGTCCGAGTTAGCAACAGTAACTAAGGGGGGCGGGGCTTACCGATAGGTCAATTCCACATGTATTTTGTGTATTTACATTTGTATTTCAGTATTTTTCCCCACACATTTGGTATTTTATTTTGATACATTTCAAGTGAGGTATTTTGTATTTTTATTTTAAATACATTTTCATGTAAGCCTATTTATGCCCATCTCTGCTGAGAGATACAGTGGTGGTCAGAATTATTGGCACCCCTGGTAAATATGATCAAATATGGCTGTAAAAAATAAATCTGCATTGTTTATCCTTTTGATCTTTTATTAAAAAAATTCACAAAAATCTAACCTTTCATTGAAGTAAAATATTTGAAAGTGGGGGGTAAATCACATTATGAAATAAATGCTTTTCTCCAAAACACGTTGGCCACAACTATTGGCACCCTTTTATTAAATACTTTTTGCAACCTCCTTTTGCCAAGATAACAGCTCTGAGTCTTCTCCTATAATGCCTGATGAGTTTGGGGAACGCCTGACAAGAGATCAGAGACCATTTCTTCATACAGAATCTCTCCAGATCTTTCAGATTCCCAGATTCATGTTGGTGCTTCTTCACTTCAGTTCACCCTACTCATTTTCTATAGGGTTCAGGTCAAGGGACTGGGATGGTCATGGCAGAAGCTTCATTTAGTGCTCAGTGACACATTTGTGTGTTGATTTTGATGTTTGTTTTGGATCGTTGTCCTAATGGAACATCCAACCACGGGCCGTTATAAGATTTCTAGCAGAGGCCGTCAGGTTTTGATTTTTTTATCTGTTGGTATTTGCTAGAATCCACTATACCATGTATCTGAACAATATGTTCAAGACCTCCAGCTAAAAAAATAGGCCCACAACATTAAAGCTCCAGCGGAATTTTTAACCGTGGGCATGGGGTACTTTTTATCCCTGTTTGCACCAAACCCATCTGGTGGATTTGCTGCCAAAAAGCTCTTTTTATAGTTTCATCTGACCATAGAACCAGGTCCCTTTTGAATTTCCAGTCGTGTCTGACAACTGAATATGCTGGAGTTTGTTTCTGGATGAGCAAGAAGGATTTTTCTTGAATCCCTCCCAAACAACATGTGGTGATGTAGGAGTTGTTTGATTTTTTTTTTTTTAGGCTTTCTGACCCCAAGACTCAACTAATCTCTGCGATTCTCCATCCGTGATCCTTGGAGAGTCTTTGTCCACTCAAACTCTCCTCCTCGCTGTGCATTAAGACAATATAGACACGCGTCCTCTTTCAGGCAGATTGGTAACATCTTTAGTTGATTGGAACTTCTGCCCTGATGGTGGAAATGGGAATTTTCAATGCTTTAGCTATTTTCCTACAGCCACTTTCTATTTTGTGAAGCTCAACAATCTTTTGCTGCACATCAGAACTATATTCTTTGGTTTCACTCATTGTGATGAATGATTAAGGGAATTTGGCCTTTGTGTTTCCTCATATTTATACTCCTGTGAAACAAAACATCATAGCTGGACAATTTCATGTTCCTAGTCATCCTGGTGTGCTAAAAATCGTAAATATTAATGGGAATATACTTCAGAGATATTTTACAAAAAAAATTCTAGGGGTGCCAATAATTGTGGCCATTGTGTTTTGGAGAAAAGCATTTATTTCATAATGTGATTTTCCCCCAACTTTCCATTCTTTTACTTCAATGAAAGGTTAGATTATTGCGACTTTTTTGAATGATAGATCAAAAAGAAAAACAATGCAGATTTATTTTTACAGTCATCTTTAATCATATTTACCAGGGGTGACAATAATTCTGACCACAACTGTAGGGAACCATATCAATCTGAAGCACAACCAAAACAATGTTCTTCCGCAAAATGCATGCAGTTTTGTGGTTTTATAACCACTAGAGACAAAAGTTACATAATTTACCCTTTAAAAAATAAATGGCAGGTAGTGAAGGAAAGCCTGTTTTGCCCTCCAGGTGGGTGTTCCTATGGGTATGACATCTTATGAAAACTATGAATACTCGTAGCTCTATATACACACATTTGACCATGTATATATCCATTTTGCAGAAATTTGAAAGAAGGAAAAAGACAAAACACACTCTCACTATTTCTTTTTGCTTGGCACTTTTTATATTAATCTTTTCCTCTGTTTCTCTTTTCTTCTCTCTTGATATGTATACTCTTTAGTTTTATGCTGTGCTGTTGAGAGGACTGAGAGACCTTTTGTGTGTATGTTCGTTTTGTGAATGAATTACCCAACCCCTCCACAGCTTTATCCAACATGGGGTCACAGTTGAGAGGGCATAAGTCAAACTTCAAAGATGAGATAAAGATCAATTGAAACGCACACCAACTAAGAACACTTGCTGGCATTTACTTACAAACGGATGCAGAAGCACTTAGTTTCACATGATATACAGTTTTAGGAGACAAGAGAGTTCCACTGAATCAATCACACATGGCAATAAAAATCTTATTCTAGTACCCTGAATTTGGAGGAGAATATGAATTGGTTTACACTTGTACACTGTTGTTATGCCTTTGATTAGGGGTTGAAGTGAATGCAAGTGCCCCCCCCCCCCAACGTTACTGAGTTACTCATCATGATCCTTGACATCTGACCCCTGAAAGATAAAGGTCAAGTTGGGAATGTGCTGAGGTTTTATCTTATCAGAAAGACTCAGTCTGTGTTCATGTATGTCATTCTTAAAAAGTAAAAGTATGTAGTGAAATAAGTATTTCTAGATAAGAATCAGTGTAATGTATTTTTAGATAACATTAACAGTTTAATGTATCCTGTATGTCAGGGGTGTCCAATCCTGCTCCTAGAGGGCCACTGTCCTGCAGAGTTTAGCTCCAACCCCAATTAAACACACCTGAACCAGCTAATCAAGGTCTTTAATTAGTCATACTAGAAACTTCCAGACAGGTGTGTTGAGGAATGTTGGAGCTAAACTCTGCAGGACAGTGGCCCTCCAGGACCGACTTTGGACACCCCTGCTGTGTGTGATGCGTGTGTTGTAAAGAGAGTGGTGAAAGACTGCAGTTTGTCAGAGTGACAGAAGAGGGCAGCAGAATCTGCATTACATACCTCTGTGTGGAATGTGTGTGTGCTCGTAATGAAATGTGCTGATTGATTTTGTGCTTTGGAATTCTCAGAAATACATCCAACTGCTTCATAAGGAACCATATAGAAACCGCAAATCTGCACCAAAAACACACATAAGTCAAAGCCCTTCAGTTAAACAGTTTCTTATAACAGTATTCAGGTTCCCTTCAGTCAGAATTAATTTCAGTCTCTGTTAACACTTACAGCACATTCAGGAACTATATTTTAAACTGATTCTATTCTATTGTTTTGCTTTCTCATATTAAAAAGACTCCAACTTGACAGTCACCACTTTTGATTGTTTTAAGTTTATTTACAGATATTAACAGTATTAAATAATTTGTATAGATTTATTAACCTTGGATTAATAAAGGTGAAAAGCTAGGCCAGGATACACCAAACCGACTGTCGGCTGCCATTTTTGAGCGTCGGTTGGCTTAGTTTTTTCGAAGTGTTCTGCATCATTGGCTCTAGTCAGACACGTCTGGGTTTTCAGCATGTTGAATCAGTGTCGGGCCGTCGCTGAGAGAGAGAACTCTGATTGGACGTTCAGCTTAGCGAATGGGTCAGTGCCCAAAAGCAAAAGAGAAGTCGAAATGGTAAAGACAGAAGGCTGTTATAATTTTACGTAATTTACCTGATCATTCGAATGCATGAATATTTTTTTATAATAACATGAGCTGACTGGAATGAAGAAAGTGATCAGTGTGATTGATATTGAAAATGCTAAGCAAGCGCTGCTTTGTTTACGGTTTGTATATCTGCAGCCCTAGTTTTGGTTTCCCTTTTTGAATGAAGAAAATAGACTATTGACACTTGCTGATATAGACAGATATTTAATTTCACACAGGCGCAGAAAGTACTTGCTAGTTGACAGTCGCCTTTAGTCCTTTTGGTGTGTTCAAGCACAGCTTTTTGGCCGAGAAGCAACCAACGAGAGACACAGTGGGTTTCCGTCGCCGCTAGTTCTTTGACGTCGGCTTGGTGTGTCCCAGGCAAGGTGAAACTCTCTGTGACCTTCTCTTTCTTCTTGTAATCTTCTCTTCAGGTTTGTCCTTCTACAGGCACAGATAAATGTGTTTGTCTCCTTGTTAAACACTAATAGTTAAACTGTCGTGATCATTAGGGTTAGGGTTAGTTGAGATAAATTGAGATTAATGAGATAAATCAAACTCAGTGTGTGAATTAGAAATAGCTTTCCTAATGTCTGAGCTGCTCATATTTTCAGCAAGTTTGTGTGGGTCTTTAAATACCTGTATTTGTATGAAATTCAACAATATTATATTCACAAAAGTGTGGGGTCAGAAAGATTTTTTCTGAAAAAAAAATAAAAAAATACAATAAGTGTGGTAATACCTTAAAATAGTTAATCTCAAGACATTTATAATTTTACGAATGATTTCTATTTAAAATAAATGCTGTTCTTTCTATATATCAAAGAAAAAATGCATCACGATTTCCACAAAAACTTTAAGCAGCACAAATTCTTTAAACAATAAGAAATGTTTTTTGAGCAGCAAAAATTTTAAATGATCATGTGACTGTTGAAAATTCAGCTTTGCCATCACAAAAATAAATGACAAATTATAATCTAAATGTGAAAACAATATTGTGAAGCCACATTTAGATGTTGGAGTAGCCAAGATGTTTTGATAGAAAAACTTTATCCATCTATATATTATCCACAAAGACAAGTGAGCAGGGCCAGTAGAAGCCCCTCATGTCCAAGCCATGAGACCCCACACTGTGATTCACAGATGGAGTTGAGTGATGGGCTGTCACAGTTTTTCCCCAGACTCTCTCAGTAGCAGCCATATTCATTGCATTAGTCTTTTAGTCTTGAATAAACCATAAACACGTTACATGCACTAAAAAGGTGTTCCTGGGTCTGTTGTGTGGCCGTTCGGTGGAATATTAATTGTTTTTTAGTAAAATAAAATAAGTAAAATAATTTAAAAAATGTTTAAAAAATTTTTTTTTTAAATCAGAAAGTACCGGCTACAACGGCTACATTCTGAATATGCAAACTCACACAAACACAAGTGACACCTGCAGTTAAAATGTCAGACCCCAGACCTGTGAGACCCAACATGTTGTGTGTGTTTGTATGAATGAATGACAACAGTGTGTGTGCTTCTCTGGAGAACCGCTGTTCTGAGATGATGTTTGGAGAGCCAGTATCCGCTCAGCTATACAAATACTGACTCACAATTATATACAGCCTGTGCGTATGAGTGTGTATCTGAATGTGTGGTCCATGGCCCTGTACACCTTCCCCCAATGACAGAAAAATTGTCCTCTTTGCCAAGTTACATTAGTGTCAGTGCAAAGAGGAGGTGAGGTAAAGCATGTGCAATCACATGGTAGATCAGATTCAGTGTGAATGTTTGTGTGTGTGTGTAGATGTGTGATGGAGAAAGATAAAGTACTTTACAACACAGCATCAGGAAAATTACCACCACATCCTGTCTCTCTCCATCCAATGAGGTCTGTAATATCTGGAGAAATCTGTTAACATTCCCATATATCTCAATGGCAGTTGCTGGCTGGCACAGGACCCTTTGGAAGTAAGCACTTGGCAAGTTGCCATCTTAAGCTTCTTTTTTCCCCATACAGGTCAATCACCTGGGTAGGGTTGCACCAGCCGTTCCTAAGTTCTTTCTTAAATTGAAACGTAAAGTCCACACTAGAGGCTTAGTAACTACTAGCTAGTTTGTATCTAACCCTGTACTTTTTTCGGTTGCAGCATTTGATCTTAAGGCAGAACATACCTAGTAGGTCGTAAGCTCTCCTTAAAGTAATGCCTAGTAATATGACGTTTAATATGACATAATATGACGTTTACCCTCAACGATCCAACAGCAGCCTTGAAATACGTGAGCAGGCGTTGTGTTGAATTGCCGTGAATTTCCGTTTATCCTCAATTATTATAATTTCTTTTGCCTCACGTTACCAATGGTAAAAATAAGTTTACATTAAATACGATACTTAATCATGAATAACATAAGTGCTTTTATATATAAATAACATTCAGAAGCATTCAGTAGATGAAACAACATTAATAAGGATCAATAAATAAATACCAAAACAAAAACAAAGAAACATAAGAAATGACATTTATTGATTATGACTGATTTTATTTGACATGCACAACACGGAACGATAGGCCGATGCACACCATGGCGCACTGTTTAGGACGGGTTCGTGTTGAAGAGCTGCTAATAAAGTAATCTATTCACATAATGTTTTCTCTCTTAAAATGTAAGCAAGTGTAAATGTCAGCATTATCATATACGTGTAAAGAATTTAAGTCTGTCATGTAAAACAACAGCTTATTGATGCAGTTCAGTCAGTCTGCTATTTTATTCCAACCGCTACTCCTGATCGCAGGCTTCTGTAAATATTTAGTTTATACATAGAGTTAGGCTTCAACTAAGTTTAATGGTGCAACGCAAAATTTTTTTGTAGAGCATAAGTTGTAACTTAGTGCCCATTTACGTCAAAACTAGGCTAGTTGTAACTTACGCACAGTTGGTGCAACCAGCCCCAGAGCTGTAAATGCCATGTGACTAATCATTCTTGGGTTCATTGGCTGATGGCAGCACAAAAGCATTCATCATCCAAAAACTTTCACTGAGCTGTCAAAGGCAGCAGGCAGGCAAGGGTCAATTTTATGCTTTTAAGTAACATATACATACATTGCTTTTTAAAAGTTTAGGGTCTGAAAATTTGAAAGTTGTCTCTTTTGCTCACCAAAGCTGCATTTATTTAATAATACAGCAAAAACAGTAATACTGTAAAATATTATTACAACATTGTAAAATATTATTAAAATTTAATAAATGTTTTCTATTTAATTTATTTTAAAATGTAATTTATACTGGCAAAGCTGAATTTTCAGCATTATTACTACATTACAGTCTTCAGTGTCACACAGTCTTTCAGAAATAATTCTAATTTACTGCTCAAAAAACATTTCTCATGTCTTTTGACTTGGATGACATTGACTATCATCCTTTACACAAACACACGCGCACGTTGGGTTTCCATGTTTTGGGGAATTTTCATAGACATAATGATTTTTTATACTGTACAAAATGTATATTTTATACACTAACCCTACCCCTAAACCTACCCATCACAGAAAATTTTCTGCATTTTTACATCATTCTGTATGATTTATAAGCTATATTCCTCATGGGGAGCAGAAAAAAGGGGACATTTGGCCCCCATAACGTAGGTTTCCCCCCCCCCCCCCCCCACACACACACACACTTTTAATTAACTGTGTAGGTGTGTTTTGTTTTTAACTGGATGGTGTTTGAATTTACACTCCAAAATAAAATGACACCATGTGTCACCATATTTTAACACCATCTTACTTAGTCCTGAACTGTCACATACTGTATATCACAGAACTGGCAATTTGCTCAAGATGAAAAAACGAGAGAGACAGGGAGCTACGCTATCTGAGTAAACTTATTTTTTTTCAGCACAAACTACAGAAAGATACACAGCACAGATACTGCAGACACTACAGTCTTATTTTCATCTGTTTCTTGAGGTTGACACACAAACCAAAACAACATTTTCATGAAATACGATAATAATAATAATAATAAAACTGGTTTGAATAAGTGAATAAATGAGTGTATGTGTATTCAAGACACGCAACAGAGAACCATCTCAGAGAACACACACTGCTGTATCCTTTACCACGTGTCTTTCCCTTTGACCCCTCGGTGCTGACGGATTCATCGTAAGCGGTTGCCTTCCTGCTAAGAAAACTTTTAACACCTTCTATTTGCACAGATGTAGGCATGCAATGTGCACTCTCACACACACAGCTAATCATCTTACTATTTGTCTTCTATAGTAGTGTTGTGGCTTTCACAGCACAGAGATGTATGTCACCCAAGATACCTAAACGAACCCCAGCTAAATATTTAAGATATTTAATACTGAATCATATGATCTGGACAACACCCAGATTTAAGCTCTGCTTTACATATCAAAAAGTGATCAGGCTGTTTTTGTAATCTGGGGTTGCAGTTTTGACCATATTCTTTCGCAACCTGTCCAGGAGACTGGAAAGAAAAGATGTGAAAAGCGAGAGGAGTGGGAGGACAAAAAGACATTGTTATGTGAAACATGTTGATAAAAGACACAATGGTGGTTTGTGCAAGATTGAGTGAGTATGTATGCATCATCATAGTCTGCTCTACAGGAATTTTATGAAAGGATCGACCTCAGAGGATTTACATAGTGAAAATCTGAAGAACTTCAAATCTCATGATACTTCACTGAAATAACAAAGGAGAGAGATGATGAACTGGTCCAACATGGAGAAACTCCTACAGCTGAATGTATTACAAAGGCATAAAAGCTATCTCATCTGTTCTTATCCTGGAATAGAAACAAAAAATAGCTGTCTAAAAAAAATGTTTAATGTGACTTTGTGAGGGGACATTTCAATTAACATTTAAAATAAAGTCAACATGTATATTTTGATAAGTACTCTTATCAAGTACTCTACTTTTGTCATAGTTATGTTCTGTTTTGTTCCATGGACTTCCTGTTTTCATTCGTCACGTTTTCTTTGTTCAGTTTCCCGCCACTCATCTGTCCCCATGGTTACCCTCGTTAGTTTAGTTCTGTTCAGCTGTGTCTTGTCATTATCTCGTTTGAGTTCCCTATTAAGTTCTCCCTTTTCTCCCAGTCTGGGTCCGATCTACGTTGTGTACCATGAGTGTAAGTGTGTGTTGCTACTGCTGTTATTTGCGCACCTGAGAACCTTATTCATTAAATACTCTTTTGATTGTGAATCGGTCTGTCATCGTCTTCCTGCCTGCAACGACACCTGACAATTTTGTAATATCAAAACATATTAATGCAGAGATAAAACAGAAGTAGCGGCAGATCTTTTCTTCTGTATTGTGACATACATCTGAGTGAAACCATTATCAAAAAAGAACAAAATGTGAAAAATAGGGTACATTTTTATTGTAGTTTTAAAATAAGTATTCAAAATATTATTTAAAGAGTCAAAATGTTATTAAAATGATAAAGTTTTTGGTCCCACTTTATATTAGGTGGCCGTAACTACTATGTACTTACATCAAAAAATAAGTATTGTTTTAATATAAGTACACTTATTGTGTTCATATTGTATTGCAAAACACTTTTGCTGATATTGAGGTGGGATACGGGTAAAGTTATGGACAGGTGTGGTGGTATGGTAAGTTTAAGGGTAGGGTTAGGTGTAAGGGAAGTGTCAACAGTGTAACTATAAATGTAATTACAGAAATTAATTACAGATGTAAAAACATGTATGTACACAATAAGTGCATTGTATCAAATGATTAATTTAAATGTTAGTACATAGTAGTTAAGGCCACCTAATATAAAATGGGTCCATTTTTTTTAATTAATACATTAATAATATTTAATAAATACAAATGATTTTTTTTAAAATAAAATGCATTAAAATATTATATTACAATCTTTTAAAAGATCTATTTTCAAATAAAAATATTTTATTTAATATAATTGTATAAACCTGACTGCATGGTTACACCATCAAATGTCATTTTTAAGCACCAAATCAGGTAGAAATAACTACTAAAAACTGCACGTTACAATGTAGTGTAATAATGTGAAAAGTTTGTCTAAATCAACATTGTAGCCTTACTACTCATGCAATGCGAAACACGCACGTCTGGTTCGCTATCTTTGTGGGGCTCTCCATAGACATAATGGTTTTTATACTGTACAAATTGTATATTCTATCCCCTTACACTAAACATACCCATCACAGAAAACGTTACGCATTTTTACATTTTCAAAAAAACTAATTCTGTATGATTTATTCAATTTAGGTCCCCACGGTGATACGAGTCCCCATGAGTCAGTGTGCATTCAGGTTGAAGTCGCCACCGGGATAGAAAAACATGAACATGCACACACACTTTTACTATGTAAAATAAATACACTGTGACAGATCTAATATCAAAGTACTTCTCATGAGCTGAAGCATAAGCTTAGGAAATTCTTTCTGTTTCACTCTTTTTCTTGGTGTCTGACACACATTCCTTTGCATGTCTCAGTCTCTCTCTCCGTCTGTCTCACTCGGCCCTTCTGTGTATGAATGTAAGAGAAAGAGTCTCTTTTTGTGTTTCTTTGTCTGTCTTGCTTTGTTAACTTTCTCCTTTTCTCACACATTCACAAACGCATAAAGCAAAGAATCGTGAAGCTCCAGCTGACCCGCGGAAAAGTCAGAGACGGAATTAGAAGAGACTTCAGGAAGCAGCCGCTTACTTGGGATGCATAAACGCAGTGAAGCCAAAACCCCCTCATTCTGGTCAAAACATCCAATTTACTCATCAAAGTGTTTAGGCTGCCGCTGCTGCTGATGGCTGTGACAAGGCCAGAGAGGAAGATGACAGTGTTGTGCTTTGACTTCTACAGTGAAGGCTGAGGCTTTATGGCTGGAATAACACAGTCGGGCCCACAGCAGATCTCTAATAATGGCAACATACACTGTTGACACCGCAAGCGAGCGGTGTGATGTGATGTGACTAAACCAGAATGCAGAAGTGCAATGGTGTCACATCATGCCTAAATAAAGAAAACACATTATGTAAATAACCCTTTTTAACCTGTTAATTGGGGCGTAAATCCTCTAAAATGAGCTTGTTTTGAAGTGCTGAAAAACATCTAAATGATACAGTGCAAAGCAAGTGCAATGGTTGATGGATTATACTTTCATATTCATTATATTTCCATACATTTTTAAGTTGTTGACACATGCGGAGGGTGTTTTCCTACTAAATCACCACAGAACATAACCCATACTTACAGAAAGCAAATTCAGATTAAAAGCAAACTCGCAGTCTCTCTTTCTCATAGCTGGCGGCATGTATTTGCGGTCCAGCACAAACAATGATCTTAATCCTCGGCTGGTTTTAGGCATGTTTATAGAAGTGAACTGCAGCGGTCTCTCTGTGGTTTGTGAAATGAAGCCTCTCCCTGCACAGGCAAATGCGTTCTGCCGTGAAAGCTCTTCTCTTAATCAACCACAGACAACAGGAGAGGAGGGCCGCAAATAATAGTACACGCTGAGCGCTGCAAAAACAAACATCCTGTCTATGGAGGACGCACATTCCTCTGTCTCTCATATCTTCCTATTTCTCTTCATCTATGTCAGTATTTATTAGTCCTGAGACAGTGGAAGCGATGCTTTTTTTCATCTCTTGTTCTCAGCATGTGCAGATTCAGCCCTTACTGTGCCATTAAAGGTTCAGTCTATAATGTAGCATTAGAGGGTGGAGCATTACCAGTAGCAACCCCTTCTGACATAAAATACCTCAGAAAGCCCCTCTTTTTTGCTTAACTGTTTATTTTGCATAACAAAACGTATTAGGAATGGGGGAAGCTCTACTCTGGGCCTCCATACTGGGGTTTAGTAATGCAGCCTACTTTGAGGAATTTAAGTATTTGGTTAAGCACCAAAGGCGACTTCATTAATGTTTAAACCAATTTAGGCTTGTTTGAAAGTAGTGTTCCGGTTCAAAATCAACATCATCCAATCAGCATAGTTTCGTAGCAGGTTTGGTTTCATGCATAGCATGTTTCACATTTCGTTATGTTACAGCCTTATTCCAAAATGGATTAAATTAATTATTTTCCTCAAAATTCTACAAACAATACCCCATAATGACAACGTGAAAGAAGTTTGTTTGAAAACTTTGCAAATTTATTACAAATATAAAACGAAAAATATCACGTTTATAAGTATTCACAGCCTTTGCTGACACTCAAAATTGAGCTCAGGTGCATCCTGTTTCCACTGATCATCCTTGAGATGTTTCTACAACTTGATTGGAGTCCACCTGTGGTAAAGTCAGTTGATTGAATATGATTTGGAAAGGCACACACCTGTCTACATAAGGTCCCACAGTTAACAGTGCATGTCAGAGCACAAACCAAGCCATGAAGTCCAAGGAATTGTCTGTAGATCTCCGAGGCAGAAGATCTGGGCACAGATCTTGTATCAAGGCACAGATCTGGGGAAGGGTATAGAAACATTTCTGCAGCATTGAAGGTCCCAATGAACACGTTGACCTCCATCATCCGTAAATGGAAGACGTTTGGAACCACCAGGACTCTTTCTAGAGCTGGCCGCCTGGCCAAACTGAGTGATCGGGGGAGATGGTCCTTAGTCAGGGAGGTGACCAAGAACCCGATGGTCACTCTGACAGAGCTCCAGCGTTTCTCTGTGGAGAGGAGAACCTTCCAGAAGAAAAATCATCTCTGCAGCACTCCACCAATTAGGCCTGTATGGTAGAGTGGCCAGACGGAAGCCACTCCTCAGTAAAAGGCACATGACAGCCCACCTGGAGTTTTGCCAAAAGGCACCTGAAAATTCTCTGGTCTGATGAAACAAAGATTGAACTCTTTGGCCTGAATGGCAAGCGTCATATCTGGAGGAATCCAGGCACCGCTCATCACCTGGCCAATACCATCCCTACAGTGAAGCATGGTGGTGGCAGCATCATGCTGTGGGGATGATTTTCAGCGGCAGGAACTGGGAGACTAGTCAGGATCGAGGGAAAGATGAATGCAGCAATGTACAGAGACATTCTTGATGAAAACCTGCTCCAGAGCGCTGGGGTGGGGTGAAGGTTCATCTTCCAAAAGGACAATGACCCTGAGCACACAGCCAAGATAACAAAGGAGTGGCTACGGGAAAACTCTGCGAATGTCCTTGAGTGGCCCAGCCAGATCCCAGACTTGAACTCGATTGAACATGTCTGGCGAGATCTGAAAATGGCTCTGCACCGACGCTCCCCATCCAACCTGATGGAGCTTGAGAGATCCTGCTAAGAAGAATGGGAGAAACTGCCCAAAAATAGGTGTGCTAAACTTGTAGAATCATACTCAAAAAGACTTGAGGCTGTAATTGGTGCCAAAGGTGCTTCAACAAAGTATTGAGCAAAGGCTGTGAATACTTATGTACATGTGATTTCTTTCAGGTTTTATTTTTAATAGATTTGCAAAAATTTCAAACAAACTTCTTTCACGTTGTCATTATGGGGTATTGTTTGTAGAATTTTGAGGAAAATAAGGAATTTAATCCATTTTGGAATAAGGCTGTAACAACAAAATGTGGGAAAAAAATTAAGATTAGCAGATAAATGTACAGTGACAATGTAATGAAGATTATACATGCATAAAGAGTTCAGTCATGGCCTTTTCCTCACACTGAGCTATCATATATGACTTGGAATATAACACACAAGTAAACGGATTACTTTTATGGTCATTTTCTTTGTCTTTTTTATAGCCGCAGCTGTCAAACGAAATAATTATTCAGTGTGACGATTACATGAGGAGCGAATTTCCATTCAATATAACATTTAAGAAAAATTTTGTGTAGAGTGATAAAATCATCTGAAATTAGTTGAATATGACATATAATAACAGAATGAAACTGTTTTAATGTCAAATTATGAAAATGCAATACATAAATGTGATGGCATTTGAATATATTTAATGTCATTGTTGAGAAACAAAAAAAATATAAATTCCATGAATTAAATATTCTATGAACCTAAAAGTTAGATGGTGTCAACCTGTTAATAATGTACTCTACCATTCAAAAGTTTGGGGTCTTTAAGATACATTTTTTTTTAAAGAAATTAATACTTTAATTTAGCAAGGACACATTAAATTGAACAAAAGTAAGAGTAAAGAATTTCAACATGTTACAAAAGATTTCTATTTCAAATAAATGCTGTTCTTTTGAACCTTCTATTCATCAAAGAATCTTGAAAAAAAAGTATCACGGTTTTCCACAAAAATATTAAGCAGCACAACTGTTTTCAACATTGATAATAATAAGAAATGTTTCTTGAGCAGCAAATCAGCATATTAGAATGATTTCTGAAGGATCATATGACGCTGAAGACTGGAGTAATGATGCTGAGAATTCAGCTTTGACATCACAGGATGAAAGACATTTTAAAATATATTCTAATAGAAAACAGTTATTTTAAATTGTAACAATATTTCACAATATTACTGTTCCCTTTCAGTCGGTCACGTTCGACGTACGTTGGAACTGACCGACGAATTGGGATCTATTTACAGAGACCAATCTACTTTGAGTGTTTAAAAACGAGCTAATGAGGATTGGCATGCGGTAGACGCGTCCCACGCTCCGCCCCGCATCGCGGGTATAAATACGGAAGTGGAAGTACCGCATATCGCTTTCAACTTCGGAGCCGAACACGCATGGTTGTTCCTACGAAGAGTGTTTTCTTTCGAATCAAGAGGAGTCTCTGCCAGTGTCGGTGTGACGGTGCCTGCAGCGGTGGTCGCGACGAGAGGTTATCCAGAGAGAAAAAGAAAACAGCTGTTTTCACAGCTACTGGGCATTCTGAGTGCTCTCAGCGGGCTTGCACCCCTGAACCGCTGCGAGCCGCGGCCATTTCCCCTGCGTGCCTCGGCACTGATCAGAGCATTTCTTCCTCTAAAAGAGCGACACGGTTTGACCCTGCGTCTTTTTCAAGATGTCATTCAAACCGTGTGTTTCTGGATGCCGACGTTACCTGTCCCCAGCTGACGGACACGATCGCTGTCTCACGTGTTTGGGCGTTCAGCACGCTGAGGCGGCTTTCGTGGATGACTCATGTTCCCATTGCGGGAATATGACCATCGCAGTATTACGGTCCAGGCTCGACTACCTTAAAAAAGGTGGAGTCCCATTGCGCATCCCCCGATCTAGCGGTCCTCCTGCTCCGAAGCAGAGGGCTGCTACTTTGGCTGATGCCTTTGGTGGGGACCTGAGGGTTACTGTGAGGGCACTCCCGCCGGGCCAACAGGCTCCTCGGGCCCCTCCCCCCTCCGCTGCGCCGGTTGAGCTTCCAGAAGAGCATGCTGGTTCTTCCCGCGGGGGACCAGCTGTTACTTTTGGGGCTCCGGTTGAGGATATGGTTTCGATCGCCGCATCGGGGGACGAGCTAATGGACTCTGGAGATGAAGATTTGGCTGCGCTGCCCCCTTCGGGTGTGGTAGCGTTGCCCGAGTCAGATCCAGAGCTCACGGCTATGCTTTCCCGGGCCGCCGCGAGTGTCGGGCTCGAGTGGAACCCTCCACCGCGTCCCGAACCCCCGCGGCTGAACGATTGGTATCTCGGGACGGCTCGTGCTGGTTCTCAGCGCCCCGCCCCAGTGCCTTTCTTTCCGGAAGTGCATCAGGAGCTCACGAAGTCGTGGACAGCACCCTATAGCGCTAGAAACCGATCGACTGACTCCTCCGTCCTCACTACCCTCGACGGTGGCACGGCGAAGAGTTACGTGGAGATCCCCCCAGTGGAGCGGTCGGTTGCGATGCAACTGTGTCCTAAGACCGCTACTGACTGGCGGGGAAATCCGCGTCTCCCCTCCCGGGCATGTAAGTTCTTGTCCGGGCTAACCGGCAAGGCTTACACGGCCTGTGGAGAAGCTGCGTCATCCCTGCATGCCATGGCGCTCCTGCAGGTCTACCAGGCCAAAGCGCTCATGGAATTGCATGAGGGTAGTTCCGACCCAGGGGTTATGCAGGAACTGCGTACCGCGACGGACCTCGCCCTCAGGGCGACGAAAGTCACCGCACGCTCCCTGGGTCGGGCGATGTCCACGTTAGTGGTCCAGGAACGCCACCTGTGGCTGAACCTGGCAGATATGCGTGAGACCGACAAGGTTCGGTTCCTCAACGCCCCTGTCTAACAGGCCGGCCTCTTCGGCGACGCAATCGAGAACTTCGCCCAGCAGTTCTCGGTTGCCCAGAAGCAGACGGAGGCGATTAAAAATATCCTGCCCCGGCGACCTGCTGCTGCCGCCACCCAGTCGCCGGCTGCAGCCCCCCCGCCTGCTCGTCGCCGAGGGCGTCCCCCGGCGTCTGCCTCCGCCCCTGCCAAGCCAAAGCAGCAGCCTCCACCGGCAAAGCAGGGCGCCAGGCGCAAGTGGGCCGCCCAACCCGTCCAGGGCCCCGCTATCTCTGCAGGCAAGCGCAAGGGTAAGCGGCCCTGAGACTGGCAGCCCAGGGAGAAGAGGAGCTGTTCTGGGGGAGGTGGTGTCCGCACCCCTCCTCCCCCCGGAGGAGAACCGGGGGGAGAATGTCCATCACACCGGTCTAAACATCCTGCCGCTGGCTCTCCGGAGCACAGCGGTACCCACATTCTCAATAAAAGAGCAGTTTCCTCCCTCCCTGGGCCCCAAGAGGGTCAGGTTGGCAGTGTGCGACGCCCCCGGGCCTTGCCACTCCTTTCCTCCCCTATTCCCCTCGCCAGGGGGCAGCAGTGTGGGCACCGAGGACGCCCCCGGGCCTTCTCACCCACACTCTGCCCCACACTGGAGTACTCAAGCAACACTCCGGGCCGCCTCCGGGCCTCCCGAGTCTGGCCTGAGTACTCCATCTCGCTGCCTCACCCCGGGCACGTCTGTGGTGCCGTTGGTCCCGCTTGTTCGGTCTCTGGGAGCCTGGTTAGGTCTCCCCAGGCCGTCTCGCTGGCTCATCCGTACCATCAGACTCGGCTATGCGATTCAATTCGCCCGCCGGCCTCACAAGTTCACGGGCATCCTCTTCACCTCAGTGCGGAGTTGCGATGCCCATGTCTTGCGGTCCGAGATTGATGTCCTGTTCCTCCGGCCGATATGAAGGCGGGGTTTTACAGCCCCTGTTTCATTGTGCCCAAGAAAGGGGGTGGGTTAAGACCAATCCTGGACCTGCGTGTCCTGAATCGGGCCCTGCACAAGCTCCCGTTCAGAATGCTAACGCAGAAACGCATTTTCGAATGCATCCGTCCCCGGGATTGGTTCGCAGCGATCGACCTGAAGGACGCGTACTTTCATGTCTCCATTCTCCCTCGACACAGACCGTTCCTACGCTTTGCGTTCGAGGGGAGGGCATTTCAGTACAAGGTCCTGCACTTCGGGCTGTCCCTGTCGCCTCGCGTCTTCAAGAAAGTCGCAGAGGCAGCCATTGTTCCACTCAGAGAACGCGGCGTTCGCATTCTCAACTATCTCGACGACTGGCTCATTCGGGAGCAGTTGTGCGAACACAGGGACCTGGTGCTACGTCACCTCAGCCTGTTGGGCCTTCGGGTCAACCGAGAGAAGAGCAAACTCTGTCCTACACAGAGGATCTCTTATCTCGGTATGGAGCTGGACTCGGTCAACCGGACTGCGCGCCTCACGGAGGAGCGAGTCCGGTCAGTGTTGAACTGCTTGAATACGTTCAAAGGCAGGACAGCGGTCCCACTGAAATTCTTTCAGAGGCTCCTGGGGCATATGGCATCTGCAGCCGCAGTAACGCCGCTCGGATTGCTTCATATGAGACCGCTTCAACGCTGGCTTCACGACCGAGTCCCGAGATGGGCGTGGCAGCGCGGCCAGTACCGGGTATCAGTTACTCCTTACTGTCGCCAAACCTTCAATCCGTGGGCGGACCCTGCCTTTCTACGGGCCGAAGTGTCCCTAGAACAGGTATCCAGGCATGCTGTGGTCTTCACGGATGCCTCTTCCACGGGTTGGGGGGCCACGTACAACGGGCACTCAGTTGCGGGTCTGTGGACAGGGCCCCAACTGCGTTGGCATATCAATTGCCTAGAGCTTCTGACAGTACGTCTCGCCCTGAGCCGCTTCAAGAAGCCGCTCCAGGGGAAACACGTACTGGTCCGTACGGACAGCACTGCGGCCGTTGCGTACATCAACCGTCAGGGTGGTCTACGCTCCCGTTGCATGCTCCGGCTCGCCCGCCATCTCCTCCTGTGGAGTCAGAAGCGTCTGAGGTCGCTTCGGGCCATTCACATCCCAGGTGCGCTGAACCAGACAGCCGACGAGCTCTCTCGTCAGCCGACACCTCCGGGAGAGTGGCGACTCCACCCCCGGAGCGTCCAACTGATATGGGACCTCTTCGGAGCCGCGCAGGTAGACCTGTTCGCCTCTCCGGACTCGACCCATTGCCAGTTGTATTACTCCCTGTCCGGGGGCACCCTCGGTACAGATGCACTGGCGCACAGCTGGCCCCAGGACCTACGCAAGTATGCGTTTCCCCCAGTGAGCCTTCTCGCACAGACTCTGTGCAAGGTCAGGGAGGACGAGGAGCAGGTCTTGCTAGTTGCGCCCTACTGGCCCAACCGGACCTGGTTCTCCGAACTCTCACTCCTCGCAACAGCCCCTCCCTGGCCGATTCCCCTGAGGCACCCGCGTCCAGACCTCTGGAGACTCCATGTCTGGTCCCTGGACGGGACGCGGAGGTTCTAGGTGGTCTGCCACAGGCAGTGGCGGACACCATCGCTTCAGCTAGAGCCCCCTCTACGAGGCGCCTCTATGCGCTGAAGTGGAACCTGTTCGTTGAATGGTACTCTTCCCGCCGGGAAGACCCCCGAAGGTGTTCGATTAATGTCGTGCTTTCTTTCCTACAAGATGGGTTGGAGAGAAGGCTGTCTCCCTCCACCCTCAAAGTGTACGTCGCCGCAATAGCGGCGTATCACGATGTAGTAGGTAAGCACGACTTAATCGTCAGGTTCCCAGCCCTAGCTTTGCTCTGTCCTGTCCGCGCTCTTCGCGCCTACGTGGATCGAACTCAAAGCTTTAGAACCTCAGAACAGCTCTTTGTCTGTTACTGAGGCCAGCAGAAGGGAAAGGCTGTCTCCAAGCAGAGGTTAGCCCACTGGATAGTGGATGCTATAGTCTTGGCTTACCGGTCCCAAGACGTGCCTTGCCCGCTCAGGGTGCGAGCTCACTCCACTAGGAGTGTAGCCTCCTCCTGGGCGTTGGCTCAAGGCGCCTCGCTGACAGATATATGTAGAGCTGCGGGCTGGGCGACACCTAACACGTTCGCTAGATTTTATAGCCTCCGTGTAGAGCCGGTATCTTCCCACATCCTCGCCCCCAGTGGCCAGTAGCGCTAAGTACCCGTTCTAGTGTCGGCTTGCATACGCCACTCCCGCCTCCGGGCCGGATACGTGCGTCTATTGTCTCCAGTTGTGTTCCCCGGAAACGGCTAACCCTGTCGAGCTCCTCCGTCACCCCTTCGGTGTCAGACGTTGCGGCCGTCTGACACCAGGCCTTGTTAGGCTGGGTTCCATATGTAGCGGTTCCCTAACGGCAACCCCATATGTGTATTTCCATGGTACCAGCTACCCTACTCGGCTAGCCCTGTGTCTTTCCCTCGACAGAGCCCGCTCTGTCGTCTCTGGTGGTGTTCTTTCCCCCCTGGGACCAGGTTGGATCCACCCCAGAGACTACCATAGGTAGCACTACCCTGCTAGGTTAGTCCTTATGAGTATTCCACCTCTCCTTCCACAGAAGGACGTGGCTCCGCAGCGTACCATCTCCTGAGACGGGCACGCTTTCCCAGCGTTATCCAATAGTCACGCTGAGTGGGTCTTGCAGGAACAGCAGTGACTGGCCTCCCTGACTGGAGCCCTGACTTCCGCACCAACCTAGGTGTGGTCCAGCGAGCTCGGTCAGGGCGCTGGAATGGCCAGCATCTCTGGCGTGTTAGTAGGGATCCCAATTCGTCGGTCAGTTCCGACGTACGTCGAACGTGACCGACTGAAAGGGAACGTCTCTGTTACGTATGTAACCCTCGTTCCCTGACAGAGGGAACGGAGACGTACGTCCCGTCGCCAGGTGCTGTGCTTCAGCTGTAGGCTGAGTCACCTAAGCTCGGCTCCTCAGTTGTAAAGCGATATGCGGTACTTCCACTTCCGTATTTATACCCGCGATGCGGGGCGGAGCGTGGGACGCGTCTACCGCATGCCAATCCTCATTGGCTCGTTTTAAACACTCGAAGTAGATTGGTCTCTGAAAATAGATCCCAATTCGTTGGTCAGTTCCGACGTACGTCTCCATTCCCTCCTTCAGGGAACGAGGGTTACATACGTAACCGAGACGTTTTTACTGTATTTTGATCAAATATATTCAGCCTTGGTGAGCATAAGAGACTTCTTTCAAAAATGTATTTTCTTCAAGAATCTTTTGAACAATAAATCACAAGTTTTTGAACAGTAGTGTGTATGTTTCAATGTCTATGTAAACGTATTCACTCCAAACAAGGTTTCAACAGAAGTAGGTATACAAATAGACTAGCATGAAATGTCTTAGATTAATCCAGTGCTAATGCAACAGCCAACTATTTCAGCAGAGACTACAGGCAGACATGAAGCCAGCAACCAAAGCCAAGAGGGTTGGGAGCCAAAGCTAGGCCGGGCCGAGCCCTGTTACAAACCCACACTCAAAGAGCTGGCTTACAATTCCCTACGCTGTCAAGTCCCTGTTGGATGAGGGAGAAAGAGGCCCAGGGACAACGAGACAGCAGCACATGTACGCAAGTGAGAATGGGTATGCTGTGAGAAATATAATTTAATTTCCAAAGCAAATAGTCATCAAGTTCATGTACGGTTAGAACCAGGCAACACCCACACACATACACAAAACACAAAGACGGAGAACTAACTGCAGCCACAAAAACAATATAATCCGGAATATAATGCGGTTAGCTGATTGAAGGTTTTTTTGTTGTGTCTTTTCACTGTTCGCTCAACTGTAAAATGATTTGAAATAAATAGAAAGCAATTCATTTTATGCTTATTTAGATTCACACAAACAAATTGTTTCTCTTTCTCTGTTTCTCTCCTCTTGTGTGAAGCTTCAGCTAAAGAGACAGGAGAAGGGTGTGTGAGTCTTTCCCGGAAGTGGTTGGCTGCTGGGTTGTGTCTCTGATTCCAACCCCAAGGAACAATCAGCGGGAACTTTTACACAGACACAGGAAATGAAGGGGTCAGGCAACACACACACACACACACACACACATACACACACACACACACACACACACACACACATAACATGTCATGCAGTACCGCATGCAGCTGTTTGTAATTCACACTCTTGGATAAATAAAAAGGTTGCTTTTGGGATGTTTGGGAAATCTAAAGGAGCAGCTGTATCCTCTCAATATGAACAGAGGAATAAAGGTGCACACACACACACACACAAATGCTTTCTGGGTAATGAATATGAGAGACATGAAGAATGAAAATGTGTATGTTGCTCCTTTGATGAAAGAACTGAGAAAAACCACCAGATGAAGGAAATGTCCAACAATGTGTTTTCTTTCTAAATGATCTATTTCATTCCTGCTCTCTTAATGAAGGTCTGAAATGTGATTTCATCAGCCACGATAAAGAGAGAGCATTTAGAAATGAGTGTGTTTGTGTGTGTGTGTGGTTATATGAGATGTTCGGAGTGTACGCTGCTCTTGTCTCAGAGCCACTTAGCTCTGAAAACGGAGAAGAAAATCTATCCACCCCTTTCTTCCCCTCCAACCCTGAAATCAATCTTTTGTGCAATGAGAAATTTGCATTTATTTGCTTGGTTACCTCCACTAAACAAGTCATAGGAAAACATGGGATATTGTTCATGCAAATGCTGAAAGTGTCAACATAAAACATATATCACGTTGATACATTATATGCAAACAGACATTTAGTCACACACTCTAACTCTGGGGTTTCAGAGAGACTGAAAGGCAATAGCAGAGTGGTCAGTTCTTGTAATCAGACAAACAAGTCAAGTGGCTGATTTAAAATTCCCAATATTATATATGCCTCTTTTTGTATAATACTATAGCCATAACAACATGTGATAAACAGTTTTCAGATACTGAATACGGAGTATTAAAGTCAAAACATTCGGAAACATATTTTAACACAGCAGTATACACTACTGTTGAAAAGAGTGGGGTCAGTAAGAGAAGTCTCTTATGCTCACCAAGTCTACATGTAAAACAATACAGTGAAACAGTAATATTGTGAAATATTAATACAATTTAAAATAACTGTTTTCTATTTTAATATATTTTAAAATGTAATTTATTTCTGTGATGAGAAAGATGAATCTTCACCATTATTACAATCTTCAGTGTCACACGATCCTTCAAAAAACTGTCTAATATGCTGATTTTCAAAAGAACAGCATTTATCTAAAATAGAAATCTTTTGGTAACATTATAAATGCCTTTACTGTCACTTTTACTTTTCAGAAAGCATTAAGTTCTTTTTAAAAAAATAAAATAAAAAGATCTTACAGTCCCAAACTTTTGAATGGTATATTCCCAAGTGAAACATTCAGTGAGAAAAAATGATTTGATTTTATCCATTGGGGATCATGAAATGGGACGTTACATATGCAGTGATGGTGTAACCAGATCTGAATGTGAGTTTGCAGTTGATTATGGAAGGCCATGTGACAGCATTTGGGAAAAAAAAAGATGATTCAGAGTGTTTTTTTTTTTTTAGACACATTTTTTTTATATATATTTTGGCATTACAAAGGAATTCATTGAGATTTATATCTAAAATAATCAAGAACTTGGAGAAAAGAAACAGCATCTGCATTTACACAGGAATCACAGCCACAGGACGCACCATATCATATAATGTGTCTGCTGCTTGTTGATTCTCCTGCACAGCCAACAGAAAACAAGACACATGCTGAATGCAACGACAGTGTTAAATCCTATGACATTTCATTTACAAAGAATCACTCCAGAACTACTACAGTTTTTTTTTCAATTGCTAACAAGCATCGGTCAATACTGAAGCCACATTTTCAAAACTCTTCACACATTCAGCGAATTCTATGCAGGTCAAACTGTGAATCATTTTTCATTGTTTTTACACAAAATGCATTAAATTTTCCAAAATCCTTTTGTCACTCATACTTCATCTGCAAAACACTATATATTTGCAGCACATTTTTCAAATGCTTACACACTGTTTTTAAAACTGATAAAAGCACATTCAAATTAAGAATGATGGCAAACTCTGCAGGAATTATATTGAAATATAAAATCTTAGCAGAATATTTACAATGAAATTAAATAATAAATATTACAAACACAACTAATTGCAATTTCAGCTGAATGCCTACCCAAGTGTCCTATTTTTAGTCTCTATTACTGTAGTACTTTTTTCAGTCATCTTTTGGTAAACAGGAATGGCTTCAGAATGGTTTTCTTTGGAAACATGGATCAAGGAAGACATATGGGGAAAGAAGAGTGGCAGAGAGAGAGAGAGAGAGAGAGAGAGAGAGAGGACTAGAACCCTCACATTACTGTACATCCATCCATCCTTCGGATGAGATGTTAAACCAAGGTCCTGACTCTCTGTGGTCATTAAAAATTCTTGTAAAGAGTAGGGGTGAAACCTGTGTCCTGGCCAAATTCCCTCCATTGGCCCTTACCAATCATGGCCTCCTAATAATCCCCATCCACTGAATTGGCTCTATCACTCTCTCTCTCCTCTTCACCTGTAGCTGGTGTGTGGTAAGCGCACTGGCGCCGTTGTCGTCGCATCATCGAAAGTGGATGCTGCACACTGGTGGAGGTTGAGGAAAGACCCCTGATATGATTGTAAAGCGCTTTGGGTGTACAGTATAGTACATAGTAAAGAGCTATATAAATGCCTCATTTATCTATCCATCCATCCCTGGCTAGAGTCTTTCCCAGCGTCTCAGGTCATAGGCAGGAAAACACCCTGGACAGATGGCCAGTCCATCACATGGATGACACACTCGCACACATTCATATTCACACTCACACCTACAGGACCAGTAATACAGTCAGTAAAATGAAGTCAGTAAAATGAAAAGATCTTATTCTTATCCTATAATAAAATATAGGCTTATGTGAAAACTCATTCAAACTTTAAAGATAAAAATTCATAATTTATGTAATGCTCCCTGTTGTTAGTGTTTTTTAGGTCAGTGTGTTATGAATGACAATGTATGTTTTCTGAATGAGAATTTTTGCCAGTGTTATGGTGGAACGAGCTTATTTTGAGACATATATGAAGTGCTTTGTTGGTCTGAGTAAGTTTTGGAGGTGAGATTATCTGTTTGGCCAAGATTCATTTTGGTAATGCAGACTGTATGAAGAGTTTTGAAAAAGTGGTTTCAGTATTGACCGATGCTTGTTAGCAAATGAAAAAAAAACCCTGTAAAAGCCACAAAAGCAAGAGCAAACAGTTCAATGTTAAAACGTACAGTTCTTGGTTTCAGCACAACTGTGCACTTATACTAACATACAAAATGGTCTTAAAAATTAATCCAATGAAGGAACACATTTTATAGCAGAATGAAAAGTGCTCTGCTGTTGCCTTCCAGCCACTGCGATTTCATTTGTGTCCATCTTTGTCATCAGTATCAGTGTCCTTACTGCCATTACACACCATATGGCCTGAGGGATGTTTTCTCCATCACACGCACAGGTCAAATTATTCCACCATGGGATGAGTGCTCGATGACTACTAAAACAATGATTTATATTTTTTGATTACTATTTCATTTTTAGATTTACAGTTTTTCATGTACACTGAATTAATTATTTCACTTTCATTCTATTTTAAACCAAAAAAAGTAACTCAAAAGTGATCCTGTTATACAATACAAGCAGGAATGTGAATTTTAAAATAGTTTCATATGGTATGTTGGTAGACTTATTAATAATTAATGTTAAATATATATATGATAAAACACAACTATCCATTTAAAGGTACACCAAATGGTAAATTGAAACGCCATGACTTATTCTTCTAGAATGTGATACTACAGCTGCCTCTCCATTACCTCATCAGTCTTATCAGTGCCTCACCGCTCGTTTGAGTGCATAAATTACAGCGGACATGTGATAGACAGCATTTAGTAAGGCAGCAAATTCCATTGATAGACTTATCTGAGAAAGATCATACGAGTATGTTATGTCTAAAAGACAGTCAGGATTACAAGGGAAATTTACGATCACATGAAATTAACTTAACTGCCTTTCCTCTCTAGACACAAACCTCAGTCTGTCTTTTTGGACATGGCTTGATGTTCACTCTTATTTGCCTGAACAAATCATGGCAGGCAAACATGGAGCAGATGTCAAACAAGTTAATATCTGAAATCATACGAGTATGCAGGTAAAACATTTTATGTGCAACATGTCATCTCCAGTCTACAATAAGAAATGGCATATACGCGCACACACACACACACACACACACACACACACACACACACACAATAATAGAGAATTCATATCTGCCTTAAAGATCTGTGTCAGTTGCTTGAGCAATGATGCATTAACTGCTGTTAAAAAAACCTAAAACATTAATAAATTTGAAACACACACTGTGTAGGAGAACACAATAAAACACATCTTACTTTTACAGTGTGTGCAACAATCAGAAAATATGAGCACGGGAAAATTCATCACAGTTATTTCTTTGTCTTTTTATGTGGTCTTAGACTCCAAAGACATTTAAAGCATGTTAGCAAGTTGAAATCTAGTGTATAATCAGTTCTCATAAGCTTAGAAAGAGGCATTAAGTCTCAACTTGATACTTCAATGGTAAGTCTATTTTTGAGCTATTAAAAGGCCCCATCAGGATCTTTCAGACCCCAAAGAGAAAACGAAGGTTTAGCGGTTTCACAGAAACAATGAAAAGTTTTGTGTTACTTTATCCTTCTTAATAACATTCGTAGCTTTTCTAGCTGACTGATATCATCACATCTACTGAAATGAAAGGTATCCTGGAGAGTAAATCAGAAGTTATCACTGATCAAATTCATTTAGGCATATATTGTATATACTAAAACCTCTATTCAGCCAACAGATCTGGAGTTCTTTGAATTATGTATGTATAAATATGTTTTAAAAGTAAACAGCAGAGGAACCTGAACTGCATGAGAATTTAATCAGTGTGCCAACACCAGTCATATTTCAGACGGAAAAACATGTCTGTTTTTCGGCTAAATATGATCTATTTTGATTAAAAACGGATTCTGATTCCAGATGTGTGCGAGTTCCACTTCACATGCCAGTGCATCCTATTGGCTCATTGGGAAATTTTCTTAGCAGTTAGTGTCAGACGAATTAGCCTGTCTCATGATATCTGGCTTTGAACTGTAGTGTTTGGAGAGTTGCCCTCATAATTTAGTAAGAGTATAATGTGTATGAAATATATTGAGCAAGCAGACTATTAATATAGAGAATGGATAAATGCTAATTACACTATATTGGCAAAAGTTTTGGGACACCTGCTTTTACATGCACATGAACTTTAATGACATCCAATTTCTTAATTCGTAGGGTTTAATATGGAGTTGGCCCACCCTTTGCAGCTATAACAGCTTCAACTCTTCTGGAAATGTTTTCCACAAGGTTTAGGAGTATGTTTATGGGATTTTTTCTTCTAGAAGCGCATTTGTGAGGTCAGGCACTGATGTTGGACAAGAAGGCCTGGCTCACAGTCTCCGCTCTAATTCATTCCAAAGGTGTTCTATCAGGTTGAGGTCAGGACTCTGTGCAGGCCAGTCAAGTTCCTCCTCACCAAACTCGCTCATCCATGTCTTTATGGACCTTTTATGGGCCATCCCTAAAATGTTCCCACAAAGTTGGGAGCATGAAATTGTCCAAAATGTCTTGGTATGCTGAAGCATTAAGAGTTCTGTTAACTGGAAATAAGGGGCCAAGCCCAACCCCTGAAAAACAACCCCACACCATAATCCCCACTCCACCAAACTTTACACTTGGCTCAGTGCAGTCAGGCAAGTACCGTTCTCCTGGCAACTGCCAAACTCAGAGTCGTCCATCGGATTACCAGACAGAGAAGCGTGATTCATCACTCCAGAGAACACTTCTCTGCTCAAGTCCAGTGGCGACATGCTTTACACCACTGCATCCGACGCTTTGCATTGCACTTGGTGATGTAAGGCTTGGATGCAGCTGCTCAGCCATGGAAACCCATTTCATGAGCTAATCTGAAGGCCACACGAAGTTTGTAGGTCTGTAGCTGTTGACTCTGCAGAAAGTTGCCGACTTCTGCTCACTGTGCGCCTCAGCATGCGCTGACCCCACTCTGTGATTTTACGTGGCCTACCACTTCATGGCTGAGTTGCTGTTGTTCCCAATTGCTTCCACTTTTTTATAATACCACTAACAGTTGACCGTGGAATATTTAGTAGTGAGGAAATTTCACGAATGGACTTATTGCACAGGTGGCAACCTATCATGGTACCACGCTTGAATTCACTGAGCTCCTGAGAGCGACCCATTCTTTCACAAATGTTTGTAGAAGCAGTCTGCATGCCTAGGTGCTTGATTTTATACACCGGGTGCCATGGAAGTGATTGGAACACCTGAATTTAATGATTTGGAGGGGTGTCCCAATACTTTTGGCAATACAGTGTATGTAAACTCTATACAAAAAAAACAACAAAACAAAGCGGCAGGTTTTTGTTGTGGAAAAATCTAACACTTTGAATTCATCTTTACTATTTGTGATGTATTATTTATTAAAAATCCTTGAGTATGACATCAGTCCACCAGCTGTGTTTACAGAAATGTTATGTCTTTAACGGACAACAGGAGACCGAAAGGAAAGTAGAGGGAAAGGGTGGAGGAAATGGGATCAGGAAATGACACAGGCCACACTCAAATTTGTGTCCCCAATGAGAGCGCCACGTGTCACAAACATGCCACCATTTGCTACTGCTGCATCTCGGCTCTGAATCTGAACAGAACCTGTGTAAAATGTAAATGCAAAGAAATGACATCATAGGTGGGAAAAATTTACACACAAAACCCTCAAACTTTCCCAGAAGTCCTGCCATGGAAAGGCTTTAACTTTGAATAAATCAAGTTGTTTATTTCAGTTTGCTAGTTGTGTCTTACTGTTATGAGACATTTATTCCACTGCCGGTTTTTAGATGTTTATTTATTTGTATATCAGACACGAAACTCTCTCATCAGCCCAAATCAAATGGATAATGGCTGACAGAAGCTGAGCAAGAAAGGTTTATACATGTGCGTCATGTGTTTTTATGTATGCGTGAGGTTAGTTAATCAGTAACGCTTCATACACAGATAAGCTTCCACCCTCGGGATCTTAATCTACTTCTGCACCTTTCACACAGGGAACAGTTACACTCTCTCTATCTCTCAACATCCCCCCAATCACATCTGCCATCCCACTGTGTTATTTAAGTCTTTACATTACGTCAGAGATTCTAAAATGCAGAAAACGTCCAACTTAAACAATACAGAGCCAGACAGATGTGTGTGAGCTACAGAACTTGCGGTATTTACTGTTTTTGTACATAATGAGCTTGTCCAAAAGCAAATGTTACTGTCTATGTGAAAAAGGTTGTTGATTTTTGAAAACATGATTAAAGACAAGAAGAATTTGGCAGTAAAAGAGATCTTTTTATCTCTCTCTCCTCTGTCTCCCTCCCTCTCTTTATCTGTCTCTCTAATGTTCAGTTATAAATCAAAGCTCATTTGTTCTGATAACGGTTCTAAATAAATTTAACAGCGCAGATTACATTACATTACGCACATTAAGTATACACACATGCCGTTGGTTATGGGTATTTCTTTATACACTGATAAAGCAGATATCAAGCTATCTCTGGCCTTTGTGAGTGTACGAGAAGAAAAAGGTTCTATATACTGTAGAAGGGTTCTGTTAGGTGTTTCATATTTCAGGGTTCCCATTTAAGATCCCACTATTGGATCATTTTAAGGATTTAGTTCATTAATTTTGTTTATTTTTTATTTTTATTAAATTATATACATTGAATAGCTCGTAAACCTACTTTATCACTAGAACAAATTGAAATAACCCGTTAAAAATGAAAGTATTATGCAATCATTTAAGACATTTCTCCTTATATTGAACTTTTTTGGCATAAAGGGTTCTTTAAAACTGTGTCAAAACCCCTAGGGTTCTATATAGAAACACACTAAACCTTTTTATAAGAGTGTAGAATGTGTTACACCCCGTTCACACGGCAGCCACTTTATCGCTAGTCGCTGTACTGTGCCATCGCTCTAGGGACTCTATTTAAGGACTTTAAGCAGCAGCTGCTGATGGAACAGCAACGCCGTTCTGCCAATCTATAGCGCATACACGACTTTAACTGCTACTTTGTGACATTCTACTGTAACCATCTACTACAAGAGAATAGCTGATTTGCGGTAGTCGTTAACACATGATAGGTTAGATAAGTAAGTGTTATGTTATATGGTCATGTGGCATCTGTATACCATTTAATGCCAAAAGCAACCCTTCTCTTGTTTTTTTTTGTGTGACTTTTTTTTGTATTTTGTCAAATGATTAAATGATCCGTTACACCATCCTCTTTATTGTTGCTTAGGGATTTTTACATTCTTTGGCTTGGCTACGGTATAGTTCGCTATTGTGTTTGATCAACAGCTGTTGCTTAAAGAGATAGTTCACCCAAAAATGAAAATTACCCCATGATTTACTCATCCTCAAGCCATCCTAGGTGTATATGACATTCTTCTTTCAGACGAATAAAATCTGAGTTATATTAAAAAATGTCCTGGATCTTCCAACTTACAAAAAAAGTGTAACTGGCGCGAAGGCGGTCTGGCAGAAGCTAGATATTTTACTTTATAATGTGTTAAATATGGATATTTTTCTTACAAAAACCCATCGATTCACTTTAGAAGGCCTTTATTAACCCACCGGAGCCGTATGGATTACTTTTATAATAAATGGATGCACTTTTTTGGGCTTCAAATTTTGGGCTGCCATTCACTGCCATTATAATGCTTGGATTAGCCAGGACATTTTTAATATAACTCTGATTGTATTCGTCTGAAAGAAGAATGTCATATACACCAAGGATGGCTTGAGGATTAGTAAATTATGGGATAATTTTCATTTTTGGGTGAACTATCCCTTTAAAGTCCCTAATGTTATTGTTATTGTCATATCTTTATAAAATGCGTTCACAGATTATATATATTGTGGAAAGCATTTGAATTTGACAAGGAATTAGTTTTCTTGCTGCTAAAAAGTGACATTTTGCTTTTGGAGAGTGTTGTTAATATAAACTACAGAAGTGCTAATGCATTAAGTCATTAATCAGATGAACAATATATCAATATACAAACTAAAAGAAGAAAATTTCCAAAATGTCATTCGAATTTGACAAATATTTTCTAATACCCCTAATAATAAACATTATGCTGAGAAACTTTGTTAATAAGCATTTAATTAATATTTTTTTTTGTTAATAAACCGGTTTAATAAGCGTCAATGCTAAATTGCTCATTGCTTCATAAAATCAACAAGAACTAACAACGTATGAATCTAAGACTGCTGTCAGTTTCTTTCTGACACACCATTTTATTATATCCATGTATGTGTTTATAGACATCATATAGAAAAATGCTAAATTGCTTGAGAAATTATCTTTCCTTTTATGCCTGCACTCAGACAGGTGATATTTGAACTCCACTGACACAGTCTTTAATTCTATTAGTTGTGGCCCCCGCAAGTCACTCTTAATTTGCATAAAGTTAAACAATTCTCAACTTTCTCAAGTTGCTGCGTGGAAACACCTACGATCACTGTTGCTCGTGTCGCTGGAAGTCAGCAGCTTTCAGAAAGAAAGAAAGAAAGAAATGATAAAATAATACAGAAATAAGACAAATTAAAAAGGAATTAAATTAATTTAAAAAATATATATTTAACAATAATAAATCACTAAATTTGTCAAATTTGTGAAAAAAGAAAATAAATAAGCAAATTAAATAAATAAGCAAGTAAATACATAAATAAGTACATAAATAAATAAGCAAAAAGAAAGAAAATAATAATAAAAAAAAAAAAAAAAATATATATATATATATATATATATATAAAATAATAGAACCAATAATAAATCAATCAATTAATTGTGAAAAAGAAAATAAATAAGCAAGTAAGTAAGTAAGTAAATAAATAAATAAGAAAGAAAGAAAGAAAAAAGGTGTGTGCATTAGATTAAATGCAGAATAATGAAACGCTTCCCAAACTGATCTACTGCAGACAGATCAAAGTTGTGCTCTCCTCTCGCTCTCATCTCCAGAACAAATGGAATATTGCAGACGGTTTATCATTCCAGCGATGAAAGCTAACCCAAACTCACACAATGACCCCAGACCAACGAGGTGTATATCACTCTGTTTCTCTTCCCCTCTGGAGAGGAGAGTCATGCTGCGTGATTTTGGGTCTCCTCCTTGCTGATATCACTCCCCCACCCCATCATCACCCCTAAACACACACAGCCAGGTTGTTCTCTCATCTCCTGCCAAGTTTTCATAAAGAATCCTGCTATTCAAATTTTTGGAAGTGAATCTGTGTGTCTTCATTTGTGTGTATGTGCAGTCACGTGTGGCTTTGCAACATTAAATTAACTCTCCAGAGGAATAAGACTAAGATAAGATTGTCACAGATTCAGGAGAGGAACTTGTAGTGCATTACATACAACATACATAAATCATAAGATGAATGTGACACCACTATGATGGACTATAATGTCTTGTGACAGACGCTTGTGCAGATAAATAAGGAGATGAGAAAGTACCTCTTCTAAATGACAGCTGAAATTGGGCTTGAGTGCTGAAGTGTTACAGGAAATGAGAAACAAACTGTCTCTATTCAGTGAGGGGGCTATGAAATACTGTCCCATTACAGCGTCTCTGTCTATAGAACACAAGCTCTAATCACTGTCACTCCCTCCTCAATGTCTTAATAAACTGAAGACAGACAGAGAGAGAGGGTCTGCTGGGATTTAACTGAATCTGAAACCTCTCATAAAATATGAAACATCAGTGCTCGCTGCTCCCAATGAAAAATGGAACCCGGCTATTGCAAAAGCTAAGGAAACAAATAGAAGAAGAGAACATTGATAACATAAGGAAAGAAAAGGAAGAATGCTTCTCAGAGAGCATGCTGGGAGCTCTCAGTGGGAGGGTGGGACCAGAGGAGGGGTGGGGGATGGGCTTGTTTAATTGATGGATGCTTTGTCAGGGGCTGTGTGCATGATAATGAAGTCAGTTTTCAGAGACCATGTCATGTTGCGGCCTTTATTAAACAGGATATGTACAGAAAAGTTGGTAAATTATTACTGATCGTCATTACAACTAGAAATAACTGCAAATTGCACCAAAACATCACTCTTGGTCCATGTGTTGAATATAACTGGTGTTTGCCTGTCTTTGAATGAGCACTGTGAGTGAGGTGGCCGGCATTCTCTCTCTATGTGTGTGTGTGTGTGTGAATGTGTGTGTGTGTGTGTGTGTGCGCGTTTTAGCATTTTTGCTGGGTCCAGAAGCTGCTTATTTGTTCTTCTTTTAGTGTGGCCAGTAACTTATTTTGGGCTTGTTTTGTCAGGCTAGTTCACTAGCTTTTTCTAGCAAGATCTGGCAACATTGGCCATGGAACACAAAAGTAGATTTAAAGTAGATTTTATTGTTTTCTACATTAAAATATACTACAAAAAACCATAATGTTTTAAAACCATAATGCATAATGCCATTTTAATATTTATTGTATATGAAGTTTGGGGTAAATACACATTTTTAAAAAGAAATTAATACTTTTATTTAACAATGATGTATTAAAGTGACAGTAAAGACATTTATACTATTACAAAACATTCTATTTCAACTTTTTATTTTTATTTATCTGAAACATCAAAAATATTTTCAACATTGATATTTATAAGAAATGTTTCTTGTGTACCAAATCAACAAATTAGAATGATTTCTGAAGGATCATGTGACACTGAAAACTGGGGCACGTTCAAGCTCAAACCGGTGCGCAATGTTTTGCTACGGTTTCCGGGTTGAATGACATGTTTCCTGGAAACGGTGTGCAACAGCATTTGAGATACGTTTTCTCTTGTTTGGTGGGTGTGTCAAAAATGTCAGCCCAATCAGCAGCAACATGTATATAAACCGTGCTGTGTTAAAGAGACAGCTCGCACAATGGGTCCAAGTAAAGTCGTTTACAAATGTGTCCGCTGCAGCTCGGTATATGCAACAATTGAAGATATTAGAAGACATGTTTGTCTTTTCATCCTAAAATGCGAGGCAAATGTTAGATCACAATAATTAGGAACCACAGTTTCCACAAATCCCTTCACTCTTTTATTCTGGACAGCAAGGGCAGTGACTGTAACATTGAGCATGTTTTGCAGTATTAAACATGTATTTATACCGATTTCATCAGGCTCCAAAAATTATTCAAAAAGAATGGCCTTTCTTAGCTGCCATAGTTGCAACTCCTTCGTCATCAGAACAGGGTGTTCAACTTACCACCTTTTCCGTTTAAAAAACGTTTTGCAACGTTTTGTCGGGGCTGAACGCAGCCCTGGAATAATGATGCTAAAAATTCAGAAAAGACAGTAAAGATGACCCCCTGAAAACTGAGAATGACACTGTGTTGGGAATTGACTTAAGAAAAAAAATGACAAAAATAAAAATGTCCATTTATACTGTAGGACAGATAAAACAAGAAAAGAAAATTAAGTAAGAATTTTTATGGGAATGTTGTTTTGGTGTTAGCATAAGTCGCTAGAGTGAAGTTACCTATATGAAACCAAACATTTGTTTATACAAAAAAAATATTATTCAGTTGCTTCATCTCAAATCTGATTTACTTGTTTGCCATTTTTACAACACCAAAAGTCTAAATTCAGTTCAGAAAGAGTGACAGTGGCAAGAAAAAACTCCCTGAGAGCAGGGAACAGATATGTCTGTTATGCTACAAAGCCACAAATAGTCATTGTTTATGGTCACCTGTCAGAATCACCCTGTCCAAAGTGCCCGTGTGCATGCCAGTGTCAGTGGGGGAACATAGGGTTAGAAGAAGGTTGTAAGGGTTTAAACTCATGTTTCATTTTGTGTGTAATCTTGTGTGTGAGTAACGGCTGCATATTTATAAAGTTGTGCTGATTTAGTGTGCTGAGAATGTGTACATGTGTGCATGTATGTATGATTTAGTAGTTAGGTCACGGACAGGTGAGACCCTACTCTGAGTAAGACGAGTCAGACAGGTGCAGTTTGTATAGAGCTGTTGTCTTTGACACAGCAGGGTGTGAGTGTGTGTGTGTGTGCGCGTGTGCGTGAAACAGAGGAATGTGTTTTGATAAAGATAGCTGTAAACAGAGATAACCTGTCACTTGCCTGTACGCACACACATACACATCTGGAATGTTTGAAGTTAACCATGTAAATTACATTACAAGGCAAACTAAAATTACACATTCAGCTTGGATATATTTCCAGAAGCTTGACATTAACGTGATTATTCCCACATCTTTTGCAGCACATGCAATACACACACTTGCCCTGCTGGGAGCGATAGACAGACTGAAGTTACGGGATATTTTTGAGGTTCATCACATTGCAGCTGTGAGATGACCTTGGTATGTTTTTTTCCAATGTGCATTTGTGTTCTGATTTTAAATCAGTTTATAATGACATAATGGCATAATGAGATAATGGAGTTCATATGTTTCCACTGAACAGCCAAGTGACAACAGCCATGCCAGAATCTGCTGCACTCAATTAGCGGTACACACTTAAGAGTGCACACGATTAAACCGTATTGTATGAGATTTACACTTTAGACTACCGTAAGTCTACTTAAATGCATCTATGCTCATCCACACATTCCCACACCTGAACAAACACACAAATATCCACACCTGCAAACACACACATACACACAAGAATTTTGGGGTCTTTTTTCAGGCATGCTAACCTTTTCCCTGACCTTCAAGGCTAAATTTGGATGTCTGGATATTGTCCTTCCTCTACAAGAATTTAATAACAGAAAGCCTAATGACTCTTACAAACACACACTCACCTACGCAGACACAATTATATACACACACACACACACACACTCAAAAAGGAAGGATACAGACCTCAGGATGTTTTATTTTTCTCTATTTTTGCTGCTTGACATTAGCTATGCTAAAGTTCTGTGTAAGCATGGACAATGCTTACACTAGACAAATGTGTCCATTTTGTGTCCAAAAACATTTTAACCTCATGGTTCCCATGGTCATGGACAACTGATTCATGACCCGGAAAAGTACAAATATATTGTTCTAGTTATACTCAATAACTAAAATACTAAATCTATCAACTACAAATCCTTATCCAGAGCTGAACTAATCCTTATATGTGATCCTGTAATTTTCATCAGGTCTTGTGGGGGAATATATAGACACTACCATTCAAAAATTTGGGGGCAAACAAGTCTCTTATGCTCATCTTGATTGTCTGATCAGAAATAGAGTAAAACAGTGATATTGTGAAATATTATTACAATTTAAAATATAAACGTTTTCTATTTAAATATATTTTAAAATGTAATTTTTCCTTGTGATGACAAAGCTGAATTTTCAGCATCATTACTCCAGTCTTCAGTGTCACATGATCCTTCAGAAATCATTCTAATATGCTGATTTGCTGCTCAAGTAACATTTCTGTTCAGTGTTGAAAACAGTTGTGTGGAAAGCAGCACAACGTTAGTGACAACAGCCATATATATATGCACACATAAAAACTAAGCTAAAAAAAAGAAAGAAAATTAACACCAGCCCATAACCCACTACTACTTTGATGACTGCAACAAGAAAAAACACACACAAAAAAACAGACGTTTTCTCAATTAAGAAAACACAACAATGCAACCACAGTTCTTATCTATCACTGTCAGGCACACACAGATGGAGTGAAGTTTGATGAAGTCATCATTTAAACACTTAGATAGTTTACCAGCTAATTCAGGATTAGCATTCAAATGTCAGTCAGAGTAATGAGAGAAACAGCTTAGCACTGCAACATCATTAGGCTTACTAACTATTCACTTCAGTCTCTCTCTCTCTCTCTCTCTCTCTCTCTCTCTCTCTCTCTCTCTCTCTCTCTCTCTCTCTCTCTCTCTCTCTCTCTCTCTCACACACACACACACACACACACCAGGGTAGAGGAGCCCATCAGAGGTTGAATGCCAATTCACAGTATTACTTTACACTAAAGGTACATTCTTCACTAGGAAGGATACACAAAAGTACATAGTTTAAGTAAGTAGTACAAACAGGGCGCCTATACGGTTTATTTTTACATGTCCATGTTAGCATGTAGCTAAATTCACTACCTTAAAATGTATTATTAATTCACTTTTAGGTTCATTTATTTAACTTTTACAGAGGTGTAAAGAGTACCTGAAAACATATTTAAGTAAAAGTACAGATACCGAAAATGATTCCATTACAAGTTACAAGTCACCAATTCCAATACGACTTGAGTAATAGTCTTAAAGTATCTGATTTTAACAGTACTTAAGTATTTTACTCATACTGAATGTAGGCTCAAAGATGCACTAATGCTCAACACCTAAGAGACATGCCAGTGAAAATAAGAAACATTTGATTTGTAAGATGCAATAAATCAAGGTCAAAACAACAGTCTTTTAAACGTCTACGAACTATCAATGCTCAACTAAGCTCAAGTGCACAAAAAGGCCATAAGTAAACCAATATCTTTCAAAAAGGTTTTGTCAATATAGCGGATAAATAAAATAATGTTAAATAAAATAAAATGGTCAACTTACACTGGATGTGCTGGTTTGGTCTGCATCACCGGCTGCAGTCATGACCTCATCTCATAAATCAAACACTTGCGATTCATCAACTGCCTGCTAATGCCCTCTTAATCGCATGAAGTAGCCTTGTTGACAAGTTTGGGGCGAGTAAAAGCAAAACGCACAAGATATAGTACCTTCAATGCCCTTAGATGGCGATATCGCTTCTTTATAGCAGAAACAAACTGCTGCAGAAAACGTTAGGTGCCATGCAAAATGTAATGTGTAATTGCATTACTCAACACAAATGTGTTGGAGTAAAAAGTACATTTACTTATTCAAAAATGTAGTCAAGTAGAGAGAAAAAGTTGCTAATATATTTGATACTCAGTACAACTACAAAGTAGCCAAAAAGATACTTAAGTGCAGTAACTAATTACATTTACTCAAATACTTTACACTACTGGACTTTTAGGTTTATTCTGCCTCTCATTCTCATTCCCTGCCATATTTCTGGGGGAAAAAAGAATGTGTGCAACTGTGATCTGGAATGTTCTAATCATAATTTTGTCTACCATATAGAATAGTGTGCAAATTGTTCATCAGTGAGCGTCTGATTTGCAATAACCACATCTCAGCCCTATGAGAAACCTACTAGCTAAAGCTTCTTAGCGGGATAAAAACAAAGCCTTTAATATGAGTTACTGTCCACATCAGTAATACATCTGTCCAGACAGAGATAGAACGAGAGAGGGCCGGTGATTAATTCAACTGTAGTTGTCAGTGATGTTCAGAGAGATACCACAGGTCACGAGTGGGTCCATATCATACCCTCTCACTCCCTTTTCTCTGGTGTCCTCCTCTTATTTCAGTGATCCACCTTTCCACATCCTCCTCCTCCTCCCACCCTCCCTCTCTGTGTCCTTGGTGAGCACTGAGGCGTGACACTGTGTGTTTGACCTCAACAAAAGTATATTCTGAGTATAATAATTCAAACCTCAATCTATCCTCCTACATGCACCGCCCAACATTTATTACTCTGATTTAATAATTACATTACAAAATCAAAGAGTAAAAGATGAGAGAGGAGGTAAATGAAATTCAGGCAGTCACGTTTTAACAATAGACATTAACCATTAACCATCAGTATGACTAAATAAACTATTATAACTGTACATTACAAACTTGACTCTACATTAAATGATCAACTGCAACATTGCAGACACTCAACATTACATCTCAGTTAAATCTACACTACTGTAAATGTTTGGGGTCAGTAATTTTTTTCTTTCTGAAAGAAATTAATACTTTTATTCAGAGGAAGCATTATATTGATCAAAAGGGACTGTAAAGACATAATATTGACATAAACATTTTTACACAAATATGTTTTCAACATTCATAATAATAAGCAATGTTTATTGAGCACCAAATTTGCTTAGTAGAATGATTTCTGAAGGATCAAGGGACATTGAAAACTGGAGTAATGATGCTGTAAATTTAGCTTCAACAATATTACTGTTTTTATCAAATAAATTCAGCCTTGGTGAGCATAAGACACTTCTTTCAAAAACATTTAAAAAAAATGTATGTCCCCAAACTTTTGAGCGCTAGTGCATATGTAACTCTAACTAAAATATATGTGCACCAACTATCAATCTGGCTCCCATAATGGCTCCTTCACAGGAAGGAAACCAGTCAGATTGCTGCTTTCCTTTAACTTTCCGCTACCATTGATTGGATGGATATAAATACCCATATGACCTCAGATTCGCCCTTTTCAGGTCAAACACACAATCCAGCATATCTTAAATAGGCAGATGGAAGCCAGAATGCCGAAATGCCGGCATTTTATGACATATTTTCATATTTTATCTTTGCTAACTGGCATTCCTTAAAATAGTTTGTTAACATCAGTAGATGCCTGAAACAATCTGTTAACCTCGTCCAGCAGTCACTGGGCATTTTGAAAATTGAAAAAATGAAAATTCTGTCATCATTTACTTACCATCGAGTTTTTCCAAACCTGTATGAATTTCTTCTGCGGAACACAAAAAGAAGATATTTTGAAGAATATGGGTAACCAAACAGTTGATGGGACTTCCATAGTATGGAAAAAAATAACTGTTTGGATACAGAAATTCTTCAAAATATCTTCTTTTGTGTTCAGCAGAAGTTCATACAGGTTTGGAACAACTTGAGGGTGAGTAAAAGATGACAGAATTTTCATTTTTGGGTGAACTAGACCTTTAAAGACTAACACAACTTCAAAGTGACTCTCGTTCATAATACGTTTACATGACATTCATATGTAAAACTGTATACTACAATAAAAAAGGCTTAGTTTTAAGTTCCGTTAAGCAAGTGGCAAATACATGGCTTTCAGATAAACATATTCATGAAAAAACAAGATTTCTGAACTTCATAAAATTACAAATACGACTCCATGTGAGTTGATATACCTGAGCAATATATATGCGTTCATGGTACTCTGATGAAAAAGCATTTGACAAGCAAATGCACATTTTAACGTAGACCTAAAAAACAAGATTGGCAGATACTCAGGTAAGTAAGAAAGAGAAAGGGATGGGACTTTAAAAAAGAATGAGGGAGAGAGAAGGGCAATTTTGTCCTTTTTAAAGGAGGGAGTGTGTGCGGGGATGGGCAGTAGTAAATAATGTCTGACCAGGCAGACAGCAGCAGATAAAGTGCCTTTATCTGGACAGAGGAATTCTTGTGTTTGAACACACACTAACACACACTATACATGTTCCCACAATGTCACACACACTCCTACCTGTCACTCAGAATGATTGATGTGTACTCCGGCACTCCCAGGCCTTTGATAGGGAGGGAAAGAGGCGGAGCAGTGGGAGGGGGGCCGGCTCAATCTGTGACATCTGTCTCCTCACTTCTGAGGAACAAGAGAAAAACACACATGCAGTCTGAAATATACACATTCTGCCTTAATTTGCTTCCTAAAAACTGTTTGGAGAGTAGCTCGTGTTAAAAATGTGTGAATGTGGGTTGGAAGCTTCTCCTCAATGGCAAAAAAAGCAGCTCACTTTGAAAAGGCGAACTACTTTTCCCCCCTTTCTTACAAAAAAAAACGCTCTCTCACACACACGAACCTAAATCCACAGCTGAGAGGCAGTTCAGCTCCATTTACTTACACACTGTGCCACTTAGACACGCTTTACTGCACCCACTAATGAACACATACAGGCTCACACACACACACACACACACACACACACACACACACACCGTGAACAGAGTGGGGTTAATGAACGACAGGGTCCTTTGCTTGCTTGGCACCTTTAAGCTTGTGAACATAATTGGCTTGTATTGTATTTCAGTCTCGTTAGAACAGAAACCTCAGACACAATACGATTTTAGAGCACTTAAAAAATTCAGAGCAGGTTCTTGGGAGTTGTGTTTTACAGAAATTTCATTTCACGCAATCCTCGGACACTGTTTAGCCTACATGTCTGTGTCCATATCTCTGTAGTCAGAGAGTCTAGACAGTTCTAAATAAGGTATTTTTGTACTTTTCATAATATTTAAATTCTCAATATTATTACAGACATTAGAAAATATGCTTTTGCTGAAAGGGAGATGCAGGGTTTATTTTTAACCCCACCAAATCTTTCGGTAAGCGGTGGAATTTCAAAACACAACTGTGTGTGCAAACGTTGAGTGAATGATGTTAGTCCGTTCTTATGGATATGTGAATTTTATGCACACACACAAAAAACCATTTGAGGAGTTCACGGCCGGTATGGTGGGGTTAGAAATGAATGACAGGTGCTAAAGAAACAGGACAGTCGTTAGAGCTCAAGTTACAGAAGACACACACATGCTCATTTGTAGACACACACTCAAAATCCTACACTCGTTAAAATATATACACAAACGCACATCTGCACACTAAAAAATGTTCTTTTACACACGCTTTGAAATCGTCTCTAGCGTGAAACCATTGCGTAGCACATAAAACATCAGTTATCTGTAATGTGAAAAGAGATGGTGATGTAATTCACATGGCTCCCTCAAAACAGCCATTCGCAATCACATCAGATTCTTTCATGATAATATCTTATCTATCACAGACTATAGCTGCAGGCAACACCACAGAAACAGAACAGAGAGAGAAAAGAGGAGACAATTCCAACTGATATCTGTAACCAGACATCTCAGAGCCAACGTATTGGGCTGTATACAACCAGATATACTCAAACACACAGTTACAGGATAATTACATCAGATGTCTACTAATACCTGCTGGCTGATGTGTGAACATCTTTAAAACCGGAACAAAATGACACACACTAGATTTTCCTAAATTCTTCTAGAGATACAGGAAGCGAGAGGGAGGGAGAGAGAGAGAGAGAGAGAGCGAGAGAGAAAAAACTATATTAAATTACAAAGGAATTCTGGATAATTGTGTGTTGAGAGCAGTGTTCCGCTTTCTGTGTGTGTGTGTGTGTGTGTGTGTGTGTGTTCATTTGTTTATTCATGAACTGTGTAGTCAGTCTGCCGTGGTTTGAGAAGCTATAAACTAATAGATTTATAATGATCAGTGAATAGTATTTCATCATGCACTCTCATTAAGCATGAAATGCATGTTCATCCATCTTATACTTGTATTTCTCTGGAAAGAAAAGTAGGATATCTTTGGAAACAGCTTAAGGAAACAATGAAACATGCATACACACAGTAGACCAACAGAATACAACCGAAATTAAAATAAAATAAAATAATAATAATAAAAGCTTTTTTCTTGTCATACACTGCATTTTTGATTACATTGTAAAATCCATTTACAACAATGTTTAGGTCTATTGAACCTGACTGAGTTTATATTTTATACTTGAGTATGAAAAGATTATAAAAACATTTAGCATAATGGCTGCTAGTACAGCCTTAATTTTGTTTTCAATTTCAGTTTAATGTTAACAATTGTAAACAAAAATGATAGAATAGTAATTAAAACATATTTCATTGCAGTCTGCAATTTACTCAAGACCTAGATTTTTTTTGCTATATATTTTTAACTTTAACATATTAAATTGGCACTGTTTTTATGCCACTGGTACTGAAGCTATACAGTGACTGTTAATTTAACTTGTTATAACCAGAATCAATCCCGTAACCTTTCTCTTATTCGTCTTATGATAATTTTTTTCTCAGTGTAAATATTTGTAATGGCATAAATATGACCTAACATATCCCCTCATACACCAAAACCTGATCTTGACAGATTTTTTTCCCCGACAACATTTCAAAAGAACCCACAAATAAAGCTAATTATGCTAAAACTGAGGAGTGAAAGACTGGAAGGCCTGTGTGTGGGTTTAGCCATGACACAATGCAACAAAAATCTCCCTGTTGAGACGTAAAACAATTACCCAGCCGACTCAGTGTCTGAACTGAATGCAGATCTGTGGTTAAGAGCAACCTGCATGCCGAGGTTAAAGGTTATTGATTGGTGATTGATCGGAATCCTGTCACGTTTAAATGGAGTATGTAAGTGCAGCGTAGAGTCCATTAGAAATACATTATTTAAGAGTCAGGAAAGATGATCAAACCTGAGACATGGACACTCGTACAATGACATGAAATCAATACTGGATCCATTTGCCGAACATAATGGGTTTTTTAAACAATCATTAAGGGCACTTAACACGACTTTTATTTAGTACTTGATACATGCAAGCACACACACATAGATGCACACACACATTTTTCTCTTTCTCCAACCTGTTGTCTAAGAACAAAGGTAGAAATGTGTGTGTGTGAGCACCACTGTCAGAGTGGAAATGAAGATCCGTCACAGTCGCCACCACAATTTCACGCCAAGTTTACCGGTTCAGACACGCACGCACACACTCACGCACACACTTATTCACGCATACTGACACACAGAAGTTTTCTGAGCCCATTGCTCACCGTGACAACCAGATCATCTGCCTATGGCTGCGTTCCCAGATACACATACTCATAGAGGACTGGCACACCGCATGCAGGTCTATGTACACGTGTAGGTGTCTGGTTTTGCCAGTGCTTTTTTAACTAGCCTGTATATGCATGTGTAGGTGTGTGTCTCTTTTCGGTCTGAGCAAATGTTTTTGTTGTAATGCTGTGTTCGCAGTGTGTTGAGCTGGGCCTATCGGGGGCTTTCTGGGTGGGGCAGTGTTGGATTGTCATTCATGATTCCCTACTGACTAGTGTAGGAGAGAGAGAATGAGAAAGAAGTGTGTGTGCTGGAGCGGGGGGTTTGTGTGAAATTGGTCTATTATCTGCTTGAATATTCCATCAACACCCTCCTGAGTTCCTCCATTACAGTCATTCCACCTCCTCGTCACACACACTCACTCACCTTCCCCTGTGAGACTATTCCAAAACATTGTTTAGTTAATCTACTGTATTTTGGACCAAAACCAAATTCAACATTACACAATGTAAGGCCTTCGCCCACACATACATGCACAAACAGATGCAGCTTTATACACATGCAGAACTATTAGTAATATAAAAAGGAAACAGAAGAGTTCATAAGGGCAGAGTCACGTTAAGCCACCATCACCACCCAATCAACTTTATCCAAACTTTTTGCTGCCTGGTAACAAATGCTCAGGCTTTAACACTCAAGCATTGCACAAGAAAAACAGGGATTATATAGATTGACTGTGTGTTCTACACACACTGTGCTGTATATGCTGGAGTAACTTTTATTTTTAGTTTTAAAAGCTGAATCTAGAAGTAAACATCAAAATGAACATTATAATGATAACATTAAAATTTTTTAAACCACAGCCACAAACGCAATACAATATCATCCAAATGATCATGATATATATAAATAAAAGTTTGGTGTCTGAAAGATTTTTTTTGAAAAAAATGAATACTTATATTAACTTAATTTTCTAATCATTAAAGAATCCTGAAATTTTTTTAACATGGTTTCCAAAAAATAATTGAGCAGCAACATGTTTTTTAACTGTGATAATAACAAGAAATGTTTCTCGAGCAGCAAATCAGCATATTAGAATATTTTCTAAAGGATCATGTGATACTGAAGACTGGAGTGATGATGCTTAAAATTCAGTTTTGCCATCACAGGAATAAATTACATTTTTAAAATATATTAAAATAAAAAACAGCTATATTACATTATAAAAATATACAATATAAATAATATTTTTGGTCAATATAAAGAAGTATTTCTATTTTAAATGCAGCCTTAATGAGTATAAATGTGTTCTTTTAAAAACACACACACACACACACACACACACACACACACACACATACATACATACATATATGCATGTATGTGCTTATCAACTTTGTATGTAAAGTTCAAAGTGCTTTTGTGTGTATGTGTGGTTCTGTGTGTCCATGTGTGCTTTAAGTTTATTAGTAACTGTGTTCAGACCGCAGTGTGGACATATTAGTGAATAGCTGCTGACAAATGCATGGCAGTAATTTCTTCTTGGGTGTGTGTGTGGTTTTGCTCTCTCTGAGCTTGTTGCAATGAATATTTCAGTTCAGGCTAGCAGTACTAAACGTCAGATCATCTCAGATACACAAAGAGAACATAAAAAAAAAAATGAAAGGAAAAAGAGGGCGTATGAATGGCTGAAAGGTCTTAATAATAGTCAGGTTAAGGTGGGGACTATATTTAACTTTGAGTGCTGGTGAAACAAGAAAAGGTCAGATATTTGTACTTATGCAAAAGGACATGCAAACATTATTAAACAAAAAACTGCAGAAAGAATCATACAGACAAAACACCAAACAAAAATACACCTCTGCTAACTACTGTAAAAGCCATCTATCTCAGAACACTAACACCTTCTTTTTCTGCCAGAGCTGATGACGTCCTTAAACAGATCACGTGACTGCATATATATAATTTCTAAATGTGTGGCTGGTCTTTCAGACCTGATCTAAATGCGGGGTAATGAATAAACTGACATTTCACACACACAAGAGCTTAAAGAGTAAAAGCTACACCACACTCATGTTATCTAAACACAAGCCAGAGGACTAACCCTTCTCAAGACATATGGCTCTCTGAAGAACCACACACACACACACACACACTCTCTCTCTCTCTCACACACACACACTGACCAGTTGTATAGTAGATTGACAGGACACCATATGTCACTCAGAATCACTTCTTCCTCAGGGAGGATGACAAACAAATTAGCCATAGACCTTATTTACAGACAGTTTTGCCTGCAGACATGGACAACTGAAATAATTAACAAATAAACCAGATTAATATTGACTTACTTCATATTTTAACATGTCACCGTTTGCTGTACAGTATATTCTAACTATATGGTAACTAAGACCCCCCCCCCCCTTTTTTTTTTACAGTTTGAAATATTATTATTTTTTTAATAGCCGATAGGGGGCGGTATTGACTACTGAAAGGATTAGCGTTATCTTTGTTTGACCATCAAATATCATTAGTGTCACTCTCTTGGATGTCTTTGGGATAATGATCCTAAATCTGTTATTAAACGCTTATACGGTGAAGACCCGTGTTTTCAGCTGTAAGCCGTAATGTGTTATGAGTGTAAAACTGACACGTATTTAAATGACTCCAGAAGTGCATATCTTGGCGAAAATTATAAACTGAGAGGGGAAACGAAAATGCAACATTAGAGATAAACTTACGGAGGAGTAGCCATAGTAACAAGCAGTCTCGCTTTATCTGTCTAAAGAAAGCATTCATTTGCGAAATATAGTAAATCCTCAACAACAAAAAAGGATGACAGTGGGTATCTTAAACTCAACTACCTTTTAAAAAACGCTTTTTGTTTTAGCGTTAAAATGATGACTAGACTAACTATACATTTTTGTAAATACATCAGTCTTGCAGATCAACTTCTCCGAAACTCGCTGTACATAGAGGGACACCATGTTGCGACGTCGTCCTAAACGTGCGCTTTGATTGGTCCGTTTCTGAATGGGGCGGGGTTTAGCAGCTCGGTGGGAGTGGAGGTGATGGATTGCGAGTCACTGCGCTGTGAACGGTGTGCGGGACTGACTGCGGACGCACCGGATCCACGGTCCAACTCCAAACAAGATCCAAGGCTAAAAGACGCGTCATTACCTTGCCGAGGAAGCCAGTACAGCGCCGAACTGCTGGAGTTTCCCCATCTGTTTAAATCCTTGAGGCGAAACGGTGTGCTCCTTTTGGCACACGAGCCAGCAGCGGACAGTAGCTGATATCCCGTCTATCAACATGCACTGAAACGCCAGCATATAAGAAGCCGCAAAACTCGGGAGTTTACTTTTCGTGTTTTTTTTAAAAGAACATCCAAATGGAATTGGACAGATATTTTCGGCAGTCCTGCGACTGACAGTTAAGCTTTGTTGCTGGACACTTTGAACATGGATTTAGGTCGGTAAATTTCGGACAAAAACTGTTGCATATTCAAAGCTTATTCTCAATGATCTGGGATCAAAAGCGAAAGGAATCTAGTTTTAAATCTGACACATGATCTGGACCGGATTTGTTCACAAACCCGAACCCCAACACAGGATTGATGGTCCTTATACCTGTGTTCATGTCACTCACCCCCTATCTGGCGTGATTTGACCTTTTGTAAGGCTACTAGCTCACTAATAGATGAGTACAATAAAACAGTCACGCGCTGCCGTCTACCTAAGTGCAAGGTAGCAGCGATTTTGGTAATAGAGAAACGTTGGCCTTGCCTGTGCAACGTTGTGCGACACATTTTTCCTCCAGGCAACGCTAGAAAAATTGGATTTGGAAGTTGAGCCATGGAGCCCCTCCGCCTGGACGCCTAACCTACTCTTTTGCATGTGGTTCGGTAACCCGGAGTACAGTCGATCGAAAGGATCTTATCTTCTTGCTGGCTTGTCTCTCTCCGAGAACCCTGTAAGATGGCTGGAAGTGACGGCTCGTGGAAATATTACCTCTGGATTCTGACAGCCATGTGCAGATACGCGTTACCAGCGGCCAAATCGCTGGAGTCTGTTGTGTGGAATTCACAAAATCCCAAGTAAGTGCACGAGCGCGTGTTTAAAATCCCTTAGAGAGATTATAAAGTGTATCATACAGTCTCAGATAGGTGATATTACCAGTTCGACTTGTATCGATCAAGAAATAGACCTACAGTTTGAGAAATCCGATCTGAAAAGCTCCGTTACTCTTGTCACGGCTCGCACTCCGGCATGATGACATGAAGCTCGCGTTGAGCTCGAGCCTGAAGTGACCGTGCAGGCGCGCGCGCTCTCCCGGGATATAACACACATCTGTCATACTCCACCGCCGCATCTCATCAACTCGCAAAATCCCTTGTTGAGCGGGGATTCGACAACAATTTCATGCTAGTACAACTTCTATAAATATCGTAGTTTAAAAAAAATCTCATGGCTTTTCTAACTACGAATTCGGATAGACACACAACGTGTGGCCTTGACGCGGGCCTTATTTATCCATACAATACTTTTAAAAATTAGAAATGGATCAGCTACTGTTCCTCGTTGTTTTTAGCACGAAACTCTCGCTCTCTCTCTATCGGCGTGTTCATCTTTTCTTCTTTTCCCAGGAGAGGCGAGCTGACTCTCCGCCACCGGCCTGTCCAAATCCCGGCGGCCCGGTGGCTCTTTGCGAGTTGTGTCGAGAGAGTTAATAGGTTTTTAAGCAGGGGTTTCCTAGACGCTCATAAAATCTCTCTGATTGCTGCTCATAAAACGTTCTAGGGAGCGTCCAACATGTTTACTTAACCTGAATAATGGCTCGAGACGCCACTGAGGCTTGACTCAACAGAATAATAAAGCTTGTTGTTTGAGTTTTGCATTTGCAAAACAAGCTTTGTCGTTTTTTTAAAATCTATAGCGTAACTAAAAAGTAACTTTTTATTTTGACTTGTTAGTTGACTAACATGATGGTTTGTCTTTGTTTTGAGCCTTTGTGTGCAGTGTGAAATACCGGTTGTGTCTCAGAAACCTAATGGGCTGCCTACCCTGCCAGCAGTTTTTGGGCATCTAGACAGCAATTTGGGCACCATAGGCTCGTATTAGTAGGCAACTCAGAAGAGTTTGAGACACAGCCGCTGAGTTATGAGCGTAAACAGGGGGGACAGGAATAGTGCACATGTGTTTTTCATCTCGAGGGGAATATTTTAATTAAGGAGTCTCTCGGTTTGCCTTGTAAAAGATGAGCAAAACACTTTAGCATGTTGAGAACCCGAGGGTCGACGCGAAAACATAAATTGTGCTTTTAAAACTAAAACCGCACCTTAAATTACGAATGAACAAAAATGTGTTGTTTTTGTGTTTTCATTTTTACTGTTCTCATGCGAAAATTGAGTAAGGAAGAAAAAAGAGAAAAACTAAAGTTAACTGCTTAGATATTGGCAACACTTTATAAAACTTTAAATTCATATAGTTAAACATTACTATATTATATAATGCGTAACAGAACTTTAGTTAATTTACATCCTAACAGTTAGAAATGTTATGCACCATTTATGAATCAGCTATAGCTATATCTGTTAACTGCATAAAGTTTTAAATTACTTTTTAAGTTATACTTAATAAAGTTTGACTACATTTAAAACGGTTACTTAGTTCAATTTGAGATATATTTTATATATATATATATATATAACATATATATATATATAAAAAAAAAAAAAAAAAATATATATATATATATATATATATATATATATATATACATTTTTTTTAAAAGTTATTATATATGTTGAAAAATAATAAATTTAGCTATATGCAAAAGCACTTGGGCCCTCAAGACTCTGGTTATAGAAAATGAATGTGTTAATGAGTTCTTTTAGTTTTTTTTTTTTTTTTTACTAATTTACGTAGGAGCTAAATCCATTACAGAGATTTAAAAAAATCAGCAACATTTGAGGTTTTCTTCCTGCGAGAAAAAATGTCAGATCTATTGCTGGAGCCTCTCTGTGTTACTCGTTGAAGCAGCTTTGAGCTTCACGGCACAGCAGATGCTCAAACTGGCCTGGTCTGTTTTATCACAGTTGCTGCATGTTGTTTTAAGTACTTAATGTTTATTTACTTACAGAATGTGTGTATGTGTGTGTATGCACCTGTGCATGATCATGTGTGTGTTGTTAATTACAAGTTCAGAGATCCACATTGAGAGGAATCGACTTTGAAAGAGTGTGTGTAGTCGAGAAAAAGAATATCAGAACTGTTTGTTAGTGACTGTTTTACGAGAGACATGTCTGCATATCTCAGTCCCACATCTCATTAAAGTAAAGCACAATAACTCAATACACTGGATGAATTGGTCGTTGAACGCAAAGATTATCCTAAGCACTCTCATAAAGACATATGGGCCTCAGGCAAGCACACTCTCTGCGCTCTATCTCGGCAGCGGACATATGGGAGCGTCCACCACCACTAAGTCCAAGTCACCCTTTAAACCTCTTACCACCAGACTCTCAGCAGTAAGGCCATCATACACACACACACGGCTCTCTTACCCATAATAATGTGCCATTTGTGTTTTAGGTCAGCCTTCTCTCAGACTGAATGCAAAATATAATTGAAGGACTGTAAAATTGGAAAAACTCTGGCTGCGTTCTCCACCCCTCAGCACTCTGATATTTATATCAGCAAAACGCAAAGTTTACTGAATGCTGAAGCTACCACTGCGTTTTCTCTAGAAGAAACATTTGGTGGAACAAGAGCTTCACTGATTTATTCTGTTGACACAATTATGTAAATTTAATTACTTCTAGACACAACTACACATACGCGCTCACGCACAGACTTACTGCTGGTTTCAGATGTATAATTCTGTTCCTATCTGCATGGTTCACAGCTATAATTTGGACTGAGAAAAATGTAAAAGCGACACCCCTCCCCTCCCTTTCCTCTGCCTTGAGGGAAGAAAAGAGAAGTGGATTCTGCTGGGAATAGAGAGAGAGCGACAGACAGAGAGAATAAAGTAGCTAATCATTGGGACAATTATCACATTGAGTCAGAGATTTCAGGTTATATCTTATTCCCTTAATGTGTCACACACTATACACCTAATCAAACACACATAGACAACAAAATGAGGGCTCACTTTACTTCCCAGTTACATCATCAAGTTCTTCTAGTTACAAATTAATATAATTTTACTACATTCAAGTTCTTGGCAGCCACTCGCTTATCAAGAAAACACTCTAGCTGTTTAGAAACAAATTTCGGATGAACGACTGCAAATTAACTACATTTCTTTTGGCTTTTGGATTTTTTAAGAACAAAGTAAGAGGGAATCCATGATATATGTATGAATGTGCCTGTGTGTTTTGGCCATATTCCAGTGCTAAGGGAGGAGATGAGGAGCTAATTGGAAATCTGTCTCTCATTAGCTCAAAAATGCTACTGAAGTACTTTACTTATGTGTGTGTGAGTGTGTATTCAAGCGTACAAGTTCGCTCATTTACCCAACACTCTGTAGTGCACAATTAGTCTTAATCAGCAACTTCTATGTGCACATATAACCGTCTAAAGCAGCAGTTAAACATCCTGTTTAGCTCATGAACACTTAAAAATGTTTTTAAAAAAATTGTGAATTTCTTTTCCAAAACAATGTTGTTCTGGACCCCATTGACTTAATTGTATGGACAAAAACATTCTTAAAAATATATTTTATGTTCCACAGACGAAATTTGGAAATGAGTGTTAATAAATGATGAAACCATTTTCTAGCAGTTGGTCTTGGATTTTCAAGAAATAATTATGGAATAAAAGAGAATGAAATAGAAAGCATATGATGGAGGCCAGACTTGCATCCCTGTGAGCGATTCCAACCTGTTGCGAACACACACGCTGACTTCTTCGCCGCGTTTAAAATGTAGAAATTTCTGAAAGCAATTTTATTGAGTCTAAAGAATCTGATTATTACGACATGAAAAGACATAAATGACCTTTGACCTGCTCAGGGATCATGTTGGTCTCCACTGCGATCTAAGTAATGGATTCGTGTGACTGTTTGGGCATATATTCAGTCATCCACAGCAGTAATAATTATTCGCAGAGTCGTGTTACTTTCAATCATGTGTCCGTGTGCATTTACGAGTGTGTATGTGTGCGTGTGTTTGTGTATGCATGAGTTAGTGTGTGTGTATGTCATGATCAGTGGTGTTATAATAGGAGTTGACAGTGAGGAGATTAACTCTGTCAGAGTTTCAATATGTTGAACAGCAAGAGAGGACTCACGCAGACTCGCACACACACACTTCCCTCTGTCTCAACCGGCATTTTCACAACAGACCTGTTCCTCTCTGAAGTGTGTGTGAAGTGGCCTTTGTTCCAACGTTGATAGCATTTCACGGTGTTGTGGATGTTTGTCAGTGTATGTGTGTTTGAGCGAGTTGGATTCTGTTAATGTCATATCCCGAGAGTCTAACAATGTGACGGCTATAACGCATGTACGTTTTAACAGGGATTTAGTTTGCAACTTAAAACTGTATTTCTGCAGTCGTTATATAACAGAGAGAGAAAGCGAGAGGGGTTGACGTGAAACCTAATTTTTTATTGTACATTCATATGTGTGTGTGCATGGGGAAGGCTTCATTAACAACAGTGCTTAAGTAACAAACGCACATTGTCTGTCCCTGACCAAGCATGACCGCTGGGCTCTCACAGCCTCCTCAAACGGCTCTCACACGCACAGACGCGCTCCGAGCCCAGTGCCCGTGTTGTTTTAAGGACTGTAATGTTTGTAGTTGTAGGGTCTGTTGAAGCACACGACGGAAGAGGAGCAGTGGCAGCTGCTGGGGGGTGGGTTTACTTAGTTATACTTTGGGGACAAAATTATCCCCAGAAGTTAGCTAAATGTGACAAAACCTCCCTTTGGGGAGGTTCAGGACATCCTCAGAGGTCAAAAGCATTCATAAATAAACCAAAAGTAAATTAAGTTTTTTTTTGTAACTGTAAAAAGGTTTCTAATAGGGTTTCTTTTTTTAAATCCATACAGTAGAAGTCATCAACCAAATGGTAAGCAAATGACAGTAATGTAAATGTAAATTTAAGTAAATGACAATTTTAAGTTTTGGGTGAATTGTCCCTTTAAGGTAGTTTCTGTGGTTCATGAACATGTCTTGATGCATATTTGGAATTTCATAGTAATACCATCTGATAACGTGCCATATCATTGTACCACCACATTTCTTTTTTGTAAACAGACAAAACTTTTTGTAAACAGTCCCACTATACTTCCTGCTTTGTCCTGTCTTTTATCCTGTACCACCAAAATGACACTATTGTGTATTTCAACTTGTTTTTAGAAGATTTCATTACTTTACCCAAGGCCTTAACTTCTAGGGTTACAATGAGAATTCAGAGCTTCATGTCCTTCCAAACTTGTAAGATTTCAAGTCTTCTGTGGCACACAAAAAGTTTTTTCCTTCTTTTTTTAATCCCAGAAGGACCAAGCTGCAATGAAAGTAGACACAAACTGATTTTTACTGTCAGGCTCCAGAAATGGCAAAAGAACAATAAAAGTATAATAAAAGTAGTCCTTTTTACTCTAGCAATGTGATAGCTTTGTGTGAGGAACAGACTGAAATTTAAGTCGGCATTCCCTGAAAAACCTCCCCTCATCCTAAGCACTCAAATATCTTTTACACATTTAAACATTCAAAATTCCCTGCCTCAAGACACACCAAGTTTGAATGATTCTTTTTGAATGAGATTTGAGAGCCAATAATTTGTCTTTGTTCCTTACACAAAGCTGTCGCGTGGAATATGCTGCGAGTCAAATGCACTTTATGGTGATTTGTCATTTTTGGATTAAATGATCGTAGCTGTAAATTTTTTTCATCTCTTGAGATTTTTAAATATTTTAATTTAATTTTATATTGTAGATAAACCCAGTTCTATGTTTTACCTAAAGTTTGCTTTACCTCTCTGACTCTCACCTGCAAACTGAGAACGTGACAAGAGTCCATTTAGGCTGCTGGATAAATGTCACTACAGTGCTGTGGTTTGGGGTGGGTGCTCGAATATATCATTACAGTTGGGCTGGATTTCTGTCCCTCTGTAATGAACCATTTCCTTTCTCCTTCTTCTGATTAGGGTTGCAAAGGTGCTGAAAATGTCCTGTAAATATCCAGAAAATGTCCAAAAGTTTCCGAAAGTTTCCAAAAAATCCTGAAAGTTTCTGAAAACTTTGCAACCCTACTTCTGATCACCCATTATGCAAATACCTAGACTCTTAAACGTTGAACAAACCCGAGACGTTAAACACCAGTTTCTCTGTCATTCTTTTTAAAGAGGGATTCAACCATCTCATGAAAGATCTGACCATAATGTGTCTCTCCTTTACAACACACTCAGGCTTCCCTTTGTACAACAGCTGCAACCTTTCCTGCAAAGTGACTTTGGATATTCGGATAGCCTGTCACACACACAACAAACACAAGGGTGTGAGGTGGAAAACGATTAGCGTTCTGTAAGGAGAGGTTTGCGATCTGTTTGTTCCTTCAGTTCCCTGTGTGCACATTCACACTCTCATGTTTGGTTTCTCTTTTGACTATGTTAGACAATACGCACTGGTGGATTATGGGTATATATCTACCCTTAACACATTTATACTCGTACTATAAACAAAGAGCGGCATTGCAAGTAACTCCAAACCTGCTTAAATTCTGCTACGTATATACACACAAACACACACACACACACACACACACACACATACTCTAACGCACACACAGTGGGCCATCAGTCACACCCTTTTAGAGTTCAAAGCTCCTCCATCCTTTTTATCCACTTTCCAGTCGACAGCTCAGACCATCACACTCACTAAACCCATCATTCCTTGCCGGCGTGTGTGCATGTGTGTCCGGAGAAATGGTCACGCTTTCAGTCAGCTAAATGCCGCTATAAAGCATCAGAGAAGCTGAAGTCTCCAGCCTGCTTTCATCTCCAGCTGATCTGAGCTCAGCGCTCTCTGCATGCAGTTTCAAATCACAATAACCATTATTAGCTCCAGCTGACCTGAGAACAGATCTCTCATGAAGCGGTTTTAAGCTTCTTAGGGTTACCTGCCATTAGAAGACTTACTCCTGAACGCACACGGGAGATCAAACTCTCCTTACTGATCTTAGGTTTGGTTGAAAACACTCAAATATCAGGCTCAGGACGCCCACAGATAGATCAGGCTGAAAGCTGTTTACAGGAGCTCCAGAAAGCTGCTTTTAGAGATACGTCTGAATCAGCCATTTTAAAGGCTCATTATTATTTAAAATGGAGGGGAGAAGGAGTTTAGAGCCATTATTGGTCAGACAGTGATCTCTGCCTGCAGCTGGACAGAACAAATGGAAAATCTAATTATAAAACAATGCTGAAAACACACTTGACACACACATACACAATTCATAAAACATGAGTGAGAGAGAGAAAGGGAGTTTGTTCATCTGCATGTGTTTGGCAGTGCTTGTGAGGCCCAAATTTTGGAAATGTCCTCACAAATGCTGTAAAACCTGTTGAAAAGTGGACCTCACTCAAGGTTCAAAAAGTTATGTTTTACTTTGAATCTGCTGATATTAACAAGTTTGTGTGATGACGAGAGATGCAGCGATATTATATTCTGGTCGAGGGCGCTAAACTTATACATATTTTCATGTTATGATTAAAATTCTATACTGTTTTGTATAAATACACTAGGGTTTAAAAGTTTGGAGTGCATAAGATGTTAAAAAAAAAAAAAAGATATTATAGAACTTTTATTCAGCAATGAATTTGATCAAAAGTGACAGTGTCTGAACTTTCTATTCATCAAAAGTTTCATCACATGATTTAAATTTTTAGAGTGAAACATTTTTTAGAGTGATTTCTCTAATTCATGTGACACTGTAGACTGGAGTAATGATGCTGAAAATTCAGCTTTACCATCACAGGAATACATTACATTTGAAAATATATTAAAATATTAAAATAATATTTCACAATATTACCATTTTACTGTATTTCTGATCAAATAAATGCAGCCATGGTAAGCATAAGAGACTTTTTCTAAAAGCATTAAAAAATCTAACGGACCTCAACATTTTGAATGAAAAAAGATATGGTTGTTAATTTAAAGAGTTGATAAATATTCCATTAAACTATTTTGTTCTTAAAGATTTACATTAGATGAACGTAAAATATAGTGAAACCAACTTGTGTTTGTGTATATTTTTGTGAAGATGGGGACAGTGGGCACATACACTAATTCTAGACCACATTATTATAACAGACATGCTGAAACAAAAAGTGTGATGATGGAGTTGTTTAGTGTCTAATGACAACTTGTCATTGTTCTCTTGTTGCTTTTGGTTCCCAAGAGTCTCTCTATTTCTCCTATTATATTTCTCATAGGTGTAAATATCAATCAGTGATGCGGTCACAGATAACTACAAATGTGTTGACATCGGTATTAGTAAAATGACATTTTTTTCCCTTGTGTGTGTGTGTGTTTGATTTCTTTTGCTGTTTTCTCCCAGGCATTTCAGAGTGAGCTTTCGAACAAGTATAACCTGTTTGAGTGTGTGTGTTTGCAGTTGCTTTAATTGCTCTGTAATGTGAGATTCTGTGAGAAAAAACACACACATACACTCTAAAACTGTTTTTGCATCACTGTGACCTGTGACTTGTACAAACACCCCTACATGCACATTAAGAGCACAGATATTATATTCTGTGTGTGTGTGTGTGTGTGTGTGTGTGTGTGTGTGTGTGTGTGTGTGTGTTTAACGGTGGTATCCTGGAGGAGCTCTGGAGGAATTCATACCTTTCATCTCACACTCAGACAAACACAATACTCCTGACAGTGAGTGGGAGAGCAAAAATGTGTGTGTGTGTGTGTGTATGTGTGTATGTGTGTGTGAGAGAGAGAAGACGAGAAAGGGAGACCGACTTTGACAGAGAGAGGAGAGACAGAGTAAATATGTTTTTTTTCTTTTGCACACTAAATATGTATACTGTCTGCCATAGCAACTGTTACCACCATGCTAATGCATTTTGAGCTCAGAGGAAGACCTTTAAATTTGGTTATGAATGCTGTTAAATTAATAATTAAACCCATGTGCTTTTATAAATAACATTGTGATATTCAGATGTTACTCTGAGAAACAGAGAAATTTTAGAGTTTAGAGATACAACAGATACTTTGGAAGATACTTTGAAACTGTAAATGTTAAACTGCAGTAAAGCTGCCCTTTTGAAAAAAGTTAGCTACAATCAAACAGTAGCTAGCTTGCTAGTTATTTGAAGGAGAAAAGATAAGGAAATATTGAAATTATATGTCAGACTAAATCTTTTTTTGTTTGTTTTGTTAGAAAATCAGGAGGATAGCTAAAACTGGATAAAAAAATAACATAAATGTTCACAAAAGACACAAATTAATATGATGCTGCCTGATAATGTAAACTGTAAAAATGCTATCGTAAAATAGCCCTTGTGTGAGTTTGGAGGTAAGAAAATCCTACAGTGGCTCAAGTCATTGTTTCAGGGCTGAACAGATGTAAGATATCTTCTTGCACTACGGGAAGACCTGTCATATAGATGTCTTCCTGTAAGCTTGATGTGAAACTATCAAATGTCACAAGAAACTCGTACAGCAGTTCGATAAAAAAAATCTGAACTGTCACAATTTTTCAAGTGTATTGTCATCGCAAGTGAGACTACTGCATTGCAAACTAAAAATAGTTTTGTTCTTTTGTGGGATCCCTGGTGATTTCCACTCGTACCATCAGCACCAGTCCTACGTGAGGATCAGGGCGAAATGGAAATGTTATGACACTGGTAAACAGTAAAGTGGAAAAGTTGTTGTGAATTCTGTCTGTTCACATGATGTACTTGCAGATCTTGATAGTTCAGTAGGGAACTTTAGCTTGACCTCTAGCCTTTAGCGCCTTTGAACTGGTGAAAGTAATATGGGTGAAAAACAGCAGCTAAAGACATTGAGGAGGACAGCAGGAAACGAATCAAGTGAAAAAATGCACTTCTGTCTGATTGTGTGATGGGGAGTCATCATTTCCCTCCAAGGCCAATTGATAAAAACCTGGTGCACTATTGCCCGTTGACTAAAAATCCTAGAACTCCCCTTTGCTTGCATTCTGTTTTTATCAGATAGGATATGAAAGGATTAGCCTATATATTTAGATTAGGATTTCATGCAGGATATTAACCTTCCATTAAACTTTTAGTTGTGTTAAACTAAGAAACCGATTCATAAATTAAATACTGTTTTAAATTAAATGAGAAACTAAAATGAAACTTTTTTGGGGGTGGTAGGTTTTGGCTTAATTTGCTGTAATTATATTTAGCTATGTTTAAAAACAATAGACGTCAATGATATGCATGTGTGAATGTTACGCATAGTGTGTATGTGTGTATACATAGCTATACTTTGAGGACTTATTTCTCCTCAGAAGTCAGCTAAATCTGACAACCTCAATTTGGGAACATCCAGAGATGTTTATTTGTAAAAAAATTTTTTTAAATAAAGTAAAAATCTTTACTCTAAAAAGTTTATCCAAAGTGTGTGTGTGTGTGTGAGAGAGAGAGAGAAAGAGAGAGAGAGAATTAATGAGGATGGGGGGCTCTAGTCTGCTATGGAGATTCCTCATCTCTCTTAGACTCCATTCACTCATTTCTCTCATTCTCAACAAGATGCCCAAGGCTCTGTGTGTTTTTTGAGTGTGTGAGTTTGTGTGCAGTTGTTATTGTGAGTGGGATATGTGTAAGCTGTCTCTCTCTCTCTCTCTCTCTCTCTCTCTCTCTCTCAGACAAAGAGCCACTTGTAGGAGCTCTGCCTTGAGAATGGACAATCACATGACCACCGCACTCTATACATACACCCAGCGTCTCCACATTGAGTGTGTGTGTGTCTGTGTGTTTAATGAGAGATAGGTGACTAAATTTCCCCGTTGGATATGTTACACACCAAAAATAAAACTGAACTTTCCAGTCTTTAAATTGTAAAATAAGGTGTGTGTGTGTTGTGTATATATAAGTTGCCGTTGTTGGTCCATTGTGGAGGTTAGACTTAATGCCAAGACATGTGATTACAGCCCCTTCTCAGAATGTAGGCGCTTGTGTGTTAAGAGGTGTCTGTGTCTATGTCTCTCTCTCTCTCTCCCTCCCTCTTGAATGAGGCTGATTTGCATGGCTGCTGTATTCAGTATTTAATTGGTGCCATTCAGTTCTGGTCTAATCCCGTGTTCACTTGTTTAAAAAGCGAGGAGGCCTCTTATTGAGTGTGTGTGTGTGTGTGTGTGTGTGTGTGTAAGCTTGTGGGTCTAACTCTGTTTCACACAGTGCACAGAAACTGAAGTGTGTGTGTGTGTGTGTGTGTGTGGATAATTACATTTACAATTTGAATTAAGACATCTCCCCCACTCTCTAATGTGCTACTGATTTAATTAAATTTTAAGCAGGAAATGGCATTTGTTTATTATCTGTCTTTCTAGAATTTAGTCATTCTGACTTATTTTTTATATTTGTTTTAATTACACAGAGTAAAACACGTAAGAGTAACTTTCATGTATAATAATTAATGAGAATTAGTACATTATATAAACTTGAACAGATCATCAGTGTACATTCAAGGTTGTTACTGAGTTATTGAGTCATAAAGGGAATTATTTGAAAGTTCTATAATTATTAATAACTATAATTATGAATATTCATATAAAAAAATGTGATTTAAAAGTTTAATAGTGTTACCAAAGTAAACAAGCCTTAATTAAAATAACACTGATTGTCTGACATATGTGACGCACACAACACAAATGTATAGCGCATTCACACACACAGGGACACACACTCCTTAACTTCGTCTAGGAGCAGGAAGGGTTACCTAAATGATTATAAATTTGCTGGTGAGATCTCAGAATCAGCACTGTGTGTTTTAGGGAGTGAATTGCCTATTATTGAACCTCTCTGAGCTTCCAACACACACACATTCGCAAACAATCCCTCTCAGGTCCTGCTTCTGAAATTCTCAGTCTGCAGCAGCTGCTGATTTGACAGGAAGTGATGAAGTCTTTCTTCAGAGTTGAGGAGGTCAGATTCCTCCTCCTCCTCGCTCGCTTTCTCTTTCTGTTTCTGATTTGTTCAGTCATAGCTGGCCGTCAGAGGAAGGGCGTGAGTTTGACATCTTCATTGATGAGGAAAAAAGAGAGGGATGAAAAGAGAGATCTAGAAACAGAGGGATAAAAGAAAGGGATAGACAGGAACAGAGAAGAGGCCGCAGACAGAGGAGGCAAATGTCACACAAAGAGTTTAACCCTGCAAAACTCCTTTAGTCATGCAAATCTCTTATTCTCTCACGCGCACACACAGATATTCTCTACTTCTGCATGCCAACGCCTTAGATATCTGCGTTTATGAACTGCTACAAAATTTGACTAAAATCGTTAACCTCTGGGCTGATCGTATACTACTTCATAATATGACACATTTTGCATATGTCACTATTTAATATGCCAGAGATAATCATTAGTTATTTATTATATTACTATATTAATATATATCATATATGTTTATTGGTATTTAGCAGTGTTTTATTTCCAGTATACTCTTCAAAGGTTTGGGGTTTATAGATTTTGATGTTTTTGAAGATTTCAAATGTTTTTTGTTTTTGTTTTATGTCTCTAATGCTCACCAAGGCTGCATATATTTGATCAAAAATACAGTAAAAACTGTACATTTGTGAAAAATTACAATTTAAAATGACTGATTTCTATTTAAACATTTTAAATGTAATTTAGTCCTGTGATGGTAAAGCTGAATTTTCAGCATCGTTACTCCAGTCTTCAGTGTCACATGATCCTTCAGAAATCATTCTTAATATGGTGCACAAGAAACATTTATGTTAAAAACATAAATTCTGCTCAATATTTTTGTGGAAACAGCCCTTTCTTTCAGGATTCTTTAATAAATAGAAAACTCAAAACAGCATTTATTTGAAATAGAAATCTTTTGTAACAGTATAAATATGTCATATTTGATCAATATAATCCATCCTTGCTGAATAGAAATATTAATTGATAAAATCTTACTGACTAAACATAGTGTTTATATATCCAATATCAACCTTTAAACTTTAATATTGGTTGGTAAGTGATATGGTACCGATATATTGTGCATACTACTGACTTAAATACATTTGAATCGCTTTTTTGAAATTCCTGACTTTACATGCCACATACTTTTTTGCTGTGGTTTGTTTTTAATTTACATTTTTTAGCTATTGATGCATTTTCTGTCTACTCTTTTCAATGAGATAACTGTAAGCTATCATAACTGCAGTGTGTGTGTGTGTGTGTGTGTGTATTCTTGTTTATATAAGTCTATCTGTTGCTATTGTTTCCTTTCTTCTCTTTGAGAACATAATTGTGCTTCTCAATGGCCGTAATCACTCAGTCATAATTGGATTTCACAATCCTGCACACACCTCAGAAACAGACACACGCATGTGAACGCACATACAGCATGTTTTGTGAAATAGACGGAAGTCTGTGCCCCAGTAAAAGGTTTTTGTTGTTAATCCGTCTGTGAAGATGTTTTGTGCTCTCTTATGTGTGTTAAACCAGCGAACAGCCTGCAGCGAAGAGTGTGCGCATGAGAGCAGAAATAACTAGCAGAATTACATTATATAGAGACAATATTTGAGTTTGATCAGGACCATATATCAGGGAAACACAAGTTCTCCTGATGTGTTTTTTTTATTTAAAGGGTTCTGTTTACTTGCCATTATTTATGTGTGTATGTCTTTTTGATTAGAGGGTGTGTGTGTTTTTTGCAAACGCTTTTGTTGTTTAGGGGATTTCTGTATATGTGTTTTTGTCTCTGCGTATGTGTATGTAGTTTTAGAGCATGTATGTGTGTGTTTGCATTTGTTCTTGTGTGTGTTTGTGTGCGGTTAGCAGTAAAATGTTTAAAGGACTGTGTTGCAATCGTCTCTCCTTACAGACGCATATTGATGGGGGTGCACACACACACACACACACACACACACACACACACATATATCAGGTCAGTGTTACTGAGAATGAATCATATATTCCCTGAATGTGCGAGCAGTGTTGATCAGCACAAGAACAATAAATTATAAACTCTAATAAATGAAGTGAGATGCTTCTCTTTCCCTGTCCAACAAATCATAGTCAGCAGATTCAGCTCTATCTCCATCCAGCTCATTTCTGACTCTGCTCTTCTGTTGCTCTCTTTCTTTCATATTTGGAATTGTTTGATATTTTGAAATATGTTATTAAAAGGAAAAAAGGAATGGCGATAGTCCCTCTGGAGCATTTTGTGGAGGATCTTGGCAGTCTGGACTTGGAGGGCTATTTGAACCAAAGTTTTACTCTCACGATTGTGAGGTCCACAGAGATGCAGAATCTACTGAGAGTCAGTCTCAGAGAGGATTGTTTAAATGTGTTTGTGATTTATTGTAACTTTGTATGCTTTGTGTTGCAGGTTTGTGTCTGGGAAAGGCTTGGTGATCTACCCGGAGATTGGTGACAAACTGGACATTATCTGCCCCAAAGGGGACATTGGGAGACCGTATGAGTTTTATAAACTCTACCTGGTGAAGAAAGAGCAGGCCGAGTCCTGCAGCACCATACTGGACCCCAATGTTCTGGTGACCTGCAACAAACCAGAGAAAGACATCAAATTCACCATCAAGTTCCAGGAGTTCAGTCCAAACTACATGGGACTTGAATTCAAACGCTTCACAAACTATTACATCACCTGTAAGTAACTCCAGCTTTTCTGTGTTTGTTTAACCTACCTATACTTTTGGAAACAATTTTGTTAAAATGATTCATACTGAAATAATTGTAAAAAATGTTACCTTTGGGGGTGCAACAGCTTGTGTTGGGATGGTACCCTTAAAGGGTCTTTACCCCTAAAAGTAGCATATTAGAACCTTAAGGCAACCCTGTGGACAAGCTGTTGTGCCCCTAAACGTATTGATTGATTCACAAACAAATTGAAAAGTATTGATTCACTTAAAAACAAATCTTTAAAGTTGTAATTCAGAAGTTTACAAGTATTAATCTATTGTAATTAAAAAGAGGTTATTTTAAATATAATAGTAGTTAATGAGAAGTCCCATTTTAGATTTGAGACATTTTAGTCCCATTTCTGCCTTGCAAATGACGCTTTTCCACTGCATGGTACGGCTCGGTACGGCTCACTTTTTGGCGTTTTTTTCACTGCATGGTATGGCCCGGTATGGCTCACTTAAATAGTACCACCTCGGTTGAGGTTCCAAGCGAGCCGTACCGATACTAAAACGTGATGTGTAAACACTGCAGATCACTGATTGGTTAGAGAGAATTGTCACTACCAGTGTCATTGGATTTGCGAGATCCCCAACCCGCTAGAAACAAACTTCTTTGTCTTGCAGTGAAAAACATCCAGATGCCAAGAATCAACACCATACCATCGATATGCTTCATTGCTCCTGTGTTGTACGTTTGTTTGTTTCACGCGTTTATGATGATGTCACGGCAGTAGAGGTGACGCAACTATAACGATCAGTCTATAATCCCACCCACTTTGAAGCGGTACTAAACTGCAGTGGAAAAGCAGACCAAGCTGAGCCGTGCCGTGCCGAGCCAAGTTGTACCACGCAGTGGAAAAGCACCATAAATGTGTGTCTGGGTCAGGATTTGTCTACCTTATGGGGTCCAAATGTCCCCAAAATAATAGTAAAACTGGAAATCACATTGTGTGGACGAGCCAAAGGTCCTCAGACTATGTGATGGTTTGGGATAGGGTTAAGGAATAGAAAATTTAATTAGCGCAATATAGAAACAGTAGAAGTCAATGGAAAGTGTGTGTGTGTGTATATATATATAATATATGGAAACCAGTTTCTGCCTTGGAGTAAACAATAAAACGGGTATTTGAAATAGTTTAAAATTAGGGATACAGTTTAAAATAAGAAATAAACTCACATTGTGATACAAGTGTGGGTAATAAAGTCACAATTACGAGAAATAAAGCCACAACTATGACAAATAAAGTCAGAATAGCAGGAACAGGCTTTCATAGTAATGGTGGTATGTTTGTGTAAATCTGTAAATGCCACAGTCAAGCTTTTGTGAAAGGATTTTAGTGAGGCATGATTTTTCAGCCACAAACAGCATGCAACAGTTGTACTAAAGCGCTGATTAATGATTCATTCCGAATTAAAGATTTCTAACACGTTCAGCATAAACGCATGCTAAACCCTTTGCATACGAGATGAAAACAACAGGGAACAGCACGGTAAATGTAACACTCCTTTTCTCTTTACCCCGCTTTCTTTTTTTAACTCTTTCCCCAAGGATGGTGGGAGGGATAGACACTTTCAGTCAGGCATGTCTCATTGGTTGTCTTGCCTCACTGAGTTTTTGGTCTCTTGGCCATGATGCCCAGACATGTCCCATAATCCACTTCACCTCTACTGACCCATCACCACAACTACACCCCCAGAAAGCAGCAGGGCTGCTATTGGATCCAGTAAAACACACACTCTCTTTCTCTCTCTCTCTTTTTCTCTCTCTCTCTCTCTCTCTCTCTCTCACACACACACACACACACACACACAGACTCCCTAGCAACCAGCTCCTTTATCTTGCTCTGGTAAACAGGATGAGTCTGGTTAAAATAATTTTGCTGAAATGTGTTTGTGTTCTGGGTTCAGTGGTTTTTGCTGTCTGGTCATCTTGTTTTCACTGGTCATTCGAGTTAATAACTCAGCGAGAGACTTTAGAGCGTGACAGTTTCACACGCATCCATTCGCTCCTCAGCAAAAGCCTCTTGAGTAGTGTTTCTACAATGTGTGCTATTGGTATGTCACATTTACATTGTTTACATACAGCGAGTCCCTGAACTGATTGTACTTTGGCATAAGTATAGATGCAGTTTAATATAAAACTCTTCCTTTGTGTGTTAAATGTAAGCAAGATGTTTCGAGACATCTAAACTGACCACTCAAACTAGAATCCTTTTTAAAACACGCACAAACTCAAGAAAAGCATATTGAACTAATTATGCTCTCAAAATTCCTAAGTAAAAAAGCATTTACTGTGTACATTTCTACACAGGGTTTTCTGTCTTTCTCGCATTACTTGTGGTTAAAGTTTATGGCGTGTTTTAATTATTACATTTATGATATTTTTGTTAGCACTATGTTAATGAAAAGTTGTTGTGTGGTTTGATAATGAACCGTTAGCATTTAGCTTGTTGGGATAGTGTCTGAGCAAACAGATACAGCTGCAGACCTCATTAATACTGACAAATCATTAGGTGTTGCTCTGCCCACCCGCTTCGAGCGTGTCTGTCAGGCTTTTTCAATAGCTACAGCGTCACTCCAGGTGTTTTTTATTCCTCCACGAGAATCTGCTGTTTCTCCTGTCACTATATTATACTCTTTCGGCTTGGTGTCGAGTTTCTTTCTTTCAACCTCTGTGCCTTTCCTCTACCCTCAGTATGTTGATTTCTGTGATGCTGACTATGTTTCCTTTTCCTGCAGAGCTCAACACTCACCATATCGTCATGCCACCCGCGTCGTACCCTAAATCGGCCCTTTAATCCATTTTAGAAAGAACTGTTGAGCTCTTTGATACTCTCTTTGTAGTTCAGCTTCACCATCCATTTCATCTGTAATTTTAATGTAAATCTTTCAGGACATGTTATAGTATAAATCTAAATTTAGAGATTTAATTTATTCGAATGATCGGCTCATCTAGCCGAAGGCTGCACACGTCCCAGGATTTTCAAGTCGATAAGTAGACAATGTAGTCCCTACTGAGGTTCAGTGCACTGGCTCCAGAGGCCAACCCGGCGTCTTGAAATCTCCTCACTCCTTTCCTTTATCCATGTAACTATTTGTCAAATCGTCTCCAGTCTGTCTGCAGAGGTTCTTTGAAGCAGGCCGGGTCTGCGCTCACGTATCTCAGCCTCCGAGTCATACATGTTAACTTTATCCTGTCGAGCTGTGTCGTAACATTTAGCTCACACACTCCAGTCACCTTGTGCTGTTCTCTAAAACATGTTTTTTTAAATCAGTATTTTCGTCTTGTTTTCCAGTAAAAATATCCTTTAAAAAAAAAGGTGTAAAGTTCTGGCTTGTTTTCAGAGAATATATTTTGCATTAATTTTTATTTTTCCTTACCACATTCAACTTATTTAAATAAATCTCACATAAACATAATTTGTTTATGCTTAAGGTTGAAAAGTGAGGTTTATTCTCAAAACATTTAAAAACAATTATTAAAATAAACTTCCAAGATTAAATTGCATCTCAAATCTCTAGTATTCTCAAGTATTTTTGTTTTCAGATTCTGTCATGTAATGTCTATTACACTAATGTTTACCGTAGTAAATAAAACTGTTTTATTAGCATTGTTCTTTGCTGTTTTGTAAATTATTTTAGGTGACATGGACTAAGTTCAATTTCAAAACAAATATTAACAAACCAATATAATTTAAATACTTTTGGTTTCAGGAGGTTTAGATTTTTTTCTCGGGAAAACAAGATAAAAATACAGATGAAAAAAAGTTTTTGTAGTGTTGTGCTCATTCGGTAATAAAAGTTCAACCAATAAAATTTCCTATTTCATAGGTTACAAAATTTAAAGATTGTAATCAAAATCATGTAGGCATGAATATAAAAATATGCAGTCCTTTTGACACCGCATTCATTCATGCGTTAAGCTATGTGTTTTTATTGTTTGGGTATTTTTCTATGTCTGGACTGGGGTCAGTAAGTCTGTGCTTGGTCAGATTCTGTGTCTGTTTCTAATTGTGAAGAGAGATTCTGAGAATTCACTGTTTTTTATGGCCTGGTTTAATTCCAGTATGTGTTCCAGAAAGACACTGGGCTGATCATGTCACTCTTGTCACTCCTGGCAATAAAGCTCTTTCTGTATTCTGTATTCTGTGGATTCATGAAGCAGTACAGGTTTGAAATGGATCCTGAGTCATTGTTTGAGGGTCTGAATTCAATTCAGAACCTGTTGGATGAGAGTGATTTAAGCTCTCGTGATTCAGACATTAACTTTAGAAGCGTTTCTAAAGGATTTCTGCATTTTAGGGACCTGATCATGATATTTACTTTGATAGAGATCAGCTCTGACTCTGCAATTTTTTTTTATTTAGAAACCAAACCACACCATTTACTCATTCATCAAAATTTTGCCTCCATAAACGAATCTTGCTGAAAGATATCAAATTGTCATGTGTGTGTGTGCAGTATGTATGTGTGTTTGAGAAGTTGATTTGAAAAGCATGACAATGGAAACAGTACCGTCATACAGTCCAGGGAGCGCTAAACATGATGGAAAGAGAAAGAGAAAAAAACGTAGGATGGAAAGTAAAAAAAATAGTGAGCAGTCACAAGATTTTGCGATTATCACTGCATGAAATGCACGTAATGACCAGATGAGGAGTGTGTGGCTGCTAGAAAGGCTCTGCTTTATGCAATGTTTTCAGGATTAAGAGTGTTAAAAAAGGGCTATATTAAGGGTTGTTTAGGGTGAGCTTCTCTTCCGTGTGACTGTGTCGAGTGTGTGTGTGTGAGAGAGCAAGTACGTGTTCAGTTCTGTGTGTATTTTTGTGTTAAGGCTGTGTCAGCAACATATGATTCTGATTTCAGACAGTCCAGCTTTGAAGTAATTCTGACCAAACCGCTGCACCAGAATGATGAGTGTGTGTGTGTTGTGTGTTGTGTGTGTGGGTCTTTGTGTAACCTCTCACCATAACTGTCTCTCAGGCCACAGCTAAAGTATGAAAATGAGTGGCTTCATTTCGCTGTGGTCGCTCTGGGGTGAGAGAGGTCAAATATCACATCGAGCTGTATGTGTATGTGTGTGTTAGATGCCTAATTTAAACTACCCTTTTAACATGTACAAAAACGAAGAGCAAACGGTTGGTTTTAGCTACTTTGTAATGTGAGAAGAATATGGCTCCTATTGCAAAGCGCTATTGAATAACAATCCAATATCCACCCAGCCTGATAGATTCTGCTCTCTGAAATGTTTAACCTGCTATTGCAAGCAGAGTCTAAAGTATGTTTTAAATTTTAACGTTTGTAGATATAGTTATGTTACACTGATTTTACCATAGTAAAATTGTTTAATAGGATTGATCTTTTGCTTATTTTAGTATTTTGACAGGCACAAATTGGATATTCACTCAATTTCACGACAAATACTAACAAATACCTTTTATATTAAATATAAAAAAAAACATCTTTGATTAATTTCTTTTTATTGTTGCAGTGTTGCCTCATTATTTGTTTATTTACTTACTTCTTCTCCTGAGGTTCACTTATATTTTTTGGTTTTAATATAATAAAATGTAACTTATAGTAATAATAATAAAAAAAAAATCCTCTTTCTCTTTAACTTTTACAATTGGGTATTTTTTGCTGCTGTGTCTTTAAAGGGTTAATTCACCCCAAAATGAAAATGATCCCATAATTTACTCACCCTCAAGCCATCCTAGGTGTATATGACTTTCTTCTTTCAGCCAAACACAATTGGAGTTATATAAAAAAATATCCTAGCTCTTCCAAGCTTTGTAATGGAAGTGAATGGTACCTTAGATTTTGAAGCCCAAAAACGTGCATCCATCTATTATAAAAGTAATCCATACATCTCTAGGGGGTTAATAAAGGCCTTATGAAGTGAAGCGATTAGTTTTTGTAAGAAAAAATCCATATTTATTACTTTATAAACTATAATCACTGGCTTCCAGTAATGGCCGTATGCGAGTCTAGTTCTGGCGGAAGAGTGACCCCTGACCCGCCTCATGATGTATTGATGAACGCGGAAGCGCAGAGGATAGAGCAAAACAAAACACCGTTCACGTATTAGAAGTCTAAAACGAGAATTTTTAAAGAGAAATATTGGAGGAGTCTACTCTCACCTAAGCTTACGCTACTATGCTACTAGTGATTACAGATAAAGTTATAATTATGGATTACAGATATGATTACAGATAAAGTTAAAAACTGGAGTTGTATGTGTTACTTTTATGATGGATGGATGGATGCACTTCTTCTTTTTTTGGGCTTTAAAATCTAAGGTATCATTCACTCCCATTATAAAGCTTGGAAGAGCCAGGATATTTTTACTCCGATTGTGTTTGGCTGAAAGAAGAAAGACATATACACTTAGGATGGCTTGAGGGTGATTAAATTATGGGATAATTTTCATTTGAAAATGTTAGGTGAACTAACCCTTTAAGACTTGTGTGGGTTGCTTTGTAGTCATATATATATATATATAAATTAACTTTCTAACATTGGGATCTTCTGTAGGAAAGATCTTCTGTTCTGCAGAGTGGCGGGTGCTATACACAGCCAGGAATAGGTTTGGCAGACTTTCCCACATTTTACTCTTATCATTAGGTATTCTGGTGTTTGGAATAATAGTATCTATCCTGCTTCCTCTGTGTTACCTCACCATGACTGAGACGGCCAAGTTTCAGAACTCTGAATAGGCATTGTTAACGTGCAAATGTGAGGTCAACTGAATAATAAACTGCTTTTTAAATTATAGAGTACTTACTGTAAACATTCATTCTCAATACTTCATACACAAGAGCAACATACAAACACACTCTCTAAATCTGTGGTGCCTAGCAGACAAACACTGGCTGAATAGTCAGTTCTGTGCTTGTGGTATATCTGACCTCTTTGGCAAGTACTAGTACAAAAAGTCATAGTCAGCTAAACAACTTTTTCTTCCCTTTGAGGCAGAAGCGAATGAGAGCGAAAAGGAAATAGACTGAGAAAGAAAGCAGTAAGACAGGGAGTTCATCTTTCTTTGTCTTATGGGACATCGAGCACCAGGTGCGTGCACCAAACCGAGCAAGATTTCTGCTGTGTGTGTATGATGTCACTCTGTCTTACGATCAGTGTGTGTATGGATGTGGTTGCTGTAGTAATGGTCACTGTTGCTGTAGTGATGCCCATGCGGATGTCCCAGTGGGCGATGAAGGTCAGTGATGCATGATGGGTCACACTACCCATGGAGCTAACACACCTAATGAGTGTTTGTCTGGGTGTGTGTTAGAGACGGGGATGCGAGTATGTGAGCCACATCAGAACAGAGACTAATTGACATTTAATTACATTCCCATTGCGCACAGTCTCTGTTCTCTTTCTAATAGGTTAAAATATGACAAGGTCAGGATCTGAATGAAACGTGCTCCTGTACATGTTGAATTCTGGGAGATCTGGATTACTGCCGTTGAGAACACACACACACTCTGCTTTCCCCTCTGCTTCATTAGTCACAAAACGCTTTACCCAGAAATGCTTTTAATATAGTCTGAATATAATAGGAATAATGGTTTGTGCTGGTGTTTTGAAATGGTCTAATTTGCGAGAACACAGATAGCCATCTTCTAACAGAATGTGCTGGTCATTTTCTTCACTTACAGGTAATTTGAGTGAATGGGTGGCAGTTTTTACGAAAGAAAGAAAGAAAGAACAAACAAAAGACTAAATGAAACCACAAAAGAGGAAAGAAATAAAAAAGAGAAAGAAACAGGAAAGATAGTAACAAAGAAATAAGCAGGAAGTTAGGAAGGAAGGAAACCCAAGAAAGAAAGGAAGACATCGACAGAAAGAAAAAAAAAGAAAGAAAGAAAGAAACAAGCAGGAAGGAAGGAAACAAAGAAAGAAACATGAGGAAGGAAGGAAGGAAGAGAAGGAAAGAAAAAGAAAGAAAGAAAAAAACTGGAAGGGAAAAACAAAAGAATGAGGGAAAGGAAGGAGGAAACAGAAATTTAAAGAAAGAAGCAATAAAAGGGAATAAAGGAATAAATAAACAGAAAGAAGTAATCAAATAAACAAAAACAAGCAGGAAGAAAGAAAAAAGAAACAAACTAAAAGAAAGACAGGAGTGAGTGGTTACATGATAGAAGTGTTAAATTCCATCAATCCAGTCATCCATGCAGAGAGAGAGAGAGAGAGAGAGAGAGAGAGAGAGGAACAGTAGGCCGAGCCTCCTCTTGTTTCATTCCTCCCTTCCTCAAACCTCATGAGTGTGTTGGTTCATTTTGAAAAAATTTTAAACTGGAACAATATAAGCTTTGTTGAAGATAACAAACAATGACCCCTAAAACACACACACCATTATGATCTGCCCACCGTGAACCGGTTGGCAGAGATGACAAATTTGTTTTGTTTTTTCTCGCATTAAGCACTTCCGTCTTTACATGGATGTAAAAGTACAGAGAAGTCTGTGAGGTTGGATTGTTATTGCATTTTAATTTTCTTCCACAACACGCACACACACACACACACACACTCCCAATGAGCTGCTCGTCCTGCGGATTTAAAGGTCGGCCGTTATGCGACTGCTGGAGCAGTGCAGTGATCTGATTGGATGAGCTTTTGGAAGCAAAAGAGGATCTAATCTAGCTGTGTCTGATCTGATGAGTTCTGTGTGTGTGTGTGTGTGAGTGTGTGTTGGAGTGACCTGTCACTGGCTCTCTGTGTTATGTCGACTGCATTAGAATGAACACTGACCCAAATCTCACAGACAAACACATGCTCACCCACCAAAAGATTGAAAACCTTTAGCAGCTACATTATACGTTGTCTGTCTGTCTGTCTGTCTGTCTGTCTCGCACAAAGCTGTTTTTCAGATCTTTCTGTGAGTGCAGTGGTCTTTTCCCTGAAGGTTCAGCCCGGAGCTGTTGGCTACTGTGGCTAACTCACTCAGCGAAGCGTCTTTTCCTTCTGCTCTTTGTTTCATTTACTCATCAATCAGAGACTCGAGGGAAACAGCACTGGGCTCTGCCGACTGAAACGTAAAATGTTACAGCTTAAAAATATTCGTTTTGAAAGCCTGACTCAGCTGTGGTTGTGAACATTTGAAGTGTGTTCATTGAGATTTGGATTCTCTCATTCTGTGAGACGTGATGGGAGAACTTCAGCTCAATCAGGGCCTGTCGTGTTGATTTAACAGCTGGATGATCATATTCGAAAATATGGTACAAAAACCCAAGACATGCAGCTGAATATTCAACGCTTCCTTTGAAACGGAACTATTCTTCAGTCCTCAATGTTAGAATTTTGAATATTTTGAAAATAGGGAGATTGACTATGATTTTCCAAGTATCTTAAGCCACTGTTTTGAATTATTTATTATTATTAATATTACAAATAATGATGATGATAATAATAATAATAATGATAAAATTCCATACAATGATTTAAGAGACTTTGATGATGATGATGATAATAATAATAATACTAATAAAATAATACTAACATTATTACTATTAAAACTATTATTATTATTATTATTTCCTCATTTCCTCTTACCGTTTTAATTTTTGCTGTTGTTGCTTGTTACTGATGCTATCTTATTCTATTTTATTTATACGCTAGTAAAAAAAACAAAAAAACAATTTATATATAAATTATTTAATTTATTTTTATTTACTATTTATTTACTATTTTTAAAGGCCTTATGAATTATTTTTAATATACACGTATTATTTGCTGTAATTCAATTATTATAGTATAAATATGTACACAAAATTTCACTCAAAATGGCCCATATATCAGCCATTTAATCAGCCTGGTGGATATATTGGTTTATCGCTATTTTTAAAAACTATGAGATGAAAATATTGCCAAAAAATACTTTAATAATACTGTGTTTTTCTACTTCAGGGATTGTGTGCTTGTTTGAGAAAAGATAAGGGAGGCATAAGATGGCTCCAAGGTGGCAGAAGAATGAGCGTACAGCTACAAACAAACACTAATACACACACATACACACACACACACACACACACACACACACACACAAAGGACACCCACACTATATGTCAGTCAATAAGAGATGCTAACTGGGGCAACACTATATTTATTGTGACAAGACTGAATATTTCATTCTTTGTCTCGCTCGCTCGCTCTCTCACACACACGCACACACACAAACACAAACATAGAGGCAGATGGTAAATCCCCAGCCCCTTCACATTTTTTTAATGTGTGTTTACACCTTGTTTTAAATCTAAATCACGTTAATCTCCCAGCATGGTCATTGGGGATTTGTGTGTTTGTGTGTTGTGTTTACGGTATATTCTTTTTAGAAATACCTGCTGTGTTAGTAATTATTTTGAACTTCTTGGAATTTTTTTTGACATCTGTCTGACTAGAAATGAAGAGTAGAGTCTAATTCAATCCATGCAGAATTCTTTTTTTTTTTTTTTAGTGCACAGAGGCAGGAAACTATTAAGACCAAAATGTTCTGACCAGTTAAAATCCAGCAGTGATGTAGTGACAACAGAATGTGGCCGCAAAAATGCTTCATAGCCAATCCATCCCATTGCTAACAGTACACAGGGTGGGATTACCCTGCCTGTCTGGAATGTCTGTTGTGTTTTAGCCTGGAGTGAGAGTGTGCTGGAGTCAGGATGGTGTGTGTGTGTGTGTGTGTGTGTAGAGCAGCACCGTGTGATGCTATTCCGTGGTTGGCACGGTGACAGGTTGGCATGGTGCTACCGTAAGGAGACTGGCACTCTGCCTACTGCCATACATCTCAATCTCCATGACATCATAGCAGCTCCTAGCAACCACACACATCACCCCTCCCCCATACACGCCCACAAAGGACCATTCACAATCACAGTGCCCTGGCCTTTCTCCCTCACTGGAGTCTCTCGCAGCTCTTTCCTAACAAGGATCCATACTGCTGCTCTAAAGTTTCATAAAGCCAATATTGGGCCGAAGAATGACAACTAGACAACTAAGTTTAAGTGATGGTAATGTTGAAATGGAAAGGACTTGTAAGCAAGAAAGTGAGTATTCGCGGGTTATTTTAAAACAAAATAACGAGGTAGCCAAACATTTTTAGGGAATTAAATATTAGCTGACAAATCACAGAATCTATCATTTAATGCAGTCACCTAATTGTATGTTTTCCATTATAAATATCACTCTGTTTTGAAAGAATATTTATGTTTGTTCTTGTACAAGTAATGGTTCATGGTTCATTTCAAATCAGACATACATAACTGAAATATTTTCAGTTCAGTGAGGGAGTTTGTTGCAATATACGTAATGGCTCTCGATTCACTCAGAACTAATGATTCTGATTCAATCTGCTTATAAGCAAGATCTTTTAAGAGACTTATTAAAGTGAACTGGTTCATAAGAGTCATTTGTTTGCAAAACGAATATTACGGTTCACTCAGATGTAATTTGTCATTTTTTACTGTCGTAAGTGGCAACTATATTTTAAATTATCACAGCTTTTTCATTAGCTTTTTCAACTTTTTTAGTTGTAGACTGGGGACCTTCTTTGCTGTTCCATTTGAAGGAAATTATGTTTTAAATGCACATGATAAATTGCTTTTAGCTTTAGAATGTTTAGTTAAAACAGACACCCGTAGTGCACTACGCCTTACTCTGTTTTTCGGTGCAAACTGTACGTACACTGCTACTAAAAAATGCATGTGTGTGCGAAATGGGACGCAACTTTTGTCTTTATATTATTCCTTGCTTAACTTTAGCAATAAAACAGGAAACGCTTCCTAATTAAAATTATCTTGTTTGTTTGAAGTGTGAATAAGTTCAGGAAAAAAAACATTCCTAATTTTAAAGTAACAAAACCAGTGAGGATTCATCATAATCTGTGTGATGGCCGTGAATGTGTGTGCATTTTAGTGAATAAGCATATTTTCTTATCTTGCCTGTTGTGTAGTTCTTCATTAGTGCTTACACATACACACGTGCACTCTCAGCACTTCTCACTCACACCTCCTAATGAGCACAAACTAATGGAAGCTAATAATGTGTATGTGTGTGCACGTGAACTTGTGTGGGTGTAATTGGGGGTTAAATTGAATGATGGTGGATCACCTGCTGTGACAATATTGGTTTATTTAACTACATAATGGGAGTGTGTGTTTGTGCATTTTGTATATGGGTGTGTCTCTTTTCCAGAGCAAACTCACTTTCTCACCCTTATCTCTTTCTCAGACACATAACAGAGACGCAACAGGGCCTTTAGTACATTGTGGTATATTTTAGGCTTTTCTGTGGCTCTGATCATTCAAACTCACAAGGATCATTCTGTAGAAATCGTCAAGGCTTTTGGACCTATGCAAGAAAAAGAGAAAATTCATACACATGGCTTTTCTTACTGCATGGCTGTGTGTGTGTGTTTGTGCATTCCCATGGGATCAGATTACTATCATAGGGACTAGTAACAGGAGAATACACTGGAGCTTTTTTCATCTTGTCCATATTGTGAGACACACACACAAACGTTAGTTTGTTTTTGGTTGTTTCTAAGGTAATATTAGGTTGCAATGTCTGATTTAAGGGCAGAATGAGCATTTCCTTAGCCAAATACTGTGTGTATATGTGTGTTTGCATGTGCTTGTGTTTTGCGTGTGATTTATAGAGGTAAATTAGGGTTTCCTTTTCCTGGTTTGGTTTGCAGCAAGATCTCCAATCAAAAGTCCTATAAATCTAAACCTAATTCGCCCCGACAATCACAAAACCCCTCTCTCTCTCTCTCTCTCTCTCTCTCTCTCTCTCTCCAGCAACTTCTAATGGAACACAGGAAGGGTTGGAAAACAGAGAAGGTGGAGTTTGTAGCATGAGATCCATGAAGATCATCATGAAAGTGGGACAAGGTGAGTTACACACACTCACACGCACACACATACCTTCTTTATCTTCAGCATGTCCAAAGGTAAAGTCATTTAAACCCCATTTGGTGAATGATTAAGTCAGCTGACTCATTAACCACCAATTAGATTGCAGTTGAACATGATCCAAGCTCGCAAGTTAGTTTCTGTCTCTAGGATTTGTACTCTACTCAAAGGCGCCTGTCTCGTCAGCAGAAACTGGAAATTTCAAAATCTAAACGACATATTGCTCAAACATATGCTGTACTGAAATTGATTTTCTTTGAATGTTTTTTTGTTCTTAATTTGTTATGTATGTGATTGTATGTTTCAGATCCAAATGCACCAGATCCAGATTTAACGGACCTCCCAGACCGGGACCAGGACAATGAGATCAAGGAGCCCACAACCAGCCCTTCCCGCAAGACAGATCGAGGCCAAGGAGACGTAGATGGGAACGGATCCATAATGCCCGGCAGAGGTGAGGAAACACAAATCATCTGTGTTTACGCCAGTTGGTTTGGGAACATGATGGTGTTTTCCTAGAAATGACATTGGTTATTCAGAGGACAAACTGATCTGAGTTCAGCAGTGAAGATCTACCACAGTAAATTTCACCAAGAAAACCAGCAGATGAAATACAGCAATGCAGAGCTACTGCCTCCCTCAGGCAGCTGTGTGTGTGAAAGAGAGAGACAGGAGTTAATGTAGCATGTCTTTATCACGTCCTAGCAGCCATTAACCTACGGGAGGTCTAAACTTCATTAGGAGAGAAAGAAAGAGAGAAACAGAGAGACAGAATCATTAAGAAAGAACAGAGGGACTCATGCTGCATCTCTGCAGTGATCACACCACACAGATTCTTGAGGTCAGATTCTTCTGCTCTGAGAGGACACTCAGACATTAACTGCTATTACATCTTGAAATCGGCTAGTCAGTGGGTTATCTGAACAACTAGTCGACTGATTGATATACTTTAATTAAGCTAGGTTCAGGATCAACTGATTCCATTAGGTGTGCTTACATAAGATAGACAAACTAAATAAACCAGAATGCATGGCACGATTAATAGTTAAAATCAGCATAAAATGGAAATTCACTCTATTTTCTATTAGCATGTTATTGATAACTTATAGTGAAAGATTTAGATTTTTTGGGGGATTTTCCACAATAATATTAAGCAGCAAACTGTTTTCAGCATTGATAATAATAATAATAAATGTATTTTGAGCAGCAAATAAGCATATTGGAATGATTAGTGAAGGGCCATGTGACACTGAAGACTGGAGTAATGATGCTGAAAATACAGCTTTGTCATCACAGGAATAAATTACATTTTAAAATATATTAAAATAGTTTTAATTGTAATAATATTTCACAATATTGCTGTTTTGACTATTTTTGATCAAATAAATGCAGCCTTAGTAAGCATTAAAAGACTTATGTCAAAAACATTAACATTAAGTAGTGTGGAGAGTTAACCTTACTAAGGATGACTAGTTGACTAGTTGACCATCGTAAATCATCCCTACTATTAAACTATGAATTCTGCTTAAATTTTGTTTGTAGGCCATTGAAATACACAGCCAGTTTGCAGTGCTAACAGTTTTGTACATGCTGGACTACCGTTTGGAAGGATTATTCTAGTCTGGGTGTGTGTTGTTTAGCCTCATACTGCTGTTAAATATACTTGACAACATGGATTTTATTGTCAAGCAAAAATGTGTATTCGTAATGCCTATTTAGCTGCAGGAGTCATCGGTAGCTGTTTCAGCTGGCAACTCAACAATAAACACAGCAGCAAGTTTTATTTACTTTAATAGTTGCTCAGTGCCAATGCTAACAAACACAAAGGTTTGTTTCTACAGCCATTGTCCGTTATCTTTGCCTCAGACAACAGAGATAATCAGAGCGTGTGTTGCTAACATAATCCTTAACGATAATTTACAACGAAAAAGCAAAACGAGTGTGCACCATTCATAACATCTTTTTTTTTCCCTATCAGACACGAGAAACCAGGATAACAGTCCTGGTTCAGTGGAAGGGATTTTTGGCTCTAAACCAGCTCTCTTTGCTGCCATCGGAGCCGGCTGTGTCATCTTCCTCCTCATCATCATCATCCTCATCGTCTTGCTCCTCAAGCTTCGCAAGAGAACACGCAAGCACTCGCAGCCCAGGGGTGGGACTGCCCTGTCACTCAGCACTCTGGCCACGCCCAAAGGAGCCGCCCAGGCTGGCTCAGAACCGAGTGACATCATCATCCCCCTGCGGACAACAGAGAATAACTACTGTCCACACTATGAAAAAGTGAGTGGAGACTATGGGCACCCCGTCTACATAGTGCAGGAAATGCCACCCCAGAGCCCTGCCAATATCTACTACAAAGTCTGAGAGAATGAGAGCGAAGCAAACGCAATAAGAACTTGTTTTTGTAAGGTATTCTGACTCTTTTTTTCATTACCTAACCCCGTCTGCTCCGTGTGCGAGAGGATGGAGAGGGAGAAGTGGAGAGGAGAAAAGAAAAAGACTACGTGGATGATATTCCTCTCAGATTTCCTTCCCTCTGTCCCTTTTCCGAACACTACACTGTGTGTATGTGTGTGTGCCGGTCGCTCTCGATGTGCGTGAAATGGTAGGAAACCTCCCCAAAAGTTGCGTGGCACTCAAGCATGGACTTCACTGCTGAAGAACAGCCGACAACCAATCACAGAGGGACACTTGAGTGACATCACAAAGCAGGAAGCTCTCATTTGTGTGTTTTTTGTACCTTTACAACTCTTTGCTTAGTTTTTTGTCTCTTTTTCATCTCTCACTCCATCACAGTGTTTTGTTTTTATCAGTATCAACCCAATTCTTGCAGCTTTCACAGCGTCTCACTCAAAGAAATGTCTTAAGCACTGTTACGAATGCCCATCTCTTTTTCACACACTCAGTATGTCCTCTCATCTCATTTCCTAGCATCTCTCCAGACACTCATTCATTTTACATGCTGTAGAGGCAATTGAACAAAAACACACACTCAGTCTCATACACACACTTTGGTGTTCACGGGTCAGAAACAAACAGCCTCTCGGTGGAAAAGCGAGTGAGTGAAATAGGGAATTTAATATGTAAACACCAGTGTCAGACCTTCCAGAACTCTCAGTCTGCTTTTTGTTCAGTTAAGAACATTTCAGTTTGATTTCAATCCTCTCTCCTCTCAGCCGAACAAGTAGATATTTGCTATCTGTTGTCAGTGATGCGTGAAGTGCTAATATTTGTATTTTGCCATTATTTTTTTCTTATTCTATCTCCCAAAGGTTTGTAGGTCAAACAACCTTTAGGGATTTGCCTCTACACCATGAGCCTATGACCTCTTTTCAGTCACAAAACATGCTAACACATATCTTTGCATAATTTAGTTCACTAACATGTCTCTTGTATAATTGTGTATAATTCATGTCTCGCTGTTTGGATGTAGACATGGACTCTAACCAGTGTGACCGTGTGTATGTAGAGTCCCATGCAGAAGCCAAAAATCCATCGACGTACAGAACACGTGAAATTATGCCTTCACCTCTCCATCCTCTCAGATATGCACATAAATTATCCCTGTTTGCATACAAACACAGAAGAAAAAAATGCAATCATCTACGAATCCTGGAAAATCTAGTGCTAGATCTATTTTTATATGGACTGCACGTGAAATGATAAATAGTAAACAGTGGCGGCAGGTGTGTTTACGCCTATGCTAATTTAAAATTAGCAGCATTTGCATCTGGCCTCCAGCGCAGCCAATCAGAGGAAGCCCAATATTTCTCTGTAGCTTTCTCGTAAAATAGATTTTTGAAATTATATTTCGATTAGGGTTTATTGCTGTTGTTTTTTGTTGTCGTTTCCTCTTAATTTAGTTTCTAAGGCCCGAGATTATGTAAATAATGTATGTTGGGAAAAAATGTTGAATATAAAGTTCCATTTTATTATAGACCCTGTTAATTAAAATATAATTAGGATTTTGGAAAATGCAAAAGCTTTTGTAAATAGTCTTTTTTGGAAAAAAGACATTTTATAAGTAAAATGTTTCTTGTCTCATGGTTTTCTCTTTTATTTTAAATTGTTTTTTCGTTTCGGTTGGTTTTTGATTAAGGAGACTTAGAGGTCCCTGTAGAACGGGTTTTAAAAGGTCAGCCTAAAGCGGCAAAAAGACATGCAAGTCCCTTCACATACGCATAAACACACACACACACACACACATATCCTCCCTATTACACAAGGGAATGGTGGTATTTTTGTTTTGTTTTGTTTAATTTTTACAAATGCTGTGATGAAACCAGTTCAAATATTCCATGACATGGTTCAAGGAGGAGGAAAAGAGGAGAGAGAGAGAGAGAGAGTTATTACTCAAGAAATGCTTAAATACACACACACAGACACACACACTTACTGACTGAACCACCAGTCATTCTTATAGCACACAATATACATACAGTATATATAAACACCATTAGATACAGGGCAAGCACCAGCAAACTACATAAACTAAATTAAAAAAAAAACTAAACCAGCAACAGCTTGTGCAACTAAACTGAATATTTATGTATGTTTGTCTGAGTGTTTATGGCAGATCAGGTCTTTACGATTGACATTAGAAGAGCACTTTTTGAAATTCATGGCTTTGTTTTTACTATTGAAATGCAGGGGTGCACTGACCGCACCAGTCAGCTTGTGAAAGTGAATAAGTCACATTGCAAAAACAAAAACAAAAACAAAAAATTCAATCTTCAGATATTTTACTGGAAAAAGGACAACATTTTTTTTTTGTTTTTTTGCAGTGCATTAAAAAGGTAACCCCAATTTTGGCATCTCTGTACATTATTTAACAGCAAAAGCTGTGAATAGTTTGTGTAGTTTTACAGATCAGCTCTGCTGTAGTGGGATCTTATTCAGTGACTGACTGTCTTGCTGCAGGCTTTTTGCAGCTTAGCTTACACATTTGGTTTGCGGCACTCTTAACAGCTGTATGGCATACACCTCCTTTGACGCTCGTCTATACCACAACAATAGAGTGAAAAATAAGTTGGCCATCTTGTTTATCGGAATAGACTTGAGGCTTTGACTCCTCTCTAATGTTGCGGTTAGACACCTGTGATGCTGTGTGGATCTTTCAGACATCTGTTAATAACATTTCTCCCAGCGAAGTCAACTTATTTGAGGAGAACTTATTCAAAACTAAAGTACTCACACAAACATACGCACACACTCTCATAACCCCCTCCAGCAAAGAGACAGATTGGTTTTGACTTTTGACCCTGTAAGGATTATCACAATATTATGAGAGAGACAAATCTAATGAGAAAACCTTTTCCCTGGCCTAGATCCATCCCCATCACACACAGTTCATCCACTCTTTCACAAAATTTACTTGTTCTTAGAGCGGGTCAGTGCAGTGCTGAGGCCTTAGGCCAACCACGACTCCCACAAAAAATGTTCACAAAAAAGCTTGTGCTGCACAATGTTTCCTCCTGCTGTTGCTGATTTTTTTTATTATTATTCAGTGAACTACATTATTATTGTTATAAATTTCTTTTACTAAGATTTTGTTGCAGATTTCAGTATTATTGATTTAAGTTTTGATGTATGTGTTGGCAGTGCTGACGCCCCCGTGGCGACAGTGTTTTTTTTTTGTTGGTAGAATTCACACAGTGTCCTCAGAGTTCCCCGATATATGACACTAAAGCCAAGTCTCAGCCCTCAGAAAGCATTTTAAAAGGATAAATAAAGTTTTTTCCTATGGAAGCCACTTGTCTCTAGTGTTTCTGACTGCTTGTCTGTGTGAGACACAATGAGAGAGAATGAATGAATTTTAAGTGTTCGCATGTGTGTTTGCAGCAGTCACATGTCAGTTTTTTTTTAATACACACAAACACAAACTGCTGCTATTTCAAACATAAGCTGTCTCAGGGAGTGACGTTCTCTGTGTCACAAATATTTCATAATGCCTCTGGGTATCTGTCCCCGGCCACTCAAGACTCGCACACAAACACTCTTGTTTGACTTCAGCACATTAAAGTTTCAGTGAGTCTGTAGTCAGTCAGTGGCTGGAGTGCGAAAGCATTCTGTCTCATGCCTAACGGTATTTGTGGAAGATTATTCTGTTGTCTGCTATCTTGATCCAGGTTAGCATTATGCCCTCTAAAAACTTTTGAATTTATTTTTGTTTGACCAAAAAATGTACTTTTCAAAGGGATTTTAAGATTATAATATCGTCATAAGACTTTTGCAAATGGTGAACTTTTTCAAAGAGCAGAAAAACCAACCCTGGCTAATTGGAGATGCGTGCCTGTGGTGACATTTCTACAAACTGATATTACATTGCTTCACGTGCTTCGAGTGAAATGTCCAATTAGTTGCACTAAAAGCTTATTCAGTTTTATCCAGAACAGATGAATGTGAATCTGACCATGTTTTATTATGTTGGGTTGTTGAACGTATTGCGTCAGCTTAAAAATAATGTCCGGTGAGTGCCGTTAAAAGGTTAAGTTGCCATGAAATCAAAATGGACAATTCTTTTATATTATGGGATATTGCAGTATTTCTTATAAATGCTCTAACCGTGCATATCATTCTTTTTTTTCCTTTTTTTTTTTAAATCATGTGCCCTTGTAATTAACTAAACTAACTTCTCCCTCTTGCATCAACATCTCTTCTCTAATGACATGTTCACTGGCGTGAGGGTGGGACATCTTAACACTCACATAAGATCACAGCAATAGCAACACAATCCAATGATCCAATCAATTCCCGATGGACGAATTTAAGTCCCGCGGCTTGTTTGAGAAGTCATTTCACTCGGATATACAGTATATCACAATAGGGAAGAAAAAACTATTGCAACTCCCGTTTCATGCCAACCTTTATCATGGCAACTCGTACCGCCTACACTAAACTCAAGTCTAAACTTAAACTTTATCTCAAATGTGAGATAAAAAACACAGTTTCTAGAGTAACCATACCATTTTAACTGGCTTCTAACCTGAAAGCAATAGTCGTCATTTCACTATAGAACCAGTTAACTATAGACCCGATATAGTCCAGCTAGGAGTAACCCACTTCTAGCCAAAATAACCTTGAATTTGGTTACATGTTGTTTTTGCCAAAATAACTTGCGAGATGTATTCCATCATGTAAGCAAAGTCAACAGTGATTACAAGGTGTTTGGTTTTATTTATTTGACATGTTCATGTTCTAGATGACTAGTCTATTCTTGGGCTATGGTTAGACATCTATTAAGTTTTCACTGACAGCCCAAATTTTGCCTTGTTTTAGCCTAGACGGCTTTGGACGGCTATTAGACGTCTTTTAAATGCAAAATTGCTTGCTGGGTACAAGTTTTTGAGCTCTTTTATCATGACTACCAAGCAATCTTATGCATAACATAAGCCATATATATGGAGCTAGTTATGTGATTTAAACGTCAAAATCAATCAGTTTACAAATCATGCACTGTGGTAAAAGCGTTTTGAGGTGATGACAGTATTGTACAACAATACATGCAAAACTGTCTTGATTGATAATACGCCACTGTATTCATAATTAGTTTGAAAAGGAATAAAAGTTATTGCCGTTTTACTACCTCTAATTTCAGCTTTAAACTGCAGCGAATTGTGTGTATAGGTACGTTTTCTACGTTTTGCAAAAACATAGATAGAGATATGTAGAGTGCTGCAGTGATGAATTATTTATTTTTGTAGGTCAATCCGGCAGTTAGCACAATGGTTCCCTCGACAAAAACCCAATAGGTTTTTGAATTATCACAAAAAATAAGCTCTGTGATTAACAAAAGTTTATGATACGTGCACGTTTTTCCATCAAGATAATTTTCACAAATGAACACAACTGAATTTTGAGGCTGAAATACAATCGCCAGAAATGAAAAGCTACACTTATAAACAAACTACACCACGGTCGCTCAACTTCAGCGTCACCACCACCAAGCTTCCAATAACTCTTTCAGCCTTTGTTAAGAAAAAAAAAAGTTTTCCCTGAAAGTGAGTTAGAATAGTTTGCAAGAGCATGATTATAAACAAAACGATCTGTGAAAGCGGACTAATGAGTTTGCCTGTTCAGTGTGATGACCTTTAATGTCTCCAACGACGTCTGTGGTCCCATTTTAGGAACCTTTAAAAAAATCACAAGTGAGGTATTACTAGTGTGTTTTATGTCGCAGAATAAAACTTGAAAAGATCTCAAGATTGTGTTCACCACCACAGACCTTATTTCAGGCTTTTAACCCCATTGACATCAGGACGATGGAACTGGAAGTGCTAAAATGCTAACTTGTTTCTGGGGTTTGGCCTACAAAAATACATCATCCCTGCAGCACTCTATTTTCAATGAGCCTAGGTTAAGAACTACAGAGCTAAATACCATGCTAATGCTAACTGCACTACAAAACGCATCATACAGCTATTTTGACTATTGGGGTGAAGTAGTTCTCAAAGATGTAATGATAAACATGACAAACTAGGTCAGCAACAGAGATACTTTATAATTGTATTTAGGAATGACAAACAATTTACTATATTCACTAATATATCACTAAAGTTGTGTGTGTGCGAGACACAAGGAGAGACTTAGGGAGTATTAGGCTAGTCATGTGACAGGTGATCAATCTGCACAAGACTGATATTAGATTTACTGCCCACTCACCCCAAGTGCATTCTGGGTAAATGCCGTGGGCTCTGCAAGCTTCTATCTGCTACTATTACAGCCCCCAGAGGGAGGGAGAGAGAGAATCTACCGAGAGAACTGGAAGAGGGAGTTCAGCGGGTGAAGTTAGACATCAGTGGAAAGACTTGAAAACAGTGAAAGAAAGAGAATGGAAGATATTCGTCAATCTGTGAAAGATTGATTTTATTTTATCATCTGTTTGATGATGCAGCGTTAGATGGAAGAGAACAATCAAGCTGAGATCTCTCGTCTCGTCAGTAATCCAATCAGACTTGAACGCTGAACTGCTCCCTGCAGCTGCCATCAGATCACACTTGATTATTATCCTGAGAAATGGTATCCTACTGTTTTCAGACAAGTTCCCGCATCCTCATAATTTCACATTTCAAAATGCGCAGTGGCTTTTAAAAAATAGGTTACTTGATATGTTTAAAACATTTTAGCCAAATGTGAATGCATAATAAAAAGGCCTCATGTTTTAATACACATCCATTATATATTTATAATATATTAAGTATTATATAAACTGTGTATAATATATATGAAATATAAGGAATAATATATGCAGTATCGTTCAAAGTTTTTATTTTATTTAATGTAACACTTTCAGAATGGGAAAGAAAGGTGATTTAAGCAATTTTGAGCGTGGCATGGTTGTTGGTGCCAGACGGGCCGGTCTGAGTATTTCACAATCTGCTCAGTTACTGGGATTTTCACGCACAACCATTTCTAGAGTTTACAAAGAATGGTGTGAAAAGGGAAAAACATCCAGTATGCGGCAGTCCTGTGGGCGAAAATGTCTTGTTGATGCTAGAGGTCAGAGGAGAATGGGCCGACTGATTCAATCTGATAGAAGAGCAACTTTGACTGAAATAATCACTCGTTACAACCGAGGTATGCAGCAAAGCATTTGTGAAGCCACAACACGCACAACCTTGAGGCGGATGGGCTACAACAGCAGAAAACCCCACCGGGTACCACTCATCTCCACTACAAATAGGAAAAAGAGGCTACAATTTGCACGAGCTCACCAAAATTGGACAGTTGAAGACTGGAAAAATGTTGCCTGGTCTGATGAGTCTCGATTTCTGTTGAGACATTCAGATGGTAGAGTCAGAATTTGGCGTAAACAGAATGAGAACATGGATCCATCATGCCTTGTTACCACTGTGCAGGCTGGTGGTGGTGGTGTAATGGTGTGGGGGATGTTTTCTTGGCACACTTTAGGCCCCTTAGTGCCAATTGGGCATCGTTTAAATGCCACGGCCTACCTGAGCATTGTTTCTGACCATGTCCATCCCTTTATGACCACCATGTACCCATCCTCTGATGGCTACTTCCAGCAGGATAATGCACCATGTCACAAAGCTCGAATCATTTCAAATTGGTTTCTTGAACATGACAATGAGTTCACTGTACTAAAATGGCCCCCACAGTCACCAGATCTCAACCCAATAGAGCATCTTTGGGATGTGGTGGAACGGGAGCTTCGTGCCCTGGATGTGCATCCCACAAATCTCCATCAACTGCAAGATGCTATCCTATCAATATGGGCCAACATTTCTAAAGAATGCTTTCAGCACCTTGTTGAATCAATGCCACGTAGAATTAAGGTAGCTCTGAAGGCGAAAGGGGGTCAAACACACTATTAGTATGGTGTTCCTAATAATCCTTTAGGTGAGTGTATATACACTGATTAATCTTGATAATGTCAGATAACCTTGATAGTATGTAATGGATTACAGTCAACCAATCAGCTGTCAGCTGTTAAATTTAAGTACACAATTAGATAATCCTAATTTAGGTCAACCAATGACCAAGCAGTGCTTAATTTTGTTCAGTCTGTGGTGTAAAATGTCGCATTAGCAATTAAAGAAAAAACACTTAAGCAAAACATGGTCAGGTCAAAGTATCTGAATAATTTTGGTCCCAAATTTGTATTTTTAGTGATAGTCCACTGAATGAAGAATTTTTGGGTAAATGTCAAAGTTGACTTTATTTTTGCTATTCTCACTTACATAAATGAACTATAGTATCCTGTACCCACTAGTAAACAATTATATCTGGTGTCTGAATACATTTTGGTTTGACTGTATATTGAGAATATAATTCCATTTGACAATTCCCCCCACTCTTCCTAAAGTGTTTTTTCATCTGCCGTTGGTCTCTCTGGGTTGACTTGTATGCACTCAGGACTCACGAGAATGTGTTCATATTGTTTGAGAGTTGCAGTCGGGGAATAACATAAATATTGAACTATACCGTCTGCTACCTTGCAAAGGAGAGAACGAGAGATTGATGTCTAGAGAGTGAGAGACAGACAGAGATAGAGGACGAGGGATTATACAGTTATTTCATTCTCTTCCTCTATTTTACTTAGTTTAATTGTTAATTATTTTTTAATGAGCTCTGTAGAAACCAGTCTTTCCTTCTCTAAATCACTGTTTCCTTCACTCTCTCCTTTCTCCCTTCTGTGTGTAGGACACTTTTAACAGGGATCTCAGCAGGAGAATTCTCTTTCTCTCACTGTCTCTCTGCTCTTTCTGCCCCCTAACTCACTCTAATTCCCAGTGATCTGTAGGGGGGAAGTTTCAGGGTGGTTTCATTCATGTCCTCTCATTTGTCTATGTCAGTAGAGTAGCCTCTCTCTCTCTCTCTCTCTCTCTCTCTCTCTCTCTCTCTCTCTCTCTCTCTCTCTCTCTCTCTCTCTCTCTCTCTCTCTCTCTCTCTCCTGAATACCTGGTGTGGCCTGTAATTTTTGCTGACTGCACTTATAATCTAGTGCACAAAAATGTTAACATATACATTTCATGTATATGTAATTTTAATTAAGTCAGTACTTTAATTGTGTGAAAATACTTGTACCAAAATTATATAGAAGTATGAGCAGAAAAGGCCCAAGTGCAATTTTCTTTTGACGGTTGTAGGGGTTTTGACAGCTTGACGTGAAAGTTTAAATTATTTTAATAATTAACAATGATATGATTTAGGTTAAATGAGAATGATGTAGAATATGAGACATTTTCCTGTTTTAGTACCAATCTAATACCTTGGATATATATATATCATCACACACACACACACACAAAGAAACAAAAAGACCAATAATCAAAAATATAAAAAACGAATTTATTTAAGTTGCTTAAGACAGCATAAAAGCCTCTATAAACACACAAAACTAAACGTATCTCACACAAGTGCACAAACATGTCTCTGAAATGTTACTGGTATCACGCCAACATTAATTCCTAAACTGTAAATCATTTTAATCGTCTAAAGGGTGTGTGTTGTCTGAGAAACTGAAATGCACTTATGCACGACATTGAGAGAGAGAGAAAAAATTGAACAAGGCAGTTATATTTTTGTGTGTGTCTGTGTGAAACATCTTTTCTGAGTTTTAAAGGAGGGCGACTGTATGAAAAGTGAGGCCACAGTCGCAGAGGTTCATTTGGGAGCAGCTTGCTCCACTGCTTATTAAATCTTAATGTATTTATGATGAAGCCACACAGACATGATAGCAAAGATGAGGAACCTGCTTTACTTCCTCACTCTGAGGCTGAAACACTCGTCCAGAACTCGCAGAACCTCGCTCTTAAATTCTGTCTGACGCTGGAAAACCAGCCTGCTGGAAATGTGACCTAAATACCACACCACATGCTCACTGAGTCTCTCTCTCTCTCTCTCACACACACACACACACACACACACACACAGTCCACAGCACATATTGCCTGTTTGCCCCTCAGCCGGCACATACAACATATCCAACGGCATATAAAACAGATGAGAGGTCATGAACTGTCCAGAGCATCTCTCTAATGAGAGAGTTTATGAGTTTGTTTATTCAAACAGCAACCGATTGCACTGCATTCATCTTTGAGTGTCTTCCAAAAAGGATTTGTTGAGGTTAAAATAAGGTGTGCCTGATAATTAGAGCATTTATACTTATTACGAAATTAAAAAGCACAAATGCATAAATATACATAAATATTATCATTTATAATCCAAAAATAAAAGACTGAAACAGAATGACTTATAATTTTCTCGGAGTCTGGCTGGCTAAAGTCTTGGCCGGACTCTGACGTTCTGCTCACTGCATTTCATAATGGTGGTGAACAAACTTGAAACTCTAATTCAGGAATGACTTTCCAAATGCACTGCAGCAGTATTCCACAACACATTAAGAATATATAAATGAAGGTTTTATGTGGACTAAGCAAATGGAAAGATTCTGAAAGGCCTGAAAACAAGCGAGAAAAAAAGTCTCTTATAAATCAACAAGATTTGTGCAACTTATTGGGAAAAACCAAAGATTTATTCTGGATGTGAAACACGACCAAACCCTGTTCCAAATTAATCTTGACCCATATGAATCATATGAATCTCTCTCTCTCTCTCTCTCTCTCTCTCTCTCTCTCTCTCTCTCTCTCTCTCTCTCTCTCTCTCTCTCTCTCTCTCTCTCTCTCTCTCTCTCTCTCTCTCTCTCTCTCTCTCTCTCTCTCTCTCTCTCTCTCTCTCTCTCTCTCTCTCTCTCTCAAAGAGAGGTGCTCTACGGGTCAGGCCTTTATTGTGATTGCCATGTTGTGAAGTGGACTTCTTCAAAATTTTAAAGGTCACTGAACTGCAGTCATTTAGATTTCATTTTTGAAATAGTGCCCTTAAACAGATGAGTTCATGAACCGTCACTGCATCCTGTTTTCTGTGGAAACCTTTTGACAAATCTGCACCAAAGGACCAAATTCTCAGCAGAACACCCTGAAATTCACCAATCATCAGTCCATTTATGTTAATGCTGTTATTCGCTGTATATGAGACCCAGGCGGCATTGCTGACAGCCAGACTTATAAGCTCATCGTGGTATCATCTTGGGAGACCATGAGTGTTTAGAGTTTTGATGAGGTGTGTGTATGAAGTTAGATAAGATTATTTATATGACTGTATAAACCAACTCGCCGTTGTCAATGAGTTGTCAACACACATACACACACACACACACACGCACACGCACACACACTTGAATATGTGGTTTACGGGGACTCCCCATAGGCCTAATGGTTTTTATACTGTACAAACCGTATATTCTATACCCCCAACCCATCACACAAAATTTTTGGCATTTTTTGAATTTCAAAAAAACGGTTTAGTATGTTTTTAAAGGTGCAGTATGTAATATTGACAGCTAGTGGTTGAAATGGGTACTGCAGTCCAAATTCAAAATATTGGAGAGAGTTGTTTCCCCCACTCACACGGGTTGCCAGATTGAGGACACGCAACAAGAACGAGTGCAATTGACAATGGAAGGCGAGGATACTGTGTTTTAATATGCCCCCTTTCATAGAGATTTTTAGATGGATGCTGAGGCTTTTTAGGTCAGGAAAGCCAGTTCATTTGCTGGCTTCCATGGTTGCAATGCGCTGTGTTTTCTGCCAACTGGCAACCTGGGGTGTTGAAATACTATTGGGTAAATTCACAGCGGACGGAATCACACAGACCAAAACAAAAACAGACATCTGACACAGAACACACATTTCACAAGTAGAATAACTGGCTGTAGCGTTGTTTTACAGAGAAACAAGTATGTGGCCATAGCATGTTTCCTAAATATCTGCAAACATTTTTATGATTTAATTCAGTCAAAAAATGACATACAGCACCTTTAAGCCATTTGGTTTACGAGGACACAGGAAGTATCCTCATAAATCATGTTTACGTTGTAATACCCATGTCATACATTTGTGTCCTCATAAACCACATATACCTGTACACACACAGACAGACAGACACACACACAGATCTCTGTGGATACAGTCAGACTGCCAGGCTAGGCATGTCAAAGTGAACCCAGCAGAGTGAAATCACTGTTTCAGCAGATTTCATTTGGACAATGGCTAATCTTGTTTGTAAAAACCTGATATTATATTCTTTAAAAATGCATCGCTTGCCATTGTCTGATTTCTGTGTGTTTGTATATGAGATGATCGCATTTCTTGTTTTCCTGGAACAGTTTAAGAATGTCACACAGATCTGCTCTGACTAAAACAAACTTGTTTAAAGGAAAGCAAAAACAAATTGATGGCAGAACACAACTCATCAGCCAAAGTAACACATTTTTTTTTAAGAAGAAATATACAGTTTAAAGAAAAGTACGTCATACCTTCGCTGTTAAACTCGACAAATAGCAAAGGCTCTTTAGCACATATCTGACATAAAAGTCACTGAGGGATGGAAAATACTCTATCTTTCTTGGTTGAGGGATTTTTACCACAACAGACTATTCAAAGAATTGACAAAAAGATGCACAGGCAGCACAATAATCATATTGGTTTTCATCAGCACATCATGGTTTAGTCTTTCCAGTTTCATCTGTTCCTACCAGCTGATGAAATTCTTGATGTTGTTTGTCTAGAAAGCATCTGCCAAGAATATGCACAAGTAATAATGATATATGAAATTAAATGTGTTGGTAACTCTGCCAAAACAACCACCGTCAATAAGTTTTCCCCTATAAATACAAGACATAATGGAAAATGTTTTAACCATCTGATTAATATATAAAATGTTTTAATTAAATTGCATAAAATAATGTCAAACTCTCTTGGCTGTGGTGATGTTCACTGTATGTGATATGAATTCAATGGAACGGAGAAAAAAAAAGTCAAACTATCTTGGTTTTGGTGATATCTTTGCTGTATGTGATATGAGTTCTACTTTTGCTTTTGCGTCAAACTAGGTTCTACTTCAGTCCCTCTGCGGACTACGAACCTCATTCGTTTCCTCTATCCCTATTCTCCTCCTATGCATTATATTAATTGGCAAACTAGTGAAATTTATTTAAAGAGAAAACTCTGCACCAAGGAGCTCATTTAGCACTCCAGGATATTTGAATATTAATCACAATTAAGATGATGAATGGTACATGTGTGCTAGCCCTATCTTTGGAGATAAATAGCATTAGCATGTGCCAAGCATATTAAAATTGTGTTTCAGGATAAAGCAAATTAGCCAGAGAGCTGCTAATGCTAACTTGGCTGATATGTTGCTGTAGTGTCTGACTCAGGTACAAATCATCTGTCCTGCAGATGATGTTTAAACTCAATCCATGAACGTTATGGGAGGTCGTAAGAGGTTGTATAGTGTTGGAGTGGCAGCCAATAAACTTTAAAACAGTAATAAGAGGTTGAGGCGCAAGGACATTAACTCTGCCGGCTTTTTGGTCTGTAACTTTTAGGTATCACCAACAGACTATATTGGGTGAGGAGGTCCATGTTATGTTCCTCATATATTAGGCAGCTGTTAACACATGCTTTATAACCATGGAAACTGGATATGGAGATGAGATTACTATGTTCTGACAATTTGTCTGTTCTGTTCTGATCTGTTCTTTTTTTTCTTTGCTTTTTTGGGTTTTGACTCTGTGCCTGAAACCATAGAAAAAGGACATGAAGAAAATATGATAAAATATGTTCAAATCCCTAGCGTATACAAACAAGCAAAGTAAAAATAATGTTGTTTTTATACTAAAGTCATGGGGCCAGATTCACTAACAGCTTGTGCTAGCGCAAAACCCTCTTTTGGCGTTAAAAAACTACTGTCAGGACTTACTAAAAACATGCAGTGAAAAATTAGAGCTGAAAGGGCGTGTTATTTTGCATCTGACCTTATTGCATATGCATTTGTAGGAGTTTCCCTTTCAGACGCAAAATTTATGGGAGGAAAGTATTTAAATGAATCATGCAAGGTGATTTACTTAAGTTTGTGCTTGTCAATTTACTTGCATTTGCCCATTATTTACCGCCCAAAAAAGTTATGTTTTGAATAAATTTCATGGTCAAAAAAAATAATTGACATATACATGAATTGTTGTAAGATCAATAACATGTATTTAGAAAATAGATAAGTTTAATTTAAGCAAGCAATGAGAACAAACTAATTATGTTACACTGTGAAATTGTATAGAAAGCAATACATTATTATTTGTTATATTTGTAACACATTAGGTTATAGTACTTTTCCTACCATAAGCAAAGACTCATTCTTCTTCAGAGTGTAAGCGATATGCCTGATGCTTGACCTTTTTTTAAACAAAAAATGCTACTTTTGGCATTTTAAATGTTCAAATCTTTTGTATGCAGAATAATGTATTAACAACATAATACAATAATATAATAATCATATTATAATAATAATAAAATCAAAACAAATCTCAGGGTGGACTAATAAAAAACATTTTCAAAAAAATAAATAAAGAAAGAAAATGATATTACAATGTAAATGTAACAAGTACAGTGTTAGTTTACTTGCTGCTTGAAAAAGTCACCATATTTGAAAAACATCAATGATTGAGATGTCTAACCTAAGACTGAAAATAAAAGTGAACGTGATGTGACTCTCCCTGATGGCTTTGACGGAAATTCAGTCTATAGTCACCTGATACATTGAAATTATGTTTCACAATCATCTCTGTTTGGCAGCTCCCGTGCATGAGCACTGATGCACTGCATTGCAAAACAACCCTCATGGGAAAGGTGATGATGCTGTCTGTCTCATAATGCTGATCACATGTTATGAGCATCTATTTAGAAATACTAAAATTAGCCTTGTTGTTTCATTTAATTCAGACGTGGTACATGTTCCATCAGCTCGCCCTCTTTGATCTTACTGTTAACATTTAATGTTTACCATGTCCTCAGACAGTACAGAGTACTCACGCTGTTCAACCCTACGGTTACGCTACGGGAAACACGTGGCATTTCAACCCAACACACAATCAACACGCAATACTCAGGAATTTTCTTAACATAATCCAGGGTTACTTTAAAACCATAAAATAACTGAAATAAAATATATGTATAAAAAACGTAAGCCTATTTTATTTCAGCTACTTGCCAAAGCAACATTTAAGTTAAAGTACTAATAAATAATTAAAATTAAAAACTAATAAAAACTATATAGACATTAAAACAACAACAAAAATGACAAAAACACAACAAAATTAATTAACACTAATACTAAAAGAACACTTACATAATCTAATGATAGCATTACTTTAAACATTACAGACACTTATATTAGATAACTGATTTCTAAGAGAAAATATTCAAATAAAAAACAAAAACCATCACATGTAGGGTAATAAAAATTATGAGTTTGATTCATACATTGATTCATGTTTTTCAGGATATATTATCCACTGCTGTAATTTATATACAAACACTTTCCTCTGTTCATTTTTTAGCAGCAAGAAAACTGATTTCTTGTCTAATTAGTATGACATATTATTTTTTACTATCAGTAGTACTTATTAATGATCAGTTTTTTTTTTTTTTTTTTGCGTAGCTCACTAATGACACCTTCTAGCAACCAACAGAGACCGGATGACCTGCAGGGATAAAATCACACAAGACTACGAGAGAGAGTGTAGTATTAGTCTGTTATATGTCATCGTATAATCTGAGCATCAAAAATAAACCCTTAAAAACATAAAAGTGTCTGTGAGGAACACAAAAGTTTTAATTATGAAGCAGCATCTAGGAACAGCCATACGCCTTGCTCTCCATGTGTTTTTCCATTGTCTCCTTTTGCGTTCATATGTAAATTTCATGAGCTTATTTCATCCATTAGGCCCTGTTTACACCTGGTATGTTTTGGTCGATCGGATCACAGGTATATGAAGGAGACAAATATCTCTTTTTGTCTCTTTTGTCCACTTTCAACCACGTCTGTCCTGATTTCTTCGAGGGGATGGTTTATGGATGGGAAAGTGTATGAGTTTTTGAAGATCTTTCGATCTAATGGACAAAATAAGCTTGCAGAATTTACATATGAACGTGCCTGGGGACGATGGAAAAACATACGGAGAGCAGCAGCTTTGTGCTCTGAACCTGTCAGGCTAGCATGCTTCTGATTATGTTTTTATGCATAAAGTCAGTAGGCAGAGAGTAGGCGGTCTTTTGTGGCTGTTCAAACGCATTCGACCACTATGAAAGCAAACCAATCAAATGTGTTTTCGACTACCTCTGAAAGTGGTCGAAAGTGAAGCTCAAAATGTTTTAGACGCTGTTTACACCTGTACTTAGCGCCGTCCACTTGTGATCCGATCGACCAAAACACATCTTAATACCAGGTGTAAGAAGGAGAAAGAGAAAGTTAAAGTAGTTGTACTGTGGTGGATTTTTTGTGTAATTTTCCTATGGCTCCTGAATGATCAGTCACTCGGCATTTATGGCTGAGGTGATTAGCTCAAAAACTGTGTCCAGTGTCCATGAGCTAAGATAACAGATTTCACCAATGATGAATGGGATTGCTACTGATAGCTTATATATATCTCCTTAGTTTATAGTGAAAAGGTGACTTTTTTTGAGCTATAAATAGGAAATATTGTGCTTATATGATTTTACAGTTGCTTGCTTCTGCCTCTTTTCTTTCCAGGACACATGACATGAACTGGAACGGATGCTGTGCCTGTTAGTGAGCTAAAGTGGTCACAGAGAGGTCTGTCCTCTTATGAAGCCTGTTTTTTTAAAGCACTGCCAGTCATATAATATCAATGACAGCTACAGACATCTTTTTCTCACCCCTCACACGTACAAATATACATACTGCTCATGAATATGGTGTTAAATTTGGGGTTGTCAGTTCTGATGCTACTAAAGCTGTTGATAAGAACCAAATAGCCTCGACAAAGGACAAATTTGCCCTCAAAACAAACACAGAAAAAGACAAAAAGAGCAAGAGAGATGAAAGCAGACTATTCTACAGTGAGGTTTAAAATGAAAATGCTTTTATTTTGCATTTTTAAATTAATTAAAACATGGACATGTATGAAAAATGTGAATGTATCTCTTCCCCTTTTGCTTTAAGGCATGAACTCAAACCTGATAATCACATTTTCCAGCATGACTTGAGAATGATCCAAAGAGAACATTGTGCTTCAGTGGTCTCTAGTCACATGGTTCATGATTAGTGATCTAGAAATAGTGTAGAAGTAAAATGTTTTTTATGCATACATGATAACATTTTCATGTTTTAAAGGTGCAGTGTGTAATATTTATGAGGATCTATTGACAGAAATGCAATATAATAATATAGTTTTCAGTGGTGTATAAAGACCTTACATAATAAACTGTTATGTTATTATAACGTATGAGCCATTTCTATCTACATACACTGCGGGTCCCCTTATAGTGAAGTCACCATTTTGCGCCGTCATGTTTCTACAGTAGCCGTAAACAGACAAACTGCTCTACAGAGTGCTAGCTACTCTCTGCTGTTTCAGACGACGACATCTTTGTCCTGTTTCGGCCACCATAGCTTTTCTATATGCTTTGAAAGGGAGGGATGAGCTCACCGCTAGATCCCGCTAAAATTTACACAGTGCACCTTCAAAATGGTTTAATTTTTTTTTTTTATTAGATATTGAATCACATTTTCAATGTGGACCTTCAATGTTGGGTTTAAATTTTTTATGGGGACATTTCATAGACATAATGATTTTTATACTGTCCAAACTGTATATTAAATCCCTTAACCCTAAACCCATCACAGAAAACTGAATTACAAGGACATTGGCATGTCCTCATAATGTAGGGGCCGTGGCCTGAAACCTGAATATACACCACAGTATAAGGACTTTGCGTCCTCATAATGTAGGTCAAACCAGTGCACACACACAAGTACATGAATGGTTTTGAGACTGAAATGTCACTTGTGTCTCATCCTTTTGCATCAATCACAAACACCTTCTATTTCCCCCTCCATCTGTCCTTTCCTATAGGCAGCTGCTGTCTAAAGAGCAGGGTTTATTTTCTGTGTAGCTGAGACAGTCGAGATTGTCCTAAAACCACTGACCCTAAACTACTGCTTGTGTAAAAAAGCATCTTCCTGGTCTGTCTTAACTAAGTTATATTTATTTTGCCAACAACAACAACAACAACAACATCAAAAAAAGAAAAAAAAAATCTGGAAATTATGAACTTACACTAGTAAGATAAATGGTTTGAGGAGTCTTTGAGGAACTAAAATACTGCTGAGAGTAGAGAGGCACACATATTTGTTGACAAACAGGCATGAAAATGTGACATCAGAGCATTTTATCACAATGACATCTTTAATTAAACTGTCCATGAACACCATGGGAGAGAACACCACTGCTGCTGCAGAGTGTTTGTGTGTGTGTGTGTGTGTGTGTTTTAAACATTTTATCTTCCTTAAAATAAATTTATTTTAACTGATTTAAAACTATGTACTGTACAAACCGTTCATGAGCTTTGATATTATCTTTCAAACCTTGAGGTGTTTGCATATCTCTTGTGCACTGTAAACCCTAACGCTCAAAATAAGGAATTGGTTTGAGTAGAGCCAAGTCAAATTAAACAAATTAGCTCAATCAAATGAACTTTTATGAGTATTTAGAACTTTCTTTTTCTTTTGAGTTCTCAAAACTCACATTTTAAGTAATATGAATTGTTTCATTGTTTTGAGTTTTATGAACTTGTTTTTTTTCATTTAGACTAACTTAAATATAACCAAAACTGGGCTGGGATTTCTTTCCCCAGCATGCTTTCTTATGACACTCAAAAGGGACAGTATACAGCCAAAATAAAGTGTTATATTATTATTTATTTTTTTGTGCAAGATTAATGTTGGAGATTTAGTAATGTTTAATGTTTTGTTATGCTAGTTTAGAAGAGTTTCTGTTATTCAGGTTTACAGTGTGGATGATTATGATTAATTAGTTAGTTTCAATAATTCAGTTATTTCTGTGAAAAATATGAAACTGTGAGTAGTCAATATACAGTAGCATGGCTGTTTAATGACTGTGTTCAGTGACAGTGGCTCAGAGTTTTATTTCTTCAGCAGAATTGTTTGTTTTTAATTTTTTAATATCAACTTTCAGTGCAAATCATGTCACTGTTTCATACCAATCCACTAACTTTACTTAAATTGTGGTTTGTCAATGTGCAAGAGACAAAACGAAGTGAAGATATGAGGATGAATACCAAACATTCAGACAGGATTAGTAACTTGTATGGGAAGGTATCTATGTCTGCTTCGTGGCCGTGTAATGTCAGAAAAGAAAATATCAAATTCAAAGCAACACCATGAAACAAAGAACGCAACACTTTTGAAAATTGCAAACAGAAGATGTTTATCAACTAACCAGTTGCTGAGCTGGCTAAAGTTGAGTACCGCTGCTACACACACTTAAGACACGTACTTAAAGTACTTAAAGAAAGTACTTTCCTTTAAACTTTCCATTTAAGCATCAGTGTATGATGCAGGTCTACTGAATCAAAGCATCCATGTGGCTCCTTTTGTAAATTTGATGACAGTTTAGTGAATCATCTTTTGAGTTTGTTCTTTTAAATGAGTGTGAATGAGACTGATTCGGTCAGAGCAGTTAAGACTCATTGAATCAATTTTTGATTCTAAATGAGCTAGAAACCTGTGAACTCAAAGCCCACTTTATATTAGGTGGCCTTAAATACTATGTACTAACATTTAAATTAATCATTTGATACAATGCACTTATTGTGTACATACATGTTTTACATTGTACTTACATTTTACCTGCATGTAATTACATCTGTAATTAATTTATGTAGTTACATTTATAGTTACACTGTTGACACTTCCCTTACACCTAACCCTACCCTTAAACTTACCATACCACCACACCTGTCCATAACTTTACCCGTATCCGATCTCAATATCAGCAAAAGTATTTTGCAATACAATATGAACACAATAAGTACATTGTACTTATTTTTTGATGTAAGTACATAGTAGTTAAGGCCACCTAATATAAAGTGGGACCGAACAAAGAAATTATTGAACAGGTGTTATTTATACATCGCAATAGTTTTATAAGTGTTCAGATTGTTAGAAGTTGATCATTATGACTTTATCTTTTATCTGCAGCAGCCGAATGTGTGGAATTTTAAAATGAATCAGTCGTCCTGTTTTAAAGTTCACAGTGGTTTAACTAGTCTGCCTTAATCCACTTTCAAAGTCACACTGCGAATTTATGGGCTACCCTCTGACCTTATGAATTACAAACACATGCACACACAAACACGCACACATATGAGAGATCAGAACCAAAAGGGAACATGTGTAGGCAGCGAGAGGGAATGGGTCCATGGATGATGTCCAGACTTCACAGGCTTCAAAAGAGAAAGAACAAGATTAAGTTTGTGAATGGAAAGGAAGACAGAGAGACATGGAGATATGAAACGTAAGGTTTGATTTATAGTTTAACCTACTTCATTTTTTCTCTTTTTCTATACACATATTAATTTTTACTTTATCACACTTTATCACTCGTTTAGAATTGACTTAATGCTACAGTAGCTGTACAAAAACAAAAAAGTGATAACAGAGATGAAAATGTGGAAAAAAACGTAAACGGAAAATATAAGCAGATTTACTTGATTATTGTATTTTCTTTTTGGTTTACTGCTTATTCTGTCATCATTTACTCAATCTCATGTTGTTCCAAACCTGCATGACTGACTTTCTGCTGTGGAACACAAAAACATTATATTTTGAAGTATTATATTTTTAACTGTTTTGTCAATACAATAAAAATCATTGGGGTGAATATGGTCACCTGATAAATGATCAGGTGATAGTATCATACATCAAGAGCTGAGGTTGTGTATGTGTGGCATTATAATGTAGGCTATTCATGTTTGTCTCATGAGTTCATGTGATGATTCATGTCGTGTTGCCAATAGTTCAGACAATAAGAGTGTGGCTCTCAATGAAATATAATCTCTCTTATAATATCTGAGATGAACCATTTAAAACCATGCAAATTTCAACTCTTGATATAGTTGATATAACTTAAAGTCGGCATGAAACAGTCTTACCCCCTATTGTGATGTATATTAAAGCCAAATGGCTTTTCAAACTAGAAAAAAATGTAAGCCGGGACTTGATTTTGTCCATCGGGAATTGATTGGATCGTTGGATCATTGTGGTTTGTTATTACTGCGATCTCATGTGAGTGACAGGTTGTCCCGCCCAGTAAACACGTCATCAGAGATGTTGCTGCAAGAGTAGGGTTGTTATTTTGATTAAAGATTACGAGCACACACAAATTAAAAAATAATAATAATAATAATGATGTGCATTGATAAATCATTTAATAAATATTGCAATATTCAAAATAAAAGAAGAATAGATGAAGAATTGTAATTTTTGATTTCACGGTGACTTTACAATGACTACAGATTTTAAATCATCCCAACATGACATTTTAAGTTCAGTCAACAGTGCTTTTAATGTGCTGAAGAAGCACAATTCTTGAACATTTTGTCACAAATTTCATTATGATAAATCCACTTAAATTTGTAAAATGGAAGTTAACTTCATTTTGACTACACTAATTATCGTTAATATAATTAACAGGACAGTGTATCTGTAGTGCATGCTTTGGGTGGGACTGAATTAAAATAGTACATTTTGAAATTGAGTGTTATTTTATAGGTTAAAGAGAAAGACTTGTTAGTGTTTACTGTTCAGTTATGTTGAAGATTTAGAAGAGTTTCTGTTATGTTTTTGAGTTTTGAAGTTACCATTGTGCAGAAGAGTGGTGCTTAGGCTGTGGGTGGTTATGTGATGACCATGATGTGTGTTGTTTCACTCAATGAGAAATAACTGTGCTAACGCCAGTTCTGAAATCAGACTCTTCTTACTTGCTCATTCTTTATGTTGTAATAATAAACTATATTGACTCTAACATACTAACATGCTAGTTAGTATGACACAGGAACTTAAAGGCCCACTTAAGTGTCTTGAAACGTGCAGCATTATTCAATGTGTTGATGTAATATCCACTGAAACAGGAAGACAGGCCGGAACATATCGTACCGCTCCTCCCCTTTTTAAAATAGCCAATAGCGTTTCGTTTATATAACAGCTCGGTCAGAGCAGTTGATCTTGGTGAAGCCACAGTTTCCTCCTAATCTCTAACCGTTTCTCTTTCTGATCTCCTCCATATCGCTTTAAAATATAGCATTATGTGTAGAATTCAAATGGGTCCGATACGTGATTTATTATGTGGTATGTGCCGACTATGATCCGCTCTGCGCTATCGTGTCTCTGGACCGGAGCAGACTACGTGAGCACTGCGGCGGTTCACACATGAAACTAGGCTTCATTTGCCCCAAAGGAAATAATAATTACACTGTCTGAATTGTTGCTATTGAATGTGCTATTCACCATATAGAAAATAATAAATATGTCAACAAGTGACAGATTTTAGCCACAGCTTCAGCGTCTATTTCTAATGTATTGGGCGGGACACTTTAGATTCTAGAGAGCATTTGATTGGACAGAAAATCTGATGAGAAGCTGAAGTGCAGAGTGATGTCATCAAAATCATTGATCCATATTGGCAGAAGTGAGAGACTGTCAGTTTTGAATGCTTATATCTTCTAAATATGAATTTTGTCATTGTTTTAGAGCACACTAGCTTATTTATAACAGTAAGACAAACATATTCATATTAAAAAACTTCAATTTTGGATTTCATAGGGATTTTAAATTTATTAAGTTGGTTCAACAAAACATTCTTTGTTTAAATTAACTTGTTTTTTTCTTCTTGTGCCAACATATACTAATAAGTTTTCCTTAATTTAATTAAGTTTTCTGAACAAACAATTTTTTTGAGTGAAGCCTAGCAAACTGCAAATTATATATATATATATATATATATATATATATATATATATATATATATATATATATATATATATATATATATATATATATATTTATTTATTTATTTTTATTTATTTTTTTTCCATAATCTTGAATAGTCTCAGATGGGATATGCACAACAGGTCCATCCCATATTTGGCTCCCACTGGTACAGTGTCCTCATTAGATATAGTTTCTTTCTTCAGGAGAATCTAAAGCACAAACGCCAGAGAAGAGCATCTAAGGCTTAGACAGAAGGAAGAACACTTTAATAAATCTCTGCAGTCCATTCAAACACACACACGTACACACGTTAGACTCGAGTTTATGGAGGGTGACACACACACATGTGGCTGAGATTAAGTGATATCATGTATCAGCAGTGATGACTTTACCAGAACTCATATTAGTAGCAGGCATGACACTACAGATATCACACACACACACAGACACACACACACAGACACACACAGACACACACACAGACACACACAGACACACACAGACACACACACACAGACACACAGACACACACAGACACACAGACACACAGACACACACACACCAGGGATTTTCCCAGCCAATCAATGTAGAAAGATACTCATGCTATCCAATTTTCAATTTAATTAAAGATTTCTTACAGAATTTAAAATTAATTGTTTGTAAATACGATGGAGGAAACAGGAAAGGAAATCTTGACACAGTGTATTTGTTTGTGTATGAATGCCTGCCTACATACGTATGTTTAACTGAAGGTCTATGTATATTTGCAACAGATGCAACAGCTATGTCGATACTTGCATATTACACAGCTAAAATGGCACACAACATAATTTTGTACACGCACACAAAAGCAAACACATCCCTCTACTCCAAATTCATGTGTGGACTTACCTCTACTGTCGTTAATTATAACCTAATTATAGTCATTACACACTAACCCTAGCATAAATATATATATATTAAGAATTAAAAATTGTAAAAAAAAAAAAATATATATATATATATATATATATATATATATATTATAGTCATTACACACTAACCCTAGCATATATATATATATATATATATATATATATATATATATATATATATATATATATATATGTATATATATATATATATGTATATATATATATATATATATATATATATATATATATATATATATATATATATATATATATATATATATATATATATGTATATATATATGTATATATATATATATATATATATATGTATATATATATATATATATATATATTTTTTTTTTTTTTTTAATTCTTAATTAAGACATTATTTACTCAAGGTGGTTTGGTCAGGTTGTGCTATTCTTCAGTGTATGTTTTCCGATACACACACACACTCACAGGTTTTTCTATTCTTCTGGGGACATTTGCAAAAATTTCATCCCCACAAGAAAAGCAAAACCTGCCTACAAACCATATGTCAGAAACCTTGTTAACGCTTGAGTAAACACCACTAAAGAGAGACTATGTAAATAAGAGCTGTTCACTGACATGGTACACAGACAAAAGACAAAACATGAAAAAAATAAACAAAACTATTTAGAGCCTGAAGGATCTACACAAATGATTTTCTCTGAAAAGACAAATAAAAACAAAAACAATAAAACAAAAAGAGAACAGTTTCATGAAGATCTAAATAATTAAAAACAATGTGTTAACCGACAATTTCCAATTAATTATTAAAGCAATCCTGTGTCAGAATTATTGATATTATTTTTAAGATGACACACTTGTGAAAAGAGTTTTCCAGTTGGAACAGATTGATTGTGGTACCGTGCATGACAAAGACACTAACACTCATGTGAGCCCCCAGATATTATTACATTAATTCAAACGTACAGTTTTAGGTCACCATCTTGTATACAAATGGAAAAACTCTGAACTCAGAGCAGCTAAGAGCATCAATCCTGAGCTCAGTTTACAGTAGGACATTCAAGGGTGATTTTCAAAAACCTCTAGTGAGTGAAATGCTTAGCTGATCATTAGCAAAGTGTGCTTTAAAAGTTTGCTTCTGTGCGCTCACAAAAAAAAAACTTAAGTTCTTATCAGTATTTCAGCCCAGAGGACATTTTCTCTTACTTCTGTAACTAACACACACATACCCCACCACCACACACACATAAAGCCCCGGAGCACAGTCTAGTCTCAGTAATTAAAAACGGCAAACACCTTTAACTTAAAACTGAAGAACTTTGTGTGTGTGTGAAATATTTCTCTGGTTGTTCCTGTTCTAACCTGTAATCTGAGTAGTGTATCTTTCACAATCTTTTAAACTGAGTAACAGCTGCCAACATGGACGATAAATCATAAAAAAATTTGGCCTGCTTTGGGACCGCAATTTACAAATGAGTCAGATATGTTAATTTTTTTAATATTTGTTTTATTTTGAACAACTGTAACTGTGAAGCCACATCAAGCCACGGACAGTCATTAAGTGTGAACGATGAACCATAAATTCTAATAGCTCTGTCACATATTCCCTGTGTGTTTGTGGACTTTTACGTTATTTTCTGTTGCATGTTTTGTATTGTAGTTTTATGTAGTTTTTCATGTGGATTTTCTGTAACGCAGAGTGTGGAATGAGCAGGCAGGGAAGCGAATCTAAGTGCAGGAACATTTAATGACAAAACTAGAAAAGAAAAAAAACCAAGAAACTCAAAATACCACATACATACATACACAACGACTGATCAAACATGAGTGGAACACAAGGACTATAAATACACAGGGAAGACTAGCTAAACAAGGTTACAAGGGGGCGTGGCAGATAGGAAACACCTGGGAAACTTAAATCAACATGAAAAACTACAAAAAACTACAATGCAAAACACACAACAGAAAATAACGTAAAAGTCCACAAACACACAGGAAATATGTGACAAGCTCACACATTTTTTTATTTAAACTTTTTTTTTGCTTTTCATACTATTTAAGTTTCAGTGACACTGTAACTACACAATTGTCATTAATAAAAATAATGACCTCAGGTGGCCCTGATTAAACGGTTTTATTTTTACATTTTTAAAAAATGTTAAAAAAAATGTAACGTTGACCATTTATAATTTATTGACCATAACATTAAAAACAAATATTGGCATATATTTGTACTGAGCAGAATTATAATATAATAGGTACGCATTTTTAAAATTACATTTTAATAACTCATAATGATGAAATACAAAAAGAATATCCATAAGTCATTGCGACCAAATTATTTAATTATGTGTTTGGTCAAAACCATTTTTTTTCATGTGAATTTAAATAGTTTACAAAAGTACAGTTTATGTGCACCAATTAGTTGTGTTTTTGACTAAGAAATATAACAATATGGTATTACATTATACTGTAATTTTGATTTAAAAAAAAAAAAAAAAATGTTAAAACAATGATACTTTAATCACAGTTTCCAGTCTAGAAACTAGTTAACTTTACTTAAATGTTTAAGTTCACTCTTTAAGGAGACTAAACAGGTTGAAATAGATTGAAAAAAATACTTCCATGGAGAAAGTGATGCAATTCTTAGTCCATTTTACTTACCAAATAAGTAGGTTTATGTTTTAATGCTATCAGTTTAATGCTTTTTAAATGCTATCAGTAAAAAAAAAAAAAAAAATCAATCACGCTAACGATGCTGAATGTCATGGATTTAGGTTTTCTCTTGTATAGTTAATGACAAAAAACACAAATTCACAACAGAGCAAGAGAAAGAAAAGAGCGCATATGGAAATGATCACAGAGATGTGATGGTTAGACGGAAGTGGGGCTTTATGATGGAGAGGAGCCTACTGAAGTTTGTTCTCGTACGTCTCTATCTACGGCCTGCATGGGGACGAGGCGAGGGAGGGAAAAACGCTTGAGACAGCACAACGTCTCAGCGGCAGCAGAAGCAGAGATGGTGTGCGTGCTTTATGGTAGATCGCTCTGCCATACGCGTTCACAGCATATAGACGGTAGAGGACATTCCGCTCGGAAAATACTTTAAGCTCAGAAACAGATCATTCCCATTACACTGACCTCCTGCCGCAACCCCACAACGGCGCTCCTTTGGCTTCCCCTTGCCTCATAAGTGCACACACACACACACACACACACACACAACTTGCAAAAATCTCATTACACACTTTCTCAAAGCAGAATGAAAAAAGGTGATAACATATGTCATCTCACAGACGTTTGCAATTTCCGACAAATATGCAGATGTACAGGCGATATTGCTTTGGGTCGTGCACTGTGTGTTGAGGTTATTGTTACTCTACTGTTAAAACTGTTGAACTGCTTTAGTTCGCTGTGCTTTGGGGGAGAAAATCTGGATCATATCTAAAGGGAACACGCAGTCACCGTGTCTTTCTCACGGGCCGTAATCCAACTTAAAAAATGAACACTCACACATACACCTCTGCAGGGTAAATTCTGGGCTCGGCTACAGGAGACAGAGGGGGGAAGTGTGGGATGATTGGTCTGATTAACAGTTAAATGGATCCAGAGGGCAGCACATCACTAAGAGTATTGTTACCCTATTTATATACAAAACACATCCTGCACTTAGATAAGAGAACACACACACGCTGTTTATCTCCCTATTTGTTTTTTTTTACACAGGATTTGGTGAACGCAGATCAGGATCGCAGAAAGCCTTTCAGATCTGCGGCGAGGCAAGTTTAAACTGTTAGAGTGGCGCAGTGCCAGGTCAGGTTGGCACCTCATAAACCGCTGGAAGTGAATAGAGGTGTGCATGTGTGCGTGTGTGTGTGCGTGTGTATGTGCATGTGCATGCACGTAGGTGGATGAAATTTAGCTCTCAAAGATATGGTTCAGCTGTAATTTTATCTTTTATTTTAATGCTTTATTTTGCTAATGGGGTTTCAAGTTTAAGCAGCGTTAATGACATGGAGACACCTCCCGAATGGAAAACCTGTGTGTGCGCAGAGAGTTATTCACGAACCATTGCTTTTGCTTTTTCTTTCACGAATGTGGCAGTCAAATACACACACACACATATACTTTTGGAATATGTGTAGTAGGCTTTTATTAAAGGAACTTTGTTCTCTGAAAGAATCTTTTTCATATTTTTCTTTTAACATTGTCTGTTTTTATTTAATTGTATTCGTCTTTTGTTCTTCTCTGTGTTCAGAGGAACAAGTGTAGCTGTCATTCTGTCTGCAGATCTGTTTGTACTAATTCTAAATCAATTTAGCCAACTAAACAAATACTAGAGAAAGTGTTCTGATCAGATCTGTTTTAAATCTAAAAACATTTTTTGCCAAATGAAAAAGGACAGAGACAGATTTAATGATTTCAGCTGTACGGAAAAATGACAGAAACCCTGCTTCCATATCCAAAGATTACCATCACACACATACAGTGAGATTGTGAGAAGGTAATTGACTGAGTCTTTGCACCTGTTTGGAGGATCCGTAGCCAGTCACGTCAATACAGATACTCTGATACAGTCAGTCATGTCTCTTTTATAGGACAAATATTTTACGTATTCCTTGGTCGTCCAAAGCACCATCTCTCTCCCTTGTGCCAAATTTCTGAAAGTGTCAACACAAATATTTTAACACCTTCTAAAAATTGTTTTGTTATTAAAAAAACTAATAATAATAATAAATAAAAAAAGAAGCAAAAACATATTTGTAAAGGGTGCAGTTGGGTGAACTACCCCTTTAAGGAGTTATGGTAAGACTTTACTTAAAGCCTTTATGTATAATGCATTATAAAGGTATTCATAATGTACATTATAATGCATTGTATCTTTGAATTATTAACTGTAAACAAAGTTAAAATGCATTATAATACATATTCCTTGTTCTCAATATTAGTATATTATGTATATTATGTATTATAACTGTTGTTACAATTTTTCATGAGGCCATACGGTGCATTATAAGGTGCATTACAAGGCATAATTATTGCATTAAAAATACTTATATACTTATATGCGTTATACATAAAGGCTTTAAGTAAAGTGTTACCAGAGTTACTTTATCTTTTCTAACACTTGACATAAATTTCATTGGTATAATTTAACAGTTTGTTTAGTTATATTGAATAACAATTAAGGGTCTCTTTCAGTCTTTCTCTTCTATCCACAATTTTCATTATACGGTTTAGTTGGACCAATTCTGACCACTTTCTTTTAAAGATTAAGATGTCTTCCAAGAACATGTCTATCATCTGCCTTGCTATATTCATATGTGCCTATATTTGTACGTGTCAGTCCTAAATCAAACACAGCAGCATGACCAACCCCTGCTGGTCAAACCCAGCGATATACACACACACACACATACACGCGCACACACACACACACGCACGCACGCACGCACGCACGCACACACACACACACACACAGGCCAACACACACTCAGGGCCAAAGCCCAGGCAAGCGGAACAATTTCTGGCCTCTAGAAATCATTTAGAAACTCTTTTACATCATTTCTGACCAAAATAAGCAGTAGAAGTGCATTTAATAGTGTTCACATCTGTGTGTCTGTGTGTGTGTCATACCAATGAAAAAACAAACACAACCATTTTTCCCCTCTTTCATGCTCGACTGCAGAGAGACGCAATTCTAATCCGGACTCACACGGTCATGAAACTACAGGAATTCGGTGCGAGTTTAATGCTGGACACAGACACACTCACATCTGTAGCCTGTTACTGAAAGCAGAGAGGTTATTTCAACAGGGTAATGGAAATAATGGCCACCAACACACGTATGCTGACACAAAACACATTTACACACACACACACACACACACACGCATGGAGCAGAAGGAGGGCTAGGGGGTACAGTGCCTCATGCTGACCTGTGTCAGTGTGATGAGGTGCAGTCATAAAGATAAAGATGGAATTTGAATCTGAGTGGATCCACAGGATACGTCTTTGTGTGTGTGCAAGAGAGTGTTTCTCTATGCGAAAAGTCCAGATTTCTGAAAAGGTCATTACAAATATACTAAAACCAATTTTTAAAGAGAGTTTTTAGTATTTTTAGGACTGAAATAGTCCAGCTCTGCCTGGCCGATTTTAGGTGAAAGATCTGCTGGAGACGTCCGACAAATTATTTAGGCGCGCCGAAAGAAATCCAAAGAGAAAGAGACAACCAGTATGGGAAAGTCCCAGAGCAAGTGGGGAAATTAATAAAATATAAGCTGAAATGTTTTACCAGATGAGAAGTCTATGTATGCATCATCTTTTTACTCTTTTAATTCCTTTTATAACTGTTTTAATTTTCCTTACTTTTATTTTGTGATTATTTTAATTCCCTTTTCTATGTAAAGCACTTTGAATTACCATAGTGTATGAAATGTGCTATATAAATAAACATGCCTTGCCTTGCCTATTAAAAAGATGTAATTAATATCTGAAAATGTCAAAAGATATTTGTAAAAGGTGCAGTTTAAAATTACTTTTTTGAGTTACTTGACAAAGCTTTTTGTATAAGCTGTATAAGCTTCATTTTTAGAAATGTTTAAAATATATATGTAGCAATGTTCGTTTGTGTGGGAGAAAGGAAGAAGGCAGGGTCGGCGATAAGCTGGAACTCGTGGGTTTTATTTTCACTAAAAACGTAACAGAAACAGGCGCCACGCGCACTCATTCAACTGAACACTCAAAAGACTCTCAACTCATCACTGTCGTCGCAGTTTCCTTCTCTCAGTCTCGCTCTGCCGGTCCCACGAGTCCTCAGCTTCCCTCTCTCCCGGCACTCTGTTCCTGCGTGGCTTTAAACCGGTCTCTCTGCGCCAATCACTGCAATCAGACACAGGTGTTTATCATCATGCACTTGACCTACTTTCTCACCGCTCGTCTCGTGACTCCCTCCGTCTGTGCAGACCTCGCGAAACCACGCCCCCCTCGCCACATACCTCCACCGCCCGACTCAGGCCGGGGAGCCATCCGAACAGAGGGTGAATTCCCGGCCCAGGAGATAATAGCAGAGGGTGAGGACGGCCCACCGGATCGCCAAGCACTCCTTTTCTATGGTGCTGTACCTGGTCTCTCTCTTCGAGAGCTTCCAACTCACGTACAGCACCGGCCGCTCCTCACCCTCTATCTCCTGGGACAGGACCGCCCCCAACCCCCTGTCCGATGCGTCAGTCTGCAAGAGAAAGGACAGAGAGAAATCAGGAGAGTGTAAGAGCGGTCCACCATACAGAGCAGCCTTTACTCGGGTGAAAGCCTGCTGGACCGTATCTGGGGCCTCCTTTTTAGTGAGGTCAGTCAGCGGGCTGGTGAGGTCCGAATATTTAGGCACAAACCTTCTATAGTATCCCGCCAGCCCCAGGAACTGCCTCACCTGGTCTTTGGGCGCGGACAGGTTGCAATGGCTGCTGTCTTACTAATTTGGGGACGCACCTGTCCATGCCCTAAGTGGAAACCCAGATACTTGACTTCCACACGCCCAACCGCACACTTCTTCGGGTTGGCCGTCAGCCCCGCCCCCCTCAGCGAGTTCAGTACCGCCCTCACATGCTGCATATGCCGCTGCCAATCATTACTATAGATGATGATATCATCCAAGTATGCAGCGGCATATGCAGTGTGCGGCCGAAGGATTCGGTCCATCAGTCGCTGAAAGGTGGCCGGTGCCCCGAACAACCCGAAAGGAAGCGTGACAAATTGGTGCAATCCAAACGGCGTTGTGAAAGCTGTCTTTTCTTTGGATAATGGAGTTAAGGGGATTTGCCAATATAAAACACAGCATTCACAGCATCCAAACAGAACCGAACTGAGCCGTCTGTTTTAGACACTAAAACTATCAGGCTCGCCCAGTCGCTATGGGATTCTTCTATTACCCCCAAGTCTAGCATCGCCTCTAATTCCGTCTGAACTACTTATTTCTTATGTTCAGGTAACCTATACGGCCGGCTGCGAACTACCACGCCTGGCACCGTCTTAATATGGTGCCGTATGAGATTCGTCAGCAAAATCTGCCTGCAACCTGGCAATGTCAGTGAGCTGGGAGGGTGAGAGATGATCTCCCCCTGGGGCCAGAGTGATCGGTTGGCATTTGGTGCTCGCTTCTGGCCCGAGATCATCCTCGTCTGATACCACCGTCGCCAGCATCACGGACTCGGCCTCATTCTATTTTTTAAGGAGATTGAGGTGGTATATTTGACGTGCCCCGTTCCTATCTGACCTCACTACCTCATAAATGAGATCTCCCACTCGTCGTGTGACCTCAAACGGTCCCTGCCACTTGGCGAGTAATTTTAAACTAGACGTGGGTAATAATATAAGGACTTTCTCTCCCGGTGTAAATTCTTGCAGTCTGGTTCGTCTGTTGTACAACCGGCTTTGTTTGTCCTGGGCCTGCAGCAAATTCTCCATTGACAGCCACCCTAGAGTGTGGAGTTTTGCTCTCAAGTCCAGGACATACTGAATTTCATTCTTGCTTTCAGATGACCCATCCTCCCAAGCTTCCCGTATGACGTCAAGCACCCCTCGGGGTTGCCGTCCATACAGGAGCTCGAAGGGGGAAAACCCTGTGGAGGCTTGGGGGACCTCTCTTACAGCGAACAACAGAGGCTCCAGCCATTTGTCCCAATTTTTTGCGTCTTCATGCACGAATTTACGAATCATGGTCTTTAACGTGCGATTAAATCGTTCTACCAAAGCGTCTGTTTGTGGGTGGTAAACACTGGTACGAATCGACTTAATGCTCAATAATTTGTAAAGTTCGCTTATGGTGCGAGACATAAACGCTGTGCCTTGATCGGTGAGAACCTCTTTCGGGATTCCCACCCGGGAGATTAAACGAAACAGAGCATCTGCTACACTCTTTGCTGAAATGTTGCGGAGGGCTACTGCCTCGGGGTATCGTGTTGCATAGTCTACTATGACTAATGCAAAACGGTGCCCTCGTGCGGATCGTTCTAATGGCCCGATGAGGTCCATACCAATTCGCTCGAAGGGGACCTGCACGAGAGGTAGTGGGCGCAAAGGCGCTTTTGGAGGGGCTGGTGGGATTACCAACTGACATTCACGACAAGTGGCACACTATCTGCGCACATTCTCGTGAATGCCCGGCCAAAAAAATCGGGCCATCAAACAATTTAACGTGCCGGTTTGACCCAAATGCCCGCCATGGTCTTTTATCACTGCAAAATAGGGATAAGCGAGTGGTCGCGCCGGTTGGAGAAGCTGTCCATCGATGGAACGGACCTGTTCGAAGGCATTTTTGAGCGATTTGTCCTGGGACTGTTCCAGAGGAAAATCATCACGCTCGGAAAGGATTAGCCAATCCACCGCGCTCCGTTCCTCCGACCCAGCCCCAGATGGCCCTGGCTCAGCCTCCCCTAACTGCTCGACCGCACCCTCACCCCGCTCTCTTTTCTCCCAGGAAACATCCAAAACATACAAATGTATCCCAACAAATCCTTGAACGCTGGCCAATTTGTCCCCAAAATCAGCAGATGTCGAAGGTGGGAACTAACCGCTACCTCCACACTATGTTTTATCCCCCGAAATTGAATTATGACCGGCACTAATGGGTACTTCACCACATCCCCGTGCACACACCTGACCGTAACCAAGCGGCCATTATCCAATGCCTCAGGTTGAATTAGGCTTTGATGAATGGAGGTCTGGTTACAACCTGAATCCATCAAAGCCTGATATGTACCCCCCTTAATACTCACGGGTATCTGGTACAGCCCGGCTTGATCGAGGGCAGCTTGTGGCGCGTCCAGGACCCGGACCAGCGTCCCCACCTCCATCACCGGACACCTGTCAATAAAGTGTCCCGGGTCCCCGCAGCGCCAACAAGCCGGCCCAGACTTCCCCGCCGCCTTAGTGGCAGGAAGAGGGTCAAGGGATTGACACGGAGAGAGTGGCGGAACGTAGCCGGACCCCTGGCCCGCACTAACTGGCCCCTCCCCCCTGGACGCGGTTCCCAGTCCCGCAAGCGCCTCCCCGCCCCTCCCTCGGGGCATCGGCCTTGGTGGCACTCCTCGGCGGGACCTGGGGAAAGGGACAGGCCTCGTCATAGAGGACGAGGGAGAAGGGGAAGAAAGGGGAAAAGAGGATGAGAGAGAGACCGCTGGAAGGGGTTCGCCGACCCCGGGGCATGCCACCATCTGGTCCTCCGCCAGTTGGATGGCCGAGTCCAGCGACGTGGGGCGGTGGCACTGGACCCACTGCGCCGTCTTCCGGGGCAGACGCGCTATGAACTGCTCCAGTACCACCTGGTCGATGATGTGGTCCACGTCGCTTCCCTCGACCACCAGCCATCTGCGGCATGCGTCCCGGAGCTGTTGAGCCATCACAAAGGGCCGGCCTCTCTCCCCCAGACCCAGCGACTGAAACCGCTGGCGGTGTTGTTCGGGGGACAGGCCGACCCGCTGGAGGATGGCTTTCTTCAGGTCTTTGTAGACCAGGAGGTTCTGGACCGGAAGCTGCTGTGCCGCCAGCTGGGCCTCCCCCGTCAACAGGGGAATGAGACGTACTGGCCAGTGATCCTGCGGCCATTCACAGGTCTCCGCTGTTCTCTCAAATAGGTCCAGGAACGCCTCCGGATCGTCCTGGGCACCCATTTTCATAAGCGGCACGTGAGTGGGCGGTGTTGCAGTGGCGGCTGTTCCCTCGGTCCGAACCCCCCAGTCTACCCAGCTCCGGAACAGCTCGCGGTCCTCCTGCTGGGCACTGATGAGGGCCCGGAACCGTTGTTCCTGGTCCGCCCTCATGTCGATCAGTGCCTGATGATGTTCCTGGTGTAGGCCCACGAGCGATTGGATAACGTCTGCAAATGGTGATGCTGGCGGGGTTTGCATGGTGGCAGCGGCTCCCTTCTTCCTCTCCCGGGTTTCGGCACCAGTGTAGCAATGTTTGTTTGTGTGGGAGAAAGGAAGAAAGCAGGGTCGGAGATAAGCTGGAACTCGTGGGTTTTATTTTCACTCAAAACGTAACAGAAACTGGCGCCACACGCACTCATTCAACTGAACACTCAAAAGACTCTCAACTCGTCACTGTCATCGCAGTTTCCTTCTCTCAGTCTCGCTCTGCCGGTCCCACGAGTCCTCAGCTTCCCTCTCTCCCGGCACTCTGTTCCTGCGTGGCTTTTAACCGGTCTCTCTGCGGCAATCACTGCAATCAGACACAGATGTTTATCATCATGCACTTGACCTACTTTCTCACCGCTCGTCTCGTGACTCCCTCCGTCTGTGCAGACCTCGCGAAACCACGCCCCCCTCGCCACAATATATATCTATACAAACTCTAAAAGTCTCATTTTAGAAATGTTTAATCTGATCTCTCTATCTGGTCACATTCTTATGCACACTCACCTAAAGGATTATTAGGAACACCGGTTCAATTTCTCATTAATGCAATTATCTAATCAACCAATCACAGGGCAGTTGCTTCAATGCATTTAGGGGTGTGGTCCTGGTCAAGACAATCTCCTGAACTCCAAACTGAATGTCAGAATGGGAAAGAAAGGTGATTTAAGCAATTTTGAGCGTGGCATGGTTGTTGGTGCCAGACGGGCCAGTCTGAGTATTTCACAATCTGCTCAGTTACTGGGATTTTCACGCACAACCATTTCTAGAGTTTACAAAGAATGGTGTGAAAAGGGAAAAACATTCGGTATGCGGCAGTCCTGTGGGCGAAAATGCCTTGTTGATGCTAGAGGTCAGAGGAGAATGGGCCGACTGATTCAAGCTGATAAAAGAGCAACTTTGACTGAAATAACCACTCGTTACAACCGAGGTATGCAGCAAAGCATTTGTGAAGCCACAACACGCACAACCTTGAGGCGGATGGGCTACAACAGCAGAAGACCCCACCGGGTACCACTCATCTCCACTACAAATAGGAAAAAGAGGCTACAATTTGCACAAGATCACCAAAATTGGACAGTTGAAGACTGGAAAAATGTTGTCTGATGAGTCTCGATTTCTGTTGAGACATTCAGATGGTAGAGTCAGAATTTGGCGTAAACAGAATGAGAACATGGATCCATCATGCCTTGTTACCACTGTGCAGGCTGGTGGTGGTGGTGTAATGGTGTGGGGGATGTTTTCTTGGCACACTTTAGGCCACTTAGTGCCAATTGGGCATCGTTTAAATGCCACGGCCTACCTGAGCATTGTTTCCGACCATGTCCATCCCTTTATGACCACCATGTACCCATCCTCTGATGGCTACTTCCAGCAGGATAATGCACCATGTCACAAAGCTCGAATCATTTCAAACTGGTTTCTTGAACATGACAATGAGTTCACTGTACTAAAATGGCCCCCACAGTCACCAGATCTCAACCCAACAGAGCATCTTTGGGATGTGGTGGAACGGGAGCTTCGTGCCCTGGATGTGCATCCCACAAATCTCCATCAACTGCAAGATGCTATCCTATCAATATGGGCCAACATTTCTAAAGAATGCTTTCAGCACCTTGTTGAATCAATGCCATGTAGAATTAAGGCAGTTCTGAAGGTGAAAGGGGGTCAAACACAGTATTAGTATGGTGTTCCTAATAATCCTTTAGGTGAGTGTATATATTTATTTTATCTATTTACCATTTTACATATGTGTAAAGCATTAAAGCATAAACAAAGATCAATTATTGCACTCAATGGAAAATAATGTGCTTTATGCAGTTGTCAGAGTTATATTTGTTTCTTGTGGTTCAGTTGATTAGTCCCTAATTTGTTCCCTTGGTTACGTTCACCTGTCAATCATTATGTCTCCCTTTGTATTTAAGACCTTAGTTTCCTTTAATTCACTTGGGACCATCGTCCTTACGGCTCTACCAGGCTCCCTCGTCCCTCCAGCTCTGATTGGTCAGCCTGTGGCACAGACCGAAGGGCCTTCAGCTTTACTTCATCCCTCCACCCCTTCGGCTCCGTCATGCTCCACCTTGGTCCTCGGTCGCTCCGCCTCTGTCCCCTGGCTCCATCTTGGACGCTGTATACAGTGTGAGGATGCGCCTTGCAGGAGGGAGGTGTAATGTCAGAGTTATGTTTGTTTCTCAAGGTTCAGTTTAGTCCTGATTAGTCCCTAGTTTGTTTCCTTGGTAACTGATTACGTTCACCTGTCAATCATTATGTTTCCCTGTGTATTTAAGCCCTTAGTTTCCTCAGTTCTTGTTGACGTGGTTGTGATTTCTCATCTTCAGTATATTTCTGAGTACTTGCTATTAAATATGGTTCTTGGTGAATTATCCTTCTTCATGTGATTTCTACAGCCACCAACCCTGACAGAGGTAATGTCTAAATTAATTGATTTTCATTTTTGGAGTAAAAAAACACTCACTCAAACAATCAATTTAAATGCATTGTTGCATATTAAATATATAAAATGTAATAAAACAGGAGAATCAGGTAGACATCTGTTACTTCAACTACCTTGGCAAGACAAAACTGTGCCTGTGAGTTCAGGCTTAATAATTTTAATGTAAAAGGAGATGCTCATAAAACATGTTCAATCATGTGATCCAGCCCTTAGGTGTTGTAACACCTTAAAGCAACAGACAATGAACATAATCCCTCAGCCCATGAATCACAAATCACAGTCTGGGGAATTATTAGTTATAATTCCACTGTGGTTACAGTCTTATGATCTACTCTGTCCAGCATTAACAGAGACTTTCATGTGGCGTCTTTAGTTGTTTTACAGTCACCAGTTGATTTGGTGTTGTAATGGGCGTACTGCTTATTTATGTTGTACGACTTCTCCAGATGGGTCAGTGATTCAGAGCCTTGATATCATAAGACCTCTGCCGTTAAATCTTACACAGATTTCACACCCTCCCTTCAAAATATGCAGCTGTGGGGGATTATATGAAAAACGAAGAGGCTGATGTGAGTCTGTAGCTTGATGCAACTGGCAGTGTAAAAATACAACAGCTTGTGATTGGTTTGTTTAATGGATTCATTGGGAAAACAAAAGGCTGACATGATGAGACTACACCCACGTGGGAAAGAAGCCCTCGGCTGATATCAAAGGAGCGGAGATCCGACAGAGGATTGGCAGAACTCCGGGTTGCACCCAATGATTGTGTGTCTGACACAGATGCCAAACGTTGTGTTTACCCCACGCTGAGCGCCATCCATCAGCCGCACCAATGCTCTACAGTGGCCTCCACCTACAATGACAAAGATTCGTGGCAAGCACTGCAAAAAATCTCTGAACTATTTGTAATGTGCATGTGTGTGTGCTCCAATATCAGAATAAAAATGCTTCTACAAACCTGTGCTAAGTGGAAGGAAAAGACAAAGATGTCTCAAGTGACTCATCATTCATCTCTCAAGTGAGCCATTGTTCATTTTGGAGAAATAGGGGGGAGGATGAAAAATGAGTTCACGATAAAACTGCAATTCTATTACTGTATGCAACGTTTATGGGCCAAGCAACGATACATAAAATCTTAAGGATGTTTAATTCAAAAACACTCACAATTATACGAAGCAGGCCATCAACAAGCAGAAATCCTGTCATTAATGCCAACGTGCCAATTAGAGCGTATGTCAGCCAACTGAAACTGCTAACTGAGCTGCTATGGTAAAACAGCAAGAAACAATAAAAAACAAGTTTATGAGTTGCCCTGAAACACTCAAAAATTACCACTATATAAACTGTGCATTTTTCACATGCTTATCATCTTGTGGAAATGGATGTTTACAGTTAAAATGTATGTATGTATGTATATATATATATATATATATATATATATATATATATATATATACACATTAACCATTACACACTATCATTCAAAATTATGGGATGAATACGATTAAAATAATTATATATATACTTTTTACAGTAAGGATGCATTAAATGATCTATCTATCCATCTATCTATCTATCTATCTATCTATCTATCTATAGACAGTGCCACAGTCCTTTATAAAAGTGAATTAATAACATTAGCAAACAGTTTTACATTATGTAATGCTTAACAGCTCATTAGTTAGAATACAGTTATATAATTACCATTATTATATAATGTTTGCATTACATAAGTTTATTAATGACTTAATGAAAGTTATTTCAGTTTAAAGTTTAACTAAACAAAGTTGCGCCTTTCCATTGACTCCTGTTATAAACTGAGCTAATAATATTTTCTATCATAAACCTAACCAGCACAGATATCATTTTGCATTTTACATCCTCATTAAAATATTATCAATATGTTTAAGTTGTTTACTTTTGGTCCTCACAACGTTTGTGATTTCAGGTTCTAATATGCATGTGGGTACATTTGGCCCCCCACAATGTAGCCAACATCTGAACCACAAACACACACACACACACACACACACGCACACACACACACACGCACACACACACACACAGTTACACAAAGCGACAAGTATGACAGAGTGATGATATTTGAGGAAACTCTCAGAGGCAATAAAAGGGAAAATGAGTTCCATTGCACAAAATCATCATGATTCTCTCTCTCTCTCTCTCTCTCTCTCTCTCTCTCTCTCCCTCCCTCCCTTTCGATCTTAATCTCTTCCAAGTAGAAAGCAGCAGAGATGGCAGAATAATGAGCTCTTACCTAGTTTGAAAGTCCCTCTCTCACACGCACACACACACAAACACACATAGAGAAAAGAGCCAAGGCCTTGGCTGCAGTCGGCAGAGACTTCAACAGCAGTGAGAAATATCAGTCTTCGCTTCTAAATGCATATAAAAAGTCTGGAAGCTCTTTTCACTGTCACATAGGTGTGTGTGTGTGTGTGTGTGTGTGTGTGTGTGTAACAGTTTAGTAACACACACCTTAACCCATCTGCTTGCCAGACACTACACAGAACCCACTGCCGAAATAACTTAAGACTAAATGAAAATAAATGCCCCTCATCATTCTCCATCATCAAATATATCACCTCTCTCTCTCTCTTCCTCTGAGTGTGATGGGAGTTCAGGGATGTTATGCTCTCTCTTAGGACTACATCAATCAGCCTTGACCCGCCTGGTGGGCTCAGAGTGTGTGCTTGTGTTTTATCTTCAACAGTTTGCATCTTCTGAAATATCACAGAGAGGAGAGAGAGTGGGAGAGGTTATTTAAACAGAGCGACAGAGAGAGAGAGAGAGAGACTACAGTGTGTGTATGCAGCTTGAGTCAGCACTTCTGCATTTTTTCTTTGAAATTACTAAATGTGTGCATAGTGTGTGTGTGAACATGAACAGATTACTCATGTTCTGCTTATTCCTCTGCTGCTCGTCACTGTTAATCAGACACGTCTTAACTGAACCTGCAATTTTGTAATTAGTTTGCAATTGAGAACTAAAAAGGAAAAGGTAACACTCTGCTTTGTAATAACTTGTTTGAAATTCACAACCTGCACAGCACATTTGCTTTGTTATTTTAGTTAATGATGTCTAAAGAGAAACAGCAATATCATAAACTATGGCTGGCTGCCAAGGACTAAACACCTGTCAACAACATTTAAATGTGTCATGCCTATTCACATCCCTCCTATGTTTTTTCAGCCAAGGGGATTTTCAATGCAATTTGAAAATACGTAAAATTAACGGTAGGGTAGGCAATTTTTTGGAGAGGTTATCAATAGCAAGCTAGCTTTGAAAGCATAAGATCCCCCCTCCCTTCAGAGCACCCTAAAAATCCACTCCTCCTCCAAAACACATGAACGCACATAGCAAGGAGCAAACAAAAGCGTCACGAGAGACGGCGTTAAAAACTACCTCATGTCTCAAAGCACATAACATTACAATAATAATTAAAGCTGCAAGCAGCGATGAAAGGGTCGGGAGCACCGCCACCTGGTGGCCTCAGGAAAACAGCGAATAGTGGGTGACATCCATTTAAGTGGGTAAATATAGGAGAAATATGGCAAAGTCACTTCAATGTGCCACACTTCCTGCTGCCAGCAGGTGGCGCTTTGACTATAACTGAATATTTGCATGTAGTTGTCTTCAAACCAGGATTATTATCAAACATGTGAAGTTTGGGGCAGATCAGACATTGTATGCCTGAGTTACAACAACTTCCTGTTTTGTGGCGTTAATCACATACGTTAGCACTTAGCCACGTGTTGTATGATTTAATGTGTTTCTAGCATGTTTGGGACATGATGGCATATTTAAATGTGTTTCTGGGAGTGAATTACAGTGTAAAGCATGCCATTTCCTGTTGCCAGCAGGTGGCGCTTTGACTATAAATGACTATTGCCATGTAGATGTCTTCAGGCCAGGAGTATTATCAAACATATGAAGTTTGGGGCAGATCAGACATTGTATGCCTGAGTTACAACAACTTCCTGTTTCGTGGCGCCAATCGCATACATTAGCACTTAGCCATGTTTTGCTTGATTTAATGTGTTTTTAGTATGTTTGGGACTTGATGGCATATTTAAATGTGTTTCTGGGAGGGAATTACAGTGTAAAGCATGCCATTTCCTGTTGCCAGCAGGTGGCGCTATGACTAACTAATATTGGCATGTAGATGCCTTCAGGACAGGACTCTTATCAAACATCTTAAGTTTGGGGCGTATCGGACATTGTATGCCTGACTTACAACAGCTTCCTATGTCATGGCGAAACATCAGATTTGACAGGCCGCCATGGACATGCCCTTAAGCGGAAACTCAAGATCTTCATAATTTAACATCACAAAGGCCTTAAGATTAGACTGACCAAACATGATGTAGTTCTGGTTAAATCTCAATGAGGATACTCATCACAGTGTAAAACATGGCATTTCCTGTTGCCCACAGGTGGCGCTATGACTGTAACTGAATATTGGCATGTAGATGTCTTCAGGCCAGGACTCTTATCAAACATGTGAAGTTTGGGGCAGAACGGAAATTGTATGTCCGAGTTACAACACATTCCTGTTTCATGGCGAAACATCCAAATTTGTCAGACCGCCACGGACACGCCCTCCAGGGAAAACTCAAGATCTTCACAATTTACATCACAAAGGCCTTTAGAATAGACTGTGCAAATATGAAGTTGATCTGATTAAATCTCTAGGAGGAGTTCGTTATAGTACACTGTCTGGAAATGGCAAAATTTGCAACAATTTTGCAAAGAAAATTCAAAATATCTCACTTCCTGTTGGTTTTCAGATTTCGTACCAGGAGACTTTTTTGTAGGTATTGGGCTGTTATATGTGTCTACCGAATTTCATACCTGTATGTGAAACGTAGCAGGAGGGGCACTTCATTGAAATGTTGTAGGTGGTACTATTGAGCAATTTTGCCATGGCTAATTCTGAAACTCATATGTAGATATCTTCAGGCCAGGACAATTATCAAATGTGAAGTTTGGGGCAGATCGGACATTGTATGCCTAAGGTTACAACAACTTCCTGTTTTATGGCGAAACATCGAACTTTGTGAGGCCGCCACGGACACGCCCTTCAGCGAAAACTCAAGATCTTCGCAATTTAACATCACAAAGGCCTTTAGATTAGACTGTGCAAATATGATGTTGATCTGATTAAATCTCTAGGAGGAGTTTGTTGAACGCCTGGAAATGGCAAAATTTGCAACAATTTTGCAAAGAACATTCAAAATATCTCACTTCCTGTTGGGATTCAGATTTCGTACCAGGAGACTTTTTTGTAGGTATTGGGCTGTTACATGTATCTACCGAATTTCATACCTGTATGTGAAACGTAGCGGGAGGGGCACTTCGTTGAAATGTTGTAGGTGGCGCTATCGAGCCATTTTGCCACGACTAATTCTGAAACCCATATCAGACGTAAATTTCCACCACTTTTGACGCGTGTGCAAAGTTTTGTGAGTTTTCGAACATGTTTAGGCCATGAAAAATGCGATTCATTTGGGAGAAGAAGAATAATAATAGGCTGAGCAATTCCAATAGGGTCCTCACACCATCGGTGCTCGGGCCCTAATAAACAACTTAAAGAGCATTGACCTGTACCACCTGACTGCTGCAGATTCATTTCGGCATTGATAGTGTTGACATTGAAACTGAAAAATTTGAGTCACGAACTGCTCCGTGTATAACGTCACCGGTTTCCATCTCTTCCAAATTATGGTAGTTATGGCGTGAACACAGCATATGCTCGTTGTTTTGGTTCAGGAGACACTAAAGGAGTGGCTGCTGTTTCGGTTGCAGTGCTCGGTGACTGACAAACAAAAACAGCCAGACAACTGGCTGTCAAATTCTTTTGCAATCTTTTGTTTATTTTATTAAAAGGATTTCACTGACATTTCATTAGCTTTCTAAATAAGGAAATTTATTTAAGCAATATTACAACAGTAAAATAAACAAGAAATTAATACTGAGTAACTTGCATTTGATACTCAATATGGGAGTTACTATTTTTCTCTGCCAATGAAATTATTTCTAAACTGATCCACAGCCAAAATAACCATTGAGCATCTTTTGGAAACACACAGGCTTCCCACTCCTGAACGAATCAGTATTTTTAATTGATTAACTTGAGTGAATGATTCAATTACTCACTCATAAAGCCAGTCACTTGCTTTGTTCCTGAATGAATCAGTGTTTTTGACTGAATAGGTTGAATTGATGATTCAATATCTCTTTTAGAGTCACTTGTTACCACTTACACCACTATGTAATGATGTGGCCTGAATGTCTTGGAACACTGCAAACCCAATCAAATTGTAAAATAAAAAATAACTGTTGTATAAAATAGATTAGGTCATATGCTCAAGTATATCACCAAACCTCAGGAACAACTTCTGAAAGCTCTTTGATTGAATTTTATAAATAAATAAATAAATAAACAAACTGAAACAGGTTCCCTTTTTGTTCATGCACATTTCAATTCTGTGGAAGTGGCACTTGAATCCATATCCAGGTTGTCTGTTTCCTTTTAGTTACAGTTGTGAGCCAAATAAAAGAACTGCAGTGATGGCTGTGAAACACCTGTGGTGCGCCTGTATGTGATAAGCCCATTGCATGGGAGAGTTCTCACTTTACATGCACTCAGGAGTCTGTCTTGATGAATTGTCTGTGCAAATCAGAGCGGCATGAGCTAAAAACCTCTGTGGCATGAAGATCTAACCAGCAAAACTTCCTTACCGTCAATGTAACAGTGGCACTCGCATACTCACAGCGGATACCAATAACTACTTTCTGATGATCTTTTGATGAAATATGTAGCAGGCTGCAGTGATGTGAACTTTGTTTATAGTACGGCCTGCTACGGATTTCATCAAAAGTTTTGATTTCATCAAAACTTTGTTTACACCGCTTCAGCCCGCTGCAAATTTCACTTTGTTTACATCATGCAGAAACATGTTTTGATGCGTGGTGTGATGAATGAACATCTTCCTGCTATACAGAGAATTTTGTCATTCTAGACCAGCATTTTAGACTACCAACACAACACATGCCAGAGTTGAAAACTGTAAGTTTTTTTGTAATTGTAGCCTACTAGACATCACCCATGTTTTTAAGCTGTGGTGCGCATTCAAGCAGCATTGGTTCGAATCTGGTTTCCAGAATGTACTGTTTCCATTTCCCCTCTTTCCCCCCCAATATTTCCTGTCTCAATTCTCTCAAAAAGGGCTATTCTGTGTGACACAGCGGCTTCATACAGAGACAGCCATTACAGTAATAAATTCACATGAAAGGCCACGGTAGGTAATGAGAACCACAGTATCCTGCAAGCAGATGGCTCAAAAACATCATATCCCACTGAGAGAGATAAAGAATTCAAAGCCTTTTGAAACACCTGCTTCAGTTCAGCCTGCAGTTGCTCAGTTTTAGCACGTCACCAACTGAGCTAATCAGAGTCTGTGCCCAGAGAGGTGTTTACGAACAGAGCGCTTCCGAAAATCATCTCCTAATCAGAAGCAGAGAAGACCAACACATGTACGGACATTCCTAAACACGCTGTTGTGTTAACAGACTCACTGGCTTTCTGTGAATCTCTGTCAGTGTGATAGTTTTATACTATTGCATGGTCTATGGAATGATCAATTCCGATTGGTTTTGCTGTATTCAGTGGTCATATATTTCATGTTATACACTGAAATATCAGACGGCGCTACTACTTTTGTCTTGTACGTTTTCTACTTGCTCTCTTGATTCATACAAATGCAACTGCCACCATCTTGCTTCTCAGTCATCGATTTTAGTGGCCACTTACACACTGCAGCTAAATTCGGTTGTCATTTCACTTTTTAGTGCTTAACCCTGTTCTGTACACACACAGTTTAGTAATTTATGGGAGTGACAACCAAATTTTACAGCTGAATTAATTCAGATGATTTCGAATTTACAAAATTCGATGAAGTGTGTAAGGAACCGAACTGAGCAACTAGTTGTTAATGACATATTTGCATCAGGGATGTCTCTCAAGAAAACCACAAAAAAAGAGGTACAAGCCTTGACTCATTCATGTTGCCAGATCTGGCTAGAAAAAAACAGCAAACAAGAACAAGCCCACAATAAACCTAAATAAATCCAAATGCTTTATAATGGAAGTAAGGCTAAAACTATTGAGACAAGAACCTTCCTACTTTACTAACTTTGAACTTTGTTCAAAAATAGTAGATAGCAAATGTGTGAGATGCCAGAATGTTGCTGTGGCAATCATCACAATTTTGGGAGTGATCTGTGTTCCATACACAAACAAAATTCACTCTCGTATTTAAATAAGGTTGTCACCCCTGAAACTTTACAGTGTATACATGGCCAGTGAAAATCACCTTAGGGTGTAGCAATAGCCATGATATAAAAAAAATGAAAGACCAATATTATGTTAAACAGGAAGGGTTTAACACAATATTGTTATGACTCTTCCTGAGAATCCTGTTGAAAGTGCCCTAGTTATTGGCGATTCTATTACACAGAACGTGAAAATAGAGACACCAGCCACCATAGTCACATGTTTCCCGGGAGCCAGAGTGCCTGACATCAAAGCAAATTTAAAAGTGCTGGCTAATGCTAATCGTAAATTCTCTAAGATTATTATTCACGTCGGCACTAATGATGTTCGACTTTGCCAGTCGGAGATCACCAAAATTAACATTAAAGAGGTGTGTGAACTCGCAAGTACGATGTCACGTACATTTTTTGTTCTGGTCCCCTCTTAAAAGGAGTGATGAGATACTTAGCAGACTATCTTTACTCAATGGCTGGTTGTCTAAGTGGTGTCCGCAAAATAACATAGGGTTCATAGACAATTGGAAAAGCTTTTGGGGCAGACCTGACCTGTTGAAAAAAAATGGCATCCACCCTTCCTGGGGTGGTGCCGCTCTTCTCTCTAGTAATTGGCACATAGTCTTAGAGCTAAACCTTGACTAACTAGGGCCCAGGTCAGGAAGCAGACGGACTGGCTTACCCGACCGTCTGCTAGCTGTCTCGCGTCACAGAAGTCAGATAAATCCCAGCACATAGAGACTCTTTCACCTAATTTATTATCACATAGAGACTGTGTCTATTCCACGAATTAGTGAATACAAAAAACCACCAAAACCATTCAACGGTAAAAATGTAATTGATGTCCAACAAATAAACAACAGATATATTACAGATGATCAAATGATAAAGCTCGGGCTGCTGAATATTCGATCCCTTTCCTCAAAAACGCTTATTGTTAATGATATGATTACAGATAATAATCTAGATGTGCTGTGTTTGACAGAAACCTGGCTAAAACCGATGACTACATTACTTTAAATGAGTCCACCCCACAAGATTATTGTTATAAACACGAGCCGCGTCTGAAAGGTAAAGAGGGAGGTGTTGCTGTAATTTATAATAATATCTTCGGTATTATTTAGAAGTCTTCCTTTGAAGTTTTGGTGCTTTATGTAACATTATGTAGTGAAATTGATAAATCCCGTTTGACATTTGTGTTGGCTACTGTATACAGGCCACCATTCAGACTTTACTAGAGAATTTGCTGATTTTCTATCAGAGTTAGTACTGGCTGCTGATAAAGTCCTAATTGTTGGTGATATTAATATCCATATTACTTACAAAGCACTAAATGGTTTAGCTCCCCAGTACTTGAGCAAGCTCTTAACGCATTATACTCCATCACGTCTATTGTGGTCTTAAAATTCTGGCCAGTTGATAATACCTAGAATATCAAAATCAACTGCAGGCGGTCGATCCTTTTCCTATTTAGCACCTAAACTCTGGAACAGCCTTCCTAGCATTGTTCGGGAAGCAGACACACTCTGTCAGTTTAAATCTAGACTAAAAACACATCTCTTTACTATGGCATACACATAAAACATTTTTAATTAATATTTTTTATTCAAATCAATTAAATGATTGTTAGGCTGCATTAACTAGGTCAGCCGGAACCGGGAACACTTCCCATAACACCTGATGTACTCGTTACATCATAAAAAGAATGGCATCTACGCTAATGTTAGTCTCTCTGTTTATCCCGAGGTTTACTACAGTCAGCCGGATCCGGGCAGTATCCAGATCAGATGGTGGACCTGCGCACTGAAGTGTCTACAGAGACCGTGTCAATTAGACTCCCCCCTGAAATTGCCTCACCGACACGGCATCCTCATAAACCTGTCCCTGGCGTGATGACTCCGATATTTCGAATATTTCTATTTAATAATTGTTTAATTGACATGTCATCCTCAATAAACCCGTCTCCGGTGTGATGCCTCCGATCTTCCGAATATTCCGATCTAATATGACTTCTGACCTGTAAGGTTGCCAAAAAAATAATCATACACCGTTTGTTAATTGGCCAGAGGAGAACTGGCACCCCGACTGAGCCTGGTTTCTCCAAAGGTTTATTTTTCTCCATTATGCCACCTGAGTTTTGGTTCCTTGCCACTGTCGCCTTTGGCTTGGCTTGCTCAGTTGGGGACACTACATTTTCAAATAAATATCCAAATAAATTTAATTACTAAACTAAATTAACTATGTCAACTACATTACTTGAATATATATGATAATTGAAATGAGCTCCAGAGCGGCTGTACAGCCGAATCAAATTTGGTTGCATTATTTTCTTGTTTAACACTGTAAAAGCTGCTTTGAAACAATCGGCATTGTAAAAAGCGCTATATAAATAAAGGTGACTTGACTTGACTTAAAGACACAGTATGTAAATTTCGCTGCTAGAGGTCGCTTACCCAAAACAAAGGCGTAGCTTGATGACGCTGTGAATGAGCGTGGAATCATCGGAGTTCCAGCTTTGACTCTTCACCTCCACAGCCGATGGAAAGCAATCGCTAATGAGAGAGACCTGTGCAAAACACCGTTCTCAGAGCTTTTATTATGCTTGTGCAGCAGCCGACCAGTTCCGCTCATTTTGTTGCGTATGTGGGGTAACGCAGTGCTGTTTTACATGGTTAAAACAATCATACTAAATACATTTGAGTGTGTTGAAAGTTATGTTATAACGTCACTCTTTGGCTGGTATGAGAGACTTGTTGCGCTTTGCAGTAATCTAGATCGATATTAGAATATCATATTAATAAAAACAGGATGACTAAATGACTTGCTAAATGACATGCAATTCATTTTAAAATTATGACAGGTGAAGTGAATAACACTGATTATCTCTTCATCACGTCACCTGTTAGTGGGTGGGATATATTAGGCAGCAAGTGAACATTTTGAAAGTTGATGTGTTAGAAGCAGGAAAAATGGGCAAGCGTAAGGATTTGAGCGAGTTTGACTAGGGCCAAATTGTGATGGCTAGATGACTGGGTCAGAGCATCTGCAAAACTTCAGCTCTTGTGGGGTGTTTCCAGTCTGCAGTGGTCAGTATCTATCAAAAGTGGTCCAAGGAAGGAACAGTGGTGAAAAGGCGACAGGGTCATGGCTAAGGCTCATTGAAGCACGTGGGGAGCGAAGGCTGGCCCATGTGGTCCGATCAAACAGATGAGCTAGTGTAGCTCAAATTGAATTGCTCAAGAAGTTAATGCTGGTTCTGATAGAAAGGTGTCAGAATATACAGTGCATCGCAGTTTGTTATGTATGGGGCTGCATAGCCGCAGACCAGTCAGAGTACCCATGCCAGGTGCATGTGCGTCGCTTATCTGGGGAACACATGGCACCAGGATACACTATGGGACACTTGTTCTACAGGGAAACCTTGGGTCCTGCCATCCATGTGGATGTTACTTTGACACGTACCACCTACCTAAGCATTGTTGCAGACCATGTACAATCTTTCATGGAAGCAGTATTTCCTGGTGGCCTCTTTCAGCAGGATAATACACACAAAGCAAAAATGGATCAGGAATGGATTGAGGGGCACAACAATGAGTTTGAGGTGTTCACTTGGCCTCCAAATTCCCCAGATCTCAATCCAATCCAGCAAACAAACAAGTCCATCCATTGAGGCCCCACCTCGCAACTTACAGGACTTAAAGGATCTGCTGCTAAAATCTTGGTGCCAGATACCATAGCACACCTTCAGAGGTCTAGTGGAGTCCATGCTTTGACGGGTCAGGCTGTTATGGCAGCAAAAGGGGAACCAACACAATATTAGGATAATATTATGCCTGATCAGTGTATACTGTATGATGGAGAAAGCTCTCTCTGATTATGCTATGTTAGCCACTTGACAAAATAGTGTCTCTGAGGCATATTAAAAACATGACTCACTGTGAATCAAAAAAACAAGCGATTCAAACAAAAATCTTACATATTGTACCTTTAATACACTGCACATACAATAATATCATAAATAATCCAGCACCAGTAACTATCTGGTTGGCACTCCGACATAGTAGGTGGCGAAATTGCAGTTTAATGTTGGTTGCCACCCCGTCACAAAACCGAAAAAAAGTGTGTAACTAATTAATGTGTAGCTCTGCCAATAATCGGAGGAGATAACAGATGAAAGTGAGACACTCTACCCGCACCAAAAAAAAAAAATCAGTGTGGGAGTTTTTTGGATTTTGGTTAGACACCCCAGTCTGCAGGTACTGCAAGTGTACACTATTTTTGTATACTTTTGTACAGTTATGTGTACAAACTCTTTTCCACTTCCCTAAACTTGTATTTTGAGTGTGATTCAAATAAACAATGTTAAAGAAGAATTTAGCTTATAGCATTATGTTTTTTTTAAATAAAAATTTCTATGCCCTGATAATATTGTTATTGTGAATTTTTTTGCCACGATAATTGTGTAGTGAAAATCTGATATTGTGACAGACCTAGTACAATGTAATGGATTGATCTTATCTTAGCAGAATCTTTAATATAATACATGGGTAAGATTATAAAATAATAAACTCAAAAATGTCAAGGTGCAAACATTCACTGATGCTACAGAAGGAAACATGATGCATTAAGAGCCGGGGGTGAAAACTTCTGAACTTTTGAAAAGGATTTTCTTATTTTGTTTAAATATCAATTGGTTTCATTTAGTACTGCTCTCCGGAAGCAACAGAAGATACTTACATGTTTCCTGGAACAAATTAAGTGCAATTTACCTTGATCTTCAAACTCAGTTCCTGTCTTCATCTGTTCCCTCATCTTCTGTCTATGAACTGCCATCCTGGAAACCTGGTTACCTGTTGTACTCACCTTGTCTATCCGTCAGTTAAGTTGAAGATCATCCATTCTCTGCCAATTCAACACCTGTTGTGTTTACGTGGCTCAGCTCTGTCAATAAACTTTTACCTATATTCACATCCACTGTCTGTTCCCTTCTGTTTCATGACAGAAGATCAGACCACACCCGCTGCAATCTCCGTCCGCAGCCCCAGAACCTTTGCAGCTCGACTCCAACCATCTTACCCTTGCGGAGCATCAGCGGAGGATCACCCAAAATCTATGTCTCTACTGTGGGGGAGAGGGACGTTCTCCAGAACTGTCCCGTTGGACCACCACGCCCAGCGGTGAGTACAGTCCATCTTCCACCTCATATTTCTTTATTGAATCGTACTCAAGTACATATTCAAACCCATAATACCTCTGTTCCAGCACAAGCCCTCATCGACTCCGGCTCAGCGGGGAACTTCATCTCTCACAATCTCCTCAAGAAGCTTAACATCAAGAGGAAAGCAGTTCCCAAGACTTTGAAATCCATTCCATCCTGGGTCAACCGCTGGGTCGTAGCCGCATCAGTCACTTCTCCCTACTCTTGGCACAAATATCGATTTCGATCTTGCTTCAGTATCAATTCATATGTATATATCCTACTGTACATATAAGGAAAATTAAGTTTGCCTTTTTAGCACTATTTTAAACTTTTCTTGGTTTAAATTATATTTGCTCACATTCATTAATATTCACTTGTGTGTGCTTATATAAGTATCATTAAAAATGTTAGGATGTAAGTTATTAACGTTTTAAAATTTCACATTTAAAGAAATAGTGTTTGATCATGTCTAAATAAGCAGTTATGATCTGCAATACTTTTTGGAGCAACTAGACTAGATAGGCCTACATGTATATTTATTAAAGACCCATACAGGCACCTAGTTAAAAATTATTATTTTTCCAGCCACAAAATTACTCTAATTTGTCTCTTTGCATTGGAATTCTCTATTTTAACCTTAATTACTACACTAATTATAACATAAATAATAAAAATATTACAAGAAAAATATTTTAAGTGGTCATTAAGGGACCATAATTATTGCACAAATAGTATTTAGTACCAAAAGATCTCCTCAAAATATTAAATAAATATTATTAGACTAAAATAGCCTATAGAACATTTATTTAATTGAAAAATAATTAAGGTGTATGGTCACATTTGACCACCAATGAGTATGAGTGTGACCAATTAGTAAGGAATAGCCCACCTGAGGGCAGAAAAACATTAACATTAATGTTAACAATGTTGCATCTCCATCACTCTCCATAATAAAATGATACTGTAAATATGTTTGACGTAATAATCAATGCACACTATGCTGTACTGTTTACCAAAAATAACTTAAATACCTGTATAGTGAAGCTGTTGTCTATCCGCTTAAGCCATTCAAATGTATTGACACAGCGCTGGTTTGTTTAGAACTTTTGAGAGCTCCATGAACCACGTGACCCTGCGCGCCGCCAGGAGATGAAAGCATGTCGCAACTCTGTTTTTCAACGGCTCTGGCTTTAACTGAGGCACTTCAGCGATCTGTTATGCCACATTAAGTGCGCCAAAACGCTATTTATTGTTTGAATGTTGTATTAAAACTTTAAAAAATGTAAAAGCTTAGACTTTGTTTCATATCAAAAGCAGGTTTGGCAATTTGACGTGAGATTTAGCCTACTTAGGCGGAGTGAGAGCGTAAGACAGAGCCTGAAAGCGTGTCTCACACCAAATGCGTGAGAGTTGGCAACCCTGACTTACGGTCGAATGGAACGCACCTTGTGTGTGTGTGTGTATGTGAGAGAGACGCGTGAGTGACAGAGGCGGAGGGAGAGCAGGGAAAGGAAATGCAGCTGAACGAATATGCTGCGTCTTTTAAATAGCGTAAAAAAAAGAAAAAAAGAATAACGAAACGCAATATGTGGCGGCTGGTGTTAATTCTGTGGCGCACCACCACAAATTAGTCTATGTGTGGGAAACACTGGGAGCTATAGAGGATCCTGGGTTTTGCCAACTTCTACCGCCGTTTCATCAAGAACTACAGTACAATCAGCTCATCTCTCACCTCTCTCCTGAAAGACCGGCCCAAGTCTCTGTCCTGGACACCTCTTGCCCACAAGTCCTTCGAAGACCTCAAAACAGCATTTGTCTCCACACCAGTCCTCCGCCATCCGAATCCCGAGCTCCCGTTTGTCGTTGCGGTCGATGCATCCACCACTGGAGTTGGAGCAGTGCTCTCTCCGCGGCAGGGTGAGCCTCTACGCCTCCAGCCATGTGCCTTCTTCTTCAAGAAGCTGTCCCCGGCGGAGCAGAATTATGATGTCGGGAATCGTGAACTCCTCGTGATTAAGCTCGCCTTAGAGAAGTGGAGACACTGGCTGGAGGGATAAAAATCATCCCTTTGAGGTCATCACGGACCATCGAAACCTCGAGTATCTAATAGAAGCTAAACGCCTCAACTCTTGTCAAGCCCAATGGGCCCTGTTCTTCGCAAGATTTGACTTTATAGTCACCTACCGACCCGGAAGCATGAATTGTAAAGCCGATGCTCTCTCTCGTCTTCATCATCCTGAACCTGCTTCACCGGAATCCATTCTCCCTTGTAGCGACTCGGCTACATATAATAATAATAAATTAAATTAGCTCAAAAGGGGATTAGCCTATGGTTATTCAATTATTTATAACTAATCGCAACGGGTTACGATTAAATTATAAATCTCCAAATCACCCAAAAAGGGAAATACCTAACCTAGGTATTTATGCAATATATATATATGGTTAACAACAATGGGTTGCAATTAACTCCGAATATATATTAAATCATTACAGAATAACCTTTGAATTAGAATTAATTCAAAATTCACCTGATTCGTTCATTTAACAAACGAACAGTACTACAATCTTTTATCAATTCTCACAAAGTTTTATTCTTTCTTATCAAATCTTCGGGAAGGTTATCCTTCTGGTCACGAAGAATAAACTTTCCGAATTATTAGGATATTAATTAAAGTATTCAAAGATACTTATGAGAGCTGGTAGCTAGATCTGAACATGAAAGTGACCATGCCTTGTGAGCGGCAACAATGACAATCGAACGTGGATACAATGGTTTTAATAATTGATACTACGAATACATACGACTAAACAAAGAATACATGTATATACAGAACAACGAATAGTAACAAAAGAGAATGAGAAGAAGAGAACGAAAGAGAGGAAGGAGAGGTTCAAGAATGGCAATTTCACAAACATAACCACCGAGAGCCAGCAACGAATAATATCACCTTAAACAGGGGTACACATCTTAAAACACATCTAAATTTCGATGGAATCTATACTTGCATGGGTTGTTTTGTGCTGCGTATAAAGAATGCGCGTGAGTCTTCTCAGAGCGTTCTTTGAGCTGGAGTGTGTTCTCTTTTGGTCCTTCCGGAGCATTCTCGATCCGCGAGAAGTTTGAAGGTGGTTGGAGCGAATGCCGAAAAGGGGAGGAAAAGAAGATTGCCTCGTCTGAGTTTTTAGAAGATGACTGAGCGCTGAGATGGAGCGCGTTGCCTGTCCGCCTGGCTGCAGAGCGCGCCGACTTCAAAGGAACCAACCCACGTGACTAAGCCGCCAAGCCAGGGCCGAAGCCGCCTGGCCAGGGGACGAGCCGAGATGACAAGAGAGTTGTGTATCAACTGCACCGACTGAGCAAAGATATGCTGGTGTTACTGTCCTTTAAAGAAACATTAACATCCGCCCATCTTTTCTGAAATGACCAATCAAATGTGGGAGTTTTAGGCGGGAGACCACTTTCTTTGTCTCCGTTTATGACTTCATTTGCCTAATTTATGATGGTGTCATACTTGGTACGGGGGGGGGGGGGGGTAGGGGGGGTAACATAATGTGATGCATTTCATAATGCATCACATTAATGCATAACATAATGTGATGCATTTCATAATGCATCACATTAATGCATAACATAATGTGATGCATTTCATAATCATCTACTGTGCACCGTTGGTTAAGAGAAAGAGAGAGGAATATTTAGATATCAAACACAGTATGGCTGGGAGATATTAGAGCAGAGATACATTCTTACACATGAATACAAGCATTTTAAATGACTTTACATTGTTCGTACATTATGACTATGTTGGCAATGACATAGGGAGCATGCGTACACACAGGGATCATCATATACATTCTGGGATAGTTTAATTAAAGTTACATAAAGAAAATGTTTGTGTCTGTGTATTGGAGCTTTGTGACGTTTATAGTGGAATCGACTCATCTTTGATCCTGTCCAGAGAGACTCCAGACGTTACAGTCCCCCTTTTCGTCTGACGAAGTCCGTGTGACATCGTCGGACGACAGTCATGATGGTCGGATGGCAGGTGGATCATGATGGTCGGATGGCAGGTGGTTTCTAATTGTTCTCAACCTTTGGTTCCTCAGGCTGAGAGTCCATCTCGATGAGGTTTGGCATGGTATCTGTTTTGCTACCTCTTTTCCATGGGTTTCGTTTGAAACCTAGGGGGAGAGCGACCGTGTTCTTGGTCATGGACTCTCGCATCTCGTGGACCTTCTTGAACAGGATGAAGGCCAGGCCCAGTGTCAGGGTGTAGCCTAATGCCGTAGAGAAAGAGCTGTGTCAGCGGCAGTCCAAGCTCGGACCACAGGGGAGTTGGTCAGGATGGACAGCCGGAACAGTGTTTGGAGGGCCGTGTCGATGGGAGTAATGTCAATTAGCTGGGACCCCCTTTCCTCAATCTTCAGTTCCAGTTCCGGATCTAGAGTGAAGTTGTGATTCTTGAAGAAGGATGGGATTTCCAGCTCTGACCAGTACTCTTCATTTGGGAGATTGTACAACGCCAGATCATCGAGGTGGAGGAGGGCACCCTTTGGTACTTGAATCCACATACTCTGGTTGGGCAGGCTGATGCGGGTGGCCGTGTCATGCTGATCGTAAGTTAGGGTGGCCGTACAAGTGGGAGTGTTGACGAGCCACCGGTCACCCACAATCTCAGCTCGAGTTTCAGTGACTTGGGTGCGAGACGTGGCCTCGGCAGGGCAACGAGTGTCACTTCTCATGGGCTGCAACCCGCAGATTCCTTCAGTGTTGCCTCTGAGGAATGGCTTGCTAGGGCAGAGGCAGTGAATGTCCTTTGTCAAAGTACACATACGCAGGTTGGGGGCCAGGTACAGCTGTGTGTTGCTGTCGTGGTAGGCCACCACATTGGGGGTGTGTATCTTGATATGAGTGTTGCCTTGCCAAAACCCGACATTGACCATGTCCTTGAGTCTGTAGATGTTGTTTGATTTGATGATGGGTAGATTCAGGAGAAAGGCCACCTCCCTTTGCGCAGGTTCGTTGTGTAAGGGGATGGCACTACCCAAAGAATAGGCAAGGTGTGCTTGAAGAAGATCTGCTGGGCTGGTAGTGGCGGAGGCCAACACTGTTTGCACAAGGCTATGGGGTACCAGATACGGAGGAATCCTGCCCATGGCTAAGCTGTCAATTGAGGAGCTCACTTCCCGCAGCATGTCTGTCATCAGGGCTGTGACCAGCTGAGTTTGGGCAAAATCATTTTGGAAAACTGAAAACAGTTGTCTCACTGAGTTCAGTTTGGTTCAGCAGTTTTGTTCTCTCAGCTGTGGGATTTCAGTCTGGCTCACTGCGTTGACGCTAGACATGCCAATGTTGAACAGGGTTCTGATGGCAGCGTGAACTGGAGGCACAGGACAGTGAGCCACAGCAGCATCCTGGTATAGAAAAAGGGAGGGAGAGAAAAAAAGAGATGGGAAGAGAAGTGGTTGATCAGCAAGGAGTGTCCTTGGTTGGTCAGGACAGTCTTTTTGCTGTGAGGTCTGCAACTGAGTTTAGCTTGCATTGGCCCCTCCCAGTCTTTCTCTGCCAGTAGCCACATGTCTTTTGACTTGATTGCGGTGGACCCATTTGAAAATTGGCTCTTTCTGTCCCCAGCTCAGTTTGATTCAGTACGCAACCGGGGAGAGTTTGTCCACAATCTCATAAGGACCTGTCCAGTGAGGCAGGAATTTCTTTGACAGCCAATGGGAGGCTCTCCGGGGCAGCTGGACAAAGCTATAATACCAGACCCTGTCACCTACGTTCAGTTTCTGGTGTGACGCTTTCCGGTCATAATATGCTTTCCGGCCTTCAGCACTCTTTTGAAGTTGTTGCTGGGCGAAAGCAAAGGTTGCTCTCAGTTGCCGGTGTAGTTCATCAAGATACTGGTGAGTGGTGTAGGCTGTGACAAGGCTGGAGTCTCCCGTTTGATACAGCAGGTGCAGCGGCAGTGTCATTTGCCGCCCAGTCATTAATTCAAAGGGAGACATACGAGTTGATTCATGCGGGGTGGCTCTGATGGCCATGAGCACCAAAGGAAGTTTCCCATCCCAGTCTTGCTGGTTGGCAGACACATACTTTCTCAGCATGCTGACTACAGTTCGACTTGTTAGTTCCACTTGGCTGGACGAGATGGAATGGTGGCTGATGGGCAGTTGAGCTTGTACTCCCAGGAGTTTCCAACTCTGCTGCATGATCTCAGTTGTAAAGTGAGTGCCTCTGTCCGAGTTCACTTTAAGTGGCAGTCGAACTTGGAGAAGATGTGGTTCATAAGGAGGTATGCCATGGTCTGGGCAGTGTCGTTTGGTGCTGGAAGACACTCTACCCACTTGGTGAACTGGCACACAACTGTGAGGAAGTATTTGTTGCCCCTCGTCGATCTGGGCAGGGGTCCTACCCAGTCTATTTGGAGGTCTGACCATGGGAATGTGACTCCTCTGCGTTGCAGTGGGGCTCTATGGTTTGGGTTTGCTGGTTGGAATTGGCAGCAAACCAGGCACTCTCTGACATATTCTGCCACGTCTTGCTGCATGCCCGGCCAGTATGCCACTTGTTTCAGTGTCTCGTAAGTGGCTCTGGTACCGTGATGTCCGGCACATGGTGCTTCGTGGGCATACATTAGCATGACCTCCTTTTGGCAATGTGGCACCACAAGCCTTTGCGCTGTGAGGCCATCAGGGGCATACCACAGAATGTTGTCTTTCACACGCAGCATGTGTTTGACGTCATGCAGTCGTCTGAGGCCTGAGGCAGCAGTGAATTCAGACGTAGTAATAGGGTGGTTGGAGGGGTCTGAGAGGTGGTTTAGCATAGTTTGTATGGCAGAATCAGAGGCTTGCATGTCAGCTATGTCGTTGTTGGAAATTTGTGGAGCCAGTGCAAGCGGCTGTGATGTTGGAACCATCGCAGGAATAGGTCGTTTGCTGCGGGTTATCGCTGCAACATTAAGGGTGGGTGGGTTGGAGGTGACCATGAATTGCCATGAAGTGCGCCAGTTTTGGCCAGGGCATCAGTTTGGTCATTCAAGTCTTTGTCAAGGCCTGGTTGTTTTGAGTGACCTTTCACCTTTTTCCAATAGACGATCATGGGTCGATGCAATTTGGAGGGTTATTAGGAGGGCTGCTACCTTAGCATATTGCGATGACTGAGGCCCCAACTTGAAGTGCTGTGGAGGGCAAGGCTGGTCATTCATCCATAGTACGCCCGCACCTGCTTTTAGGATGCCCTCTTGGTTGTAAGAGCATCCATCAACGTAGGCGGTGGGCATTCCCTGACACGTATTCTCTTCAAAGTACCTGTGACAGGTCTGTTGTTGGGGTTCTTCTGTGTCCAGCATCGCCGCTGGTGTGTCATCAGAACAGTTTTGGCAGGCAGCCAAGCCATTGCCAAGCGCAGACTTGTGATTCTGAGCAAATCGTGCCTCAACCTTGCGCCCCTGGAGGGCCATCAACCATGTGGCAATGCGTGAGTTGGTGACAACGCCATCTCGGATGCATTGGCTGTTGAGGAACATTACAGGCTGGTGGCATGTCTCTATAATAACCTTCTGTGCTCCGATGTAGTTGGAGAATCGCTGGATGGCCCATACAGTGCAGAGTAGAGCCTTTTCACAGTCAGAATATTTGCTCTCTGGTGGAAGAAGTGTCTTGCTGGCATATGCGACCACTCTTTTGTCTTGGTCATGCCTTTGGTATAGACCAGCACTAAGGCAGTGTTTGGAAAATCCAGCTTCCAAGTGGAACTCCTTTTGTGGGTCAGGGTAAGCAAGACATGGAGCTATGCACAGATGTTGTTTCAGTTCAGTCATGGCATTTGCTTGAGCTTCTGTCCAGGCGAATGGGCAATCCTTCTTCAGAAGAGCCGTTAGTGGTCGTGCAATGTCCGCGTAGTTCTCAATAAACTGCCGTGAGTAGTTGCACACCCCAAGAAAGCTTCGCAACTCTGAGACATTAGTGGGTGGCTTGATGTTCTGAATGGCTTGGATACGGCTGGATTGCGGTTCGATGCCCCGTGATCCAATGAGTAGGCCCACGTAATTGACCTTGGTTCGACACCACTGTCCTTTGTGGAGGGCAATTTTGGCACCGGCAGTGGTTAATTGGTTCAGAACATGGTCTATTTCTTTTAGGTGATCAGCCACTGTTGTGCTCTTCATGAGAACATCATCTACATAGATGAGGTTGCCTCTCATTCTTGCGTCTGGGCATGCTTTGTTCAGGAAGATGTTGAACTCGGCTGGTGAACTCGCGTTCTGCATCGTCCTTTATGGCGTCTGCTTCTTTCAGGATTTGCTGGACTTGTGTCTCAAATCCTGGATACTGCTCCTCTGTTGTTGTGTCGCCTGTCATGTTGGCAGTCAGAGGTGCAGCACTGTCATTAGTCTCGCAGGCAGGCTGGCTAGTGACTGTGTATACTGCAAGATGTTGGTCCTCTGTCAGCTCTGTTCTGCACACTTGATCTTTGGCCATCGGCATGACAGAAGCAATGGAGATGATTTTGAAGGGTGCTGTGAACACTGTGTTGTATGTGCTCCCTTCTGGGATCATCGAAGATGGGATTGGACCAATGACTGGTAAGGTGAGTTCAAAGTCATGGAAGTCGTGACTCACTAGCCATCCCAGGCGGTAGGCCTTGGGAATCCTGATGTCCATTGCCGTGCAGTTGTTGAACAGGATGTAGACTACACGGGATGACGGTTCAGTGAGTGGTGTGGCTTCCAGACTGAGTCCAAGTCCCACACATTCAGGTGAAGGTTGGAAGAAGCCCAGCGTGTGGTTTAGTGTTTGGCCACATTGCATGTTGAGCCGAACAGCGACCCCTTTGGTGTAAGCTGGTACTGTGGTTTCCTGTTCATTGATTAAGGTGCAGACTTCTGGAATGGTCTGGCCTGACAGGAGGTTTTCAGGGTTGACAGGAACCACAGGGGGCTGTGATGTCGGTGGGGCCCACACCACCTCATTGATAAAATCCACATGAGCCTTGAGGCGAATCAAGATGTCTGCTCCTATGTAGACATTATGCGGCAGGTCTGGAAGGACCAGGAAGTAGTGAGTGAGGCACCGGTCATTCCATTTCAAGTTCAAAGCACAGATGCCCTTGGCAGTTACCATGGTTGATAGGCAGGAGTCCAAAGGGAAGCGGGTGCGCTTGCTGGCAGACGGAAGGTCTGGTGTGTCTTCCATGAGGGCTTTGAACAGTGCTAGGCTGATGGCTCAGTTGTCTGCCCATAGTGCGAGCATGATGTCTGTAGTTCTTACATCATTCAGCTGGAGGTCAGTCATGACCTTGGGGCAGTGACAGTCAGAGTCTATGGTGAGTTGAAAAGTGCAGAGTAGCAAACTTGAACTTTGCTCTGGTGCTGAGACAATGTTCTCGTGGCTGGCTGCAAGGTTTCTCGTGACCTCTGTGGCCTGACAGTCTGGCTCAGGTGATCTGGGAGGCTGGAGAGGCAGAGGTTCTCGCACTTGAGCCCAAATTTTCAGCTGTCTCAAGTCCAATAGGGGCTCGAAGCGGTCTAGCAGATCTTTGCCGACAGTGGGTATGTGTCCATTGGTGAGATGTACACAGGGTGTACCAGACTCATTGGACCAATCGTTAGATGGATGGGAGCGATCCGATCAAGTTGGATCTCATTTTGGCTGTATGACTGCACATTTAGCTCACATTTTTGGGATTTCAAAGTTCGATTTTGTCTCTTAGCTTCAATTCGGAGTCTGTCAAAGAGTTGAGATGACATTAAAGTGAGATCAGCTCCTGTGTCGACCAGGGCTTCAAGTCTCACCTCATTCTCCAATGTGATGGCTAGATATAGTTTTCTGGCCACTCCCTTTTCGATCAGGTTTCCCAGGAGTCTTGGTTCTGGGGTTTGTGTGGTGATCGGTAAGCAGTTAGGGGTGGTATCATGTGGCTCGTTAGGGAGGCAGACAACCAAAACAGCACTCTCTGGTACCTTGGGATTTTGGTTGTTGGCGTGATGACTTGCGTTGTGTTGACAGTGCAGCTGTCAGCTGAGGTGATTGGGCGACGCTGTCACTTGGTGATGAGGTGTCTGGTTCTGTGGACTGTGACTGGTGCGCTGTGCTTTGGGTGCTTGGTTTAGTCTGAGGGCAGTCAGGAAGGATGTTGGGTGCAGGCCTTACACTTAGTCATACGGAGTCTGGCCTGTCCTTCTTGTCTCCCTCGCGAGGTTTCTTCTGAATGAGTTCTTTCAGAATCCTCAGGATCTCTGCTGACTCAGACGAAGCTGCACTGTTTTGCTCTGGCTGATGAAGGTCGTTCATTTCTGGGCCGTCAGCTGGCATCCCACGTGGCTTGTCCCAGAATCTTTCAGAGCGCCCGGTCTGGTGCTTAGGACGGGCACCATCCCGGTTGTGCTGCTCTCTGTTGGCTTGGAACGGTCTTGACTCTCTGTTAAAAGGTCTGTCACTGTGGTGTTGCTGGGCGCCCTCTAGAGCCAGCTCTGAACGGTGGTCAGAGACGGGGCAAATTGTTGGATTTCTTACAGTCTTTTCAGAAGCAGTCTTTTGCTTGGCATAAGCTTTATGGGCTAAGTCCCGTAGCTGTCGGGTGGACATGCTACGTAGGCAGGCCAGGACTCCTAAGTGATGGCTTACTGTTGGATGCAGATTTTGAAGCAATAGAGTTCTGAAGTTATAGAGTCCTCCATACCTGGCTCGTTTTGTGCTCCAAAGTAGGCCTGTCGTAGTCTGTTGTAGTAGGCCTGTGGGGTTTCCAGTCGGCCCTGTCTCAAGTCCATGGCGCTGATGATCCCTTGGTCTGAATCAGGGTCCGAAAACTCTCTAATCAGGGCCTGACGCAGCTGCTGGTAGTCTGATTTGACAGTCTCGGGTTGCCGATCGAGGAAACTCCGCACCTCACGGCTGGACGTACCTCGAAGGAGATAAAGTCTGTCCCATGTGGTCACGTTAGCCATAGTTTGCAGGTGAAAGTCTATGTCCTGCAGGTAGGCGTGCACATCGTGGCCTCCTGCAGGGTTTGGGTGAAAGTGAAAGTTGGGATGTTTCTGGCCAGCTTGTAGAGTTCTTGGGGAGCCATGGCGTGACTGGGGGCATGGATTTTCTGGATGGGCTCCCACCCCTTTGCTGCTGATGGGGGCGCTTGGAAACTGGCTGGTGACATCTTGAGCAGTGGGCTTTCACCCCCCTTTTGAGCTCGGAACTCTTGACGGGGAGGCATAGGCCCACTTGTCAGGGGAAACTCTGTGGTGTGTGTTTCCCCTTGCTGGTCACTCTGCAGTCTGTAAGCATACTTAAGTTCTGTGTGAACAGCTTCAAGTTCTTCTTTTAAATAGTCTTTTTGTTGAACCAAATCATGGATCTGGGCACGGGCCGCTTGCAAGTGATTTTCACAGGCTTTGGCCTTGCTGTCCCTTTCTTTCAGTTCAATTTCTGCTCTTGCTAGGAGAGCTTCACCTTGTTGGAGTTTTTCCCTTAGTTCCTCTTTGGATTCTCTCTCCAACTGCTCTCTGTGCTCTGTCTCTACACGAAGGTCTGCCAGGGAATTTTGAAGTCTCTCCACTTCCTCCTGAAGCTATGGGTCCGTTTCATCCTCTCTCTCGCGCCGGTCCTGGGCCTCGAGGAGTAGTTGATCTAGACGACTCTGCGCGTGGGCCTGGTTCCTCCGGGCCTCCTCAGCCTGGAGCTTCAACGCTGCTGCTTCTTGCTCCAGGTGGATGTTGCTCTTTCTGCGAGTCGTGCCTGGACGATGAGGTTGTGAGCGAGGCCCATGACGATCTTGGCCCATTCCATGTGGCTGTGGCTCTGGGTTGGATCGTGGGCCATCAGCCGGTTCAAGTCGTCGTCCAGCTGCTCTTAGCTCAGGTGCTGCAGGTCACCGGCAGCTTTAGGCAGGAACGCAGTCGTCATGGCGGTCAACCAGGTCTCGACGTGATCCCAGTGGTCAGTGGGGCTGGATGAACGGGACATACTGGGCTGTAGGCAAGAGAAAGACAACACAAAGAGGCCAATGCAAGTCCGTATATGGTTTTAGCGAGCTATAGCAATATGTGACTATTCAATTTGTGTGCGTAATTTTGACTAACTGGTGCAGACAGTTAGTAAAATCTAGGCCGGGCACCTATTGTCTTGGCCGTGAGTGGCCAGGTGGGGCCGATTTATGTGGGTAAGTGTCGGATCTAAATAACAATTTTGACAGTGCGGTAGCCTACTGGTTAATTTACTGACACTGGCTGCTGGGTTGTCAATCTATTATTCAGCTTTCCTTTATGGCTCTCACAAGGTTCTGTCTTTAGGTGAACTGGAAGAAAACAAAATTAAAGGAAAGCAAATAGAACAAAACAAAATAACCGAAAATAACTAAAAGAAAAGGCATGAAATAAAAATGAAACAAAAATGAGAACATAAGAAGAGATAGAGAGGGAAAAGGTCTCAGCTTAATACCAATGCTAGGGTTTATGACAGGGCCAAGCGAGTGGGAGGCGCTGTTGAGCTATAAAACCTAGGGGGATGGTATGGCTTAAGACAGGAAGGTTGGGCCAAACACTTAAATGACCAGGGAATATGTATATTCTATGGCTTGCAATAAGTGAATGGGCTTTACCTGATTTACTATGCCTGGGGTGAATTGGGGTCACTCAGGGGAAAATCGGCGTAGAGTTAATCTCACTGGCGGTCCCTGGACACTCGACTGCGGTGTCCCCGGATCCTCGTCACCTTGCTACCACGTTGCGCCCACTCAAACAGCTTGTGACTCTTAGCACAACTGGGCAGCACTCAGGTAAGGCGGGTCAACGTCCAGTCTGCAGGGTCAAAAATTGGGTTTCCTCTGAGACCCCTTTGGAGTCCAAATGGGTGGATCAGAGTAATTAACCAAAATTGCCCTGGTGGTCAGCTGGACTCGTTGACTTCTCCCTGGAGTGCCCGAATTGCTGATGTCGGCTGCGTGCCGCCGCCAATGGTACGAGGACAGAGGTGCCCGAGATTCACACACAGCCACTGTCAGTTACGCCGGCCAGGTGACTCCACCCCTCGAAACCCAACCAGAAGGTAACCGTCACTTCACCACCAAGCACTAAGGGAAGTACTACCTGTAAGTACACAACTGGCTGAACAAGTGAGACATAACGTCAACTTAAGCTTAGTACTTGTTTACACCAAATTTAAATAGTTAGGTACGGTAAGATGGTACCAATTGGAAATAAGGTAATGATAAATTGATGAGGGAAATCAAATAACTAAAAGGGAAAATAGAATCAAAATTATTCAAATTAAAACAACAGGAGAAAAGGAGGAAAACTGACTTAATTATAATAGTAAACAAATAAAATAGCGGAAAAGATAGTTCACTTTGACAAACGAGATAGAGGGAAGGAAAGAAACATCCGCAGATGCCCACAAGATGGCGTAGTTGAGTCCACACCAAGGAGTGTGTGGGGGTGTGCGTAATTTGAGAGGTGCTGAACACCTGACAGGCTGTCAGAGGTATTACGACACTTTAAATAAAATAAAAAAAAGGGTGATTTAAATTCGAGCGTCCGAAAAGAGGAATTTTTTTTTCTTCCTAAACGTGGGGATTTACAATCACGAGTGAGAAGAGAATTTGTTTTCAAATCTCCTTTTTGTGCCAATTTGTAAGCACAAAGAATATGTGGCCGGAATTCTTTTTCCGCACGCACACGCAAATGTATGGAACAGAATATTTTTTTCTTTTACAAATTTTAAACTTGATCAAGGTTTAAAAATAAATACTCCCATTTACACATCAATCGGACACTGACCTGCAGTTTTTCTGATTGATTTGTATAAGGTATAAGCATTTGGTTAGCTACGCCAAAGTTTAACCTAAAGGAGTGAGATCGCTTAGTTGAATAATACACCGACGCAATTAAATCAACTACGATACATTAGTGAGGCCTTTACTAAGATGAAATGAGGAACATCGCTCAAATCAATATTTTATCACACTGAAAGAAGATTTCTTCGTTCTTACAGGTTTTGATAATATTAAACTGTGCTGTAAAGAAGTTTCCTTCTCTTTCACAGAAACAGTTTTAATATTATGAACTGCAGTTTATTTTTAGCAATTAACAGTGATGTTTGACACATAGCAGCTGTTAACTGAACTGAAATCAGCTTTGGGCCATTTTGGGCAAGTTATCAGATATGTGAGTTTGCGTCGCGTTGCGACTTCTCTCACTTTCTGAAGCGCGCATTCAAAAACAAAAATTAATACCAGTAATATACACATAAAAACTGACACTGTTGCTCACAAAACAAAGTTTAAAATGTGCCCGCATTCTCCACCATACAATGTAGCGACTCGGCTACATATAATAATAATAAATTAAATTAGCTCAATAGGGAATTAGCCTATGGTTATTCAATTATTTATAACTAATCGCAACAGGTTATGATTAAATTATAAATCTCCAAATCACCCAAAAAGGGAAATACCTAACCTAGGTATTTATGCAATATACAGTATTATTAGATTATTAGGAACACCTGTTCAAAATGCCTTGTTGATGCTAGAGGTCAGAGGAGAATGGGCCGACTGATTCAAGCTGATAGAAGAGCAACTTTGACTGAAATAACCACTCGTTACAACCGAGGTATGCAGCAAAGCATTTGTGAAGCCACAACACGCACAACCTTGAGGCGGATGGGCTACAAAAGCAGAAGACCCCACCGGGTACCACTCATCTCCACTACAAATAGGAAAAAGAGGCTACAATTTGCACGAGCTCACCAAAAATGGACAGTTGAAGACTGGAAAAATGTTGCCTGGTGTTGCCTGGTGCCGAGTCTCGATTTCTGTTGAGACATTCAGATGGTCAGAATTTGGCGTAAACAGAATGAGAACATAGATCCATCATGCCTTGTTACCACTGTGCAGGCTGATGGTGGTGGTGTAATGGTGTGGGGGATGTTTTCTTGGCACACTTTAGGCCCCTTAGTGCCAATTGGGCATTGTTTAAATGCCACGGCCTACCTGAGCATTGTTTCTGACCATGTCCATCCCTTTATGACCACCATGTACCCATCCTCTGATGGCTACTTCCAGCAGGATAATGCACCATGTCACAAAGCTCGAATCATTTCAAATTGGTTTCTTGAACATGACAATGAGTTCACTGTACTAAAATGTCCCCCACAGTCACCAGATCTCAACCCAATAGAGCATCTTTGGGATGTGGTGGAACGGGAGCTTCGTGCCCTGGATGTGCATCCCACAAATCTCCATCAACTGCAAGATGCTATCCTATCAATATGGGGCAACATTTCTAAATAATGCTTTCAGCACCTTGTTGAATCAATGCCACGTAGAATTAAGGCAGTTCTGAACGCGAAAGGGGGTCAAACACAGTATTAGTATGGTGTTCCTAATAATCCTTTAGGTGAGTGTAGGTGTTACCGTGTGCCCAGGTGATTATCCTCGTAAAGTCATGTTAATATTTTATTTGCGTTTTACTTGACTGCGTTGCCACCCAGTGAAATCATCAGAACATTAAACCATATTCTGTTTTATCTTAACCTGTCAGGGCTGAACTGAACTCTTACTGATCTGGGAACAGTTTGCTTTGATATTACTTACTGGGTTGTCAGCAGAATGTGTCAGGCTTCTGTCTGCTCCCTCAGAGCCACTGTTTGCTTCACTCGACTTCAAACGAGCTAGTCCAAAAATACAAAATACGCACAAGACAAACAAGCCAAGAAAAGGACAGAAGGACAAGGAGACAAAAGACCCGCTGTCATGCAATTCCCCATGCTGTGTAGGCTCTGTAAAAAGCTGTCTAACCTGTACAATACTTTGCCAAATCTGTCAATCGTTTGATCTATGAAATCTGCTAAATTAATTTAGTGATACATGAGTTACCAAAAAAAAGAAGAAAAAATCACATTGTAATGCCCATTAAATTAAAAATCTGAACCTACTATGTTTTTTTTTAAACTCTGGAAACAGAAATATCTGACAGCACTGAAACGTTTCTCCCCCATTATTAGGAAAGTGTAGCAGGAATGTTATACTGTGCCTGCAGCAATGATGAGGAGGTAAGAATAGTTGACACACTTTTGCAAAGTCTGATGGTTTTCTCTAGAGGGACACTGGGACATCTCGCACACACACAGACCTCTTTTTCCCCTGGTCTGTTTGCCTGTGTGAGTGAGGAAGATCTCATTAGACCTTGATAACTGGGCATCCTGGCAAATAATGTATACAGGTGCGTGTGTGACCGTTAACTCGCTTTCATCAGGAGTATTTCTGTTCACTCAGTTCTAGGTGAATGCATATTCCATTAATATTAATACACTCATTTGCGTGCCTGAGTGGGACCCAATATGGCATCACCCATTTAATAATTAATTGGGTTTTTTGCATATTCATGAGTATGTCATTCCAAAGCAAGGTTTTGGAAGCCAACAGATGCCACTGAGATGTTTACCTCTTAATTTCAGGCCACTGAGATAAATTCTCCAATTTCTGTCAATGAGTTGATCTGCCCGAACGGTTCTAACCAAAAGTACGAGATGAGAGAGCAAGAGAGTGAAATGGACTGCGTGAGTCTCTGGAATATCAAACTCTTATTAGAGCTTGAAATGACAGTTTGAAATGTGACTGGCAGCTTGACATACTGGAGTTGCCATGGTGACAGAGAACAAGACAGACACAGATTCTTTTGAGTAATCACTCACGAGGGTGCTTAATTAAAGTGACAGATTTCTGTAAAATATTAAAAGAGGGATGTGATTCATTTAAGAATCTCGCCAGCAAGTTTGAGTCACGGAGGTGACACGAACAAGAAAATATCTCGCTGTCTGACTCGTTGGTCCTGGACCAATTCCCAAACTTCAAACATCCCAGTCGGGATTCTGGCAAAAAAACGAACGTTCTGTCAGGCTGGGGTAGTCCAGACTGCGTTTGCTTACTTTGATGTGATCCCCAAAACTTGCATATGCTGAGAGAATGTGTGTGTAACTCTTCCAAGAGTCATGCCATGGGCTCTTGGCTCCATGTTCGGGCTGATTAAATGATGATCGGAGAGTTTTAACACTTAGCCTTGTGCTGCTGCTTCTGCTGCTGTATCGTTCTCTGAAGCCAATTAAAACAAAGCAGCAGATAATTACTCCCCCCATGGGCTTTAATACCAGGGTGTACGAGAATGCTGATTAACTGCCCAAGTAACAACCCTGAGTGAGAGGGCGTGCTTGGGAGATTTTATCCACTTTGTTCCTTGCTGATTGTGGTGTTATTGGTGTGAAAATAATGGGGATCTTCAATTGGTTATGAGGTGTGCTGTGGAGGCACTGCTACAGTACTTTGTTCTCTCGCTCCCTCTCATGCACTTCCTAAGCTGATGGAAAACATTTATTACCTGTTGTTCAGGAATGCTCTCCATGTTAAAGCACATGTGCAGCCTTATTCAATAAGCCATTCTAAGGTATTTTATGCACTCTCTGAACCCTAATTAGATTCAGGATTACATCCTCGTCCCCATGAGGAAAGAACATTGGATTTTACAGAGAACATTGTGCTATCATAACTACATCTACGATCGCTCAGTCTTGATTAAGTCCCCTGACTCCAGCCATCAAACTAGCCTTACATGTGCTTTTGCACAGTGGAAACTTCATGACTGGCACATATTACATGAAGGATTTTGGATTGTAAGGCATGTTGATGCCCATTGTCACCATATTTTCCCAGTGATTTTGGCTTGGCACCTTGTCTGGTTGTAGGAAGTTTGAAATAGTTAAAGAAATAGTTTGGTCATTATTTTCTCAACTTTATGTTGTTCCAAAAATTTTCTCAATGAAGCAGAAGCACACATTCAAGGAAAATTCAACAAATCTTCATGCAGCTCTTTTCCATACAAGATTCATAGTGATTCAAGTCTGTTAAACTCCAAAAAAGTGCAGTACATCATAAAATTAGGCCAACTCACTTATTGACGAGCTACAACTTTGGTCTGTTTGTCACCCTACACTTTTTCATGGCTTCAGAAGTCTTGGAATACTGCAAATCGTCTGGCCTAGATTCTTTAAAATTTGGAACAACTTAAGGGTGGGGAAAATAATGAAAACGGTTCGAAAAAGTATTCATTTTTGAGTGCACTATTTCTTTGATTTCAGGGTTCATTTTTCACCCAAATATGAACATTTAGTCATCATTTATTCACCTTCAAGTCGTTCCAGACTTGTATGATTTTTTTTTTCCTTAAGCAGAACATAAAAGATGTTTGAAGCATGCTTCAGCTGTTTTTGCCCATACAATGAAAGTCAGTGAGATACAGAAATTTAATTTTTGTTTAAACTATTCCTGTTAAATGTTAGAATTCAATTCAGAGGTACCTTAGACCTAATCGCTCTGTGTTATGTGCACACTGATCATCTTGTTTGTTACAAAGCAAAGTTCATCGATAACAAGCCTCTTATACATAATTAACGATCAAATATGTATTCAAATCTCAATAAACACTTCTCATAATTAAATAAGATGTAGATTTAGGAATTCAGAAAACATAATTTAGAAAAAATTTTGTGACAAAATTATTCCACAGACAAATGACCTTTCCGACTTTAACTCGGAACTAGCCAGAACGCGGTTTAGATTTAACAAAGAGCTCAGGATACAGAAAACAACAACGGAACAACCAACATAAATGTGATGGTAACGGACAATGAACTGAAAGAAACACATACCAAACTAATTAAATACACTGACCAAACTAATTAACGAAATTAACGTGTGAAAATGAATGATAATAAAAAAAAATAACATGGCAACGAACTGAAAACTAGAACACAGAACTAAAACACATCCCACCAAAAACAGAAACAAACCCAGATGACCCCTTACACAAGCATAATTTTTTAACTTTGTTAGTTTAGTTACTATGAAAGCTTTACAAATGTTCTTTGACACCAACTCAGCGACACCTTAGCCATGCTCAAACACACACACACACCTTCTTAAGAATCGGGTCGACAGAGATGATCCACTCTCTAATATGTTGTGATTTCTTTCTGCCCAGGGAAAACTGACCTTTCCCTTGTTCTTATTTTGTATTTCATGTTTTTCTTCCCTGTTTTTCTATCAGATGAAGAGCAAAGAAAGGAGAAAAGAGTGAAATTGACATAAACAAGCTAAAACATGATGAGTGAAATTTATCTAAGAGTACTCTCATTTTTGATAAACCAAATCTTTCAGATTAAATGCAAAGGCCGGATCATCCTCCCTCCTGTTGATAAATGGCATGACTAGACTTTTGAATGTTTTTGATTAGTTCTGTGTAGTTCTTTGTCTATTTTCATTATTGTTATTTTAAGTCATCAAGATGGAATTTGTTTAATGTAGTTGCTCATTAGTAGGGTAATTATGCGTGTTTAATCTCGGTGCTGATTGGCCCCCTAACCCCTCACTTCCTGCCAGCATTTAAACACTTCGCCTGTCAATCAATTAATCTATTTTGAGAACTAATGGCAGTGTAATTACCATAATTAACCTCAAGAGAGGGAGAGAGAACAGAGAACGGCAGACATAAAGAATTGAGAGATTTGGAGAAAGACATCTGTACACTGATCCTCCACGTTCCTTTCTCAGCCACGTTTGAGTCTCTGGAAAGTGCATTTTCATTGGCTAGTGAAGGCAGCATCACTGCATAATCTAGAGTCAGGGCTAATCACGGTCATTACAATCCCTTTCTTCACTTGTCTTGAAGCACAAGTGGCTCCTATTGATTTTCACGGGAGCCTGTCACCTTAATACTTGGTGATGAACTTGTTTTTTGTTCCAACGCCATTGAACACACAAATCTATTGTTCACCAGTGACACATCACATATAAAGGCTTTCAACTGGTTTTGTGAACTTCTTACATTCCCTTCTGCATTCTAGGTGGGTCTATTCCCAAATCTGATATGAATTCTTTCAAGCTTAATGCTGCTGGCTAAAAGCCTGACATTGAGAGGGTATGCTTGGTGTGCTCTTAAGGAACATTGTGTGAAGGACCTGTGTGTGTGTGTGTGTGTTCATGCAGGGCCTCTGGGATTGTCCTGCTGTTGGACACGAGCATTGAAATCCCTACTCAATTATACCAGTACAGCCTCCGGACACAAGGACACATAGACACACATGCCAGAGCCATATTGCATTAACCCTTATCAGACCCCATCCTCTCTAATATTAACCCTTCAGTGCTCACTTTCAGTTCATTAATGCCCCCAGGCCAAAGCGCCGTCCCACTGACATTACAACTGCCACCGCTATGAACGCACACACTCACACAGACTCTCAGAACACCTAAATGAAGCTACGCAATGACTGTTTGGAGCATATTCAATGTTTTTGAAAGAAGCCTCTTATGGTCACCAAGGCTAAAATACAGTGAAAATAATAGTGAAATATTATTACAATTTCAAATAACTTTTTTTATGTGAATATATTTTAAAATATAATTTATTCCTGTAATGTCAAAGCTGAATTTTCAGCATCATTACTCCAGTCTACAGTGTCACATGATCCTTCAGAAATCATTCTAATATGCTGATTTGGTGTTCAAGAAACATTTACTGTTGAAAACAGATGTGCTGCTTAATATTTTTGTGATAACAGTTATGCATTGTTTTCAGGATTCTTTGATGAACAGAAAGTTCAAAAGAACCACACTTAAATAGAATTTTTTGTAACAATGTAAAAGTTAATATATATTATTTGTAATAAAGTTTATATAAATATAAATTATTTGCAGGCTGTTTGTATTGTTATTCTGCTAATCCACTTTTCTTAATGGCATAATAGTAATTGAAAATAATTTAACTGAAAATAAAGACAAGGATTTAAAGTCTGGTTTAACTGGATTTTGTGTGTGTGTGTGTGTGTGTGTGCTGACAATACTGAGTGCAAAAGTCATGCCAAAGCTAGTGAATATAAACAAAATATTTGAATACTTTTTTCCACTGCTAATTAATTGTCAATATGTAAAATGAGGTGACAAGTCACTAAACAAGGCACACTTTGTAATGGATCACAGATAGATTAAAAAAACTGCCCTGCTGTCCAACACATATTATCACTCTTAGAAATATTACAGTTCTTTGCCAAAAGGAACAACAAGCAGAGTCCTGCTCAAACGAACATGAACAGACTGCAATTTTAATGTTGCCAAAAGCATGCTCAGTTGAATCAGCAATAACCTGCTCAGAGACACTAACTCACACACATACACACACACTAATGTGATGGATTCAGTTATCAATTATTAAACCCTCATAGATGCTTATGTATAACCATAATGCTAACTTTTGATCCACTGTATCAGTGTCCTCATTCTCTACTGAGGCCTTTATTTAGTAAATAAATTAAAGACATTTTTACCATATTTCTATGTTAGAATTATGTGCACTCTACACTGCCTCGGGTCTTTCTGCTTAAACCATCTGACAGACAGAAATCATGCTGAAAACTGAGGATGAGAAGGTCAGAGATCTGTAGTGGCTTGCAGAGAAAAATGTCTACAGAGATCAGAAAACTCACCACCTTGCCCTCACCCACTCTGACTGTTTCCAAGAAAATGGTTTCGCTTCTCATTTGCATCAGTTTTGATGAGACGAATGTTAGAACAAAACATCCATAAAAGAGAAAAAGAGAGAGAGGTTGATTGAAAAAGAGCTCGCATCTGTAGAGGTTATGCTAAATGAAGGTTAAATTGGTTTCGCTTGTCACAGCGCATAAACAGCTGAGGATCCACTGCAGGGCACTTAGAAAATCCCAAACCACACACACGCACACAGCTGATTGAATTTCATTGTTTTAATATCTAATCAACTCTACACAGATATTTCTATACAGATGCTGCATATTCATCATCCTAATCATCATTACACAGAGCAAATGTGTGTATACAAACACCCAGCATGCCCATCTGTGAATGAGCCCTTATGAAAGCCCAGCTGCGTAGAGAGGCGGAGATGGGGGCATTTCTTCCGAAAAGCTTTCAAAATAGCCAAATCCAGACACATCCATTAACGACAGAATCCTCCAACTTGTCATGTGATCTGGCTTTGACAGCACATTATTTTAGGCATCATCTTCAATGAGAAATATCATTAATCTTGCACCGCTCAGAATATTGTCCATCAAAACATCTCCGGAGTCATCAGATGTTTTGTCGGGCTTAAGCATTCCGGGCTTTGTCTCAAGGTCGGTGTGTGTGAGGGTGCATAATCACTGTTCCTAAGTGCCCTAGAGAGGGATGTCAGCTCTAAACTCTCAAACGGATACTGACAGTGTGTTTACCCGCTAAAACATTCCTTAATGCTCTCGCAGAGGAACAAGCGCATTCTCCAAAACCCTCCTACCGACAGTCAAGCCCCTAATCTCATGTCTTCCGCTGTATTCCTCTACGAGGTGAAACTTGTTTTGACACAAACACACACAGCGAGTAAAACAAATCAGCTCTTCGCATTTATCAAATAAGGCCAGTAACGGCTGTTTGTAGACTGATTAAAATAATCAGTACCTGCTTTAAAGTATTAGCATTAAGAACGTGAAGGATTTCATTTCGTTTGACTGCGTCTTTATGGACTCCTTCATGGATGATATGAACAGAATCCAACAGAATTTGGCTACTGAATTGTTATGCGTCACGACAAGCTCTACAACAAGTGTAGCGGCGGTGCATTGAACTGTAAAGGTGCCTGTGTGGTATCTCAAAGCCTTCATTCCCAGCATATAGGGTGAATTCAGGTTGATCCAATCACCCTGAATTCACCCTATTTCATACCCTTGATAATCAGCTTGGCTCTGTCCCACTGTGGAGCTGTATCATAGAGGCGAATCTGGATTTTGATCTGAATTAGGCCTCATGTTAGGCCTTCAGCTGCATTCCTGAAAGCGAACTGTGCACTAGAAAGAGGCAGCACTGGCTTGTCAAGGTCATCTGGCTGTTATGTATACAAACATGAACTGATTCTTGAGTATATCATAATACATGGGTCATTGCTTCTCAACTATATTGCTTAAATCATTGTGGATTAGTTGATGCCTGTGCTCAATCAGGGCTTGTTTTTTTTTACATAAAAACATTTTTTTTTTTGAGGATGTTTGTTTTCCTCACTATACAAACAAATCTGGCTCAGAACACCATCATGCATTATACATTGATTATGCTGGGAAGAATGAGTTGGGTTTTGCACACAGACACATTACAATGACAAGCATATATTGAAGCAATACTACATGAGCCAGAGCACTGTCGTTAAGAAAATCAGCAGCAGGGATGATGTGATTCGGCAGTATCGGATGTGTTGGCATTCAGACCAACAGCACAACTGTGTAATATTTATACAACAGTTCAGCAAACAAAAAGTTAACACTGATTAACTTACATTTAACACACAACATTGCCAGATATCTCGTCTGTTTTTGTTAATCTGAAGAAAATAGTTTTAAACAAAGTAAAAGCAGAATCAGCCTTTGCGCATCATGAGCAACAGGCAGCAGTGATGTTTTGTTCCTAAGTCTGTGTTATTAAATGAAGCGACTAAGTAAATCATTTATTGACTAGCTCATAAATATAGGATGTGTCCAAAAGTTTAGGCTTGTTGCCTTCCTACCCTATCAGGCAATGATTTTTTTGTTTTTTTTAGCTCAAACCAAAACTAAAATACAAAAATAAGAAATGAAAATATAAAAATAAAAACTTTATTAAAAATATGAATTAACACTAAATTAGCTCCTAGATGACAGTCTGTCTGAAATGCACAATTCACAGTGATTCACAGAGTGAAACCTCCCAGTGCTGTTGGCCTGTTATATCAGCTTGGAAGATTGATCAGCCAATCAGATTCAGTACTATATAGTTATTAGATAGATGCAACAGGGTTTTGTGGCACTATAAACACAAAGGAGGATGCGAGGTCTCTATATAGTGTCAGGATCACACAGTATAGTGTATATATATATAGTATAGTGAATTTAGACTGGAAGCACTTTATCACTGCTACATTTGTGCTGAGTTAATGCATAAAACTCCACAGAGAGCTGTTCAGATATTTCTTTTTAGAGGTTTTCCCATGAAAGCCATTTTGATAACAACTGTGAGTGCAAAGTTACATCAGAGCAGCACCTCTGAAATTCTCTGAGCTCCATACACATGTCTTTCTCTCTCACTATGCATGAATATCAGATATGTCCTTTTAGCATTAGAGACAGTCACCCTGCATGGAACAGGCCCAAACACAGACATACAACACGCTCAGGCAATGTTTTCTGCTTTTAGCAAAGCTGGACAGAGACTTAATTCTCTGTGTTAATATTTTATGGCTCTCTGAGCTTCTAATGCCAGCCAAGAGGAGATATGCTTCTTAACCGCACACACTCTACTTCTCGCTGTGTTTATCTCTAGGAAATCAGCATATGGTATTATCATTTTCTTTTCTGACTGATATTTGCTAATTAATGAGAGAGACAGAGAAATAAATTACTAATAGAGAGAGAGAGAGAGAGAGAGAGAGAGAGAGAGAGAGAGAGATTGCCATGGCAAGATATTGTATATAAATGTTTTATTTGTTATCAGCATTCCAGTGAGTCTATCATGGGGCAGACTTTCCATTGACTTCTAATGTTTGTATACACTAACACATACCCCTCACAGTTTTTTAACATTTTTATTATGTTTATTAATCTGTTTTCCTTGTTGGCTGGTCCACACAATGTAGGCGAACCGGACTCCCACACACATATGCTAACTGAGCTAATAAACGAGGATATTCCCTAGATTTCAACTGTTAAAATGAAAATAAATAACCATTTAAATAAAGCTAATTAAAAAAATTTTTTTTTTGATTTTTTTATAAACAACCTTCTGATGATGTCCCTCAAATCCTCTGATATACACAGATATATACACTTACAAACACTATATTCAATTTCTCTATTCTCCTTAAATTTTCCTGTTATTTATTTAATCTTTTAACATATTTATAAATTAATATGAATAAATGTGTGAAAAGAATAAAACTAATGAAATAATTAAGAGGTTCTTCAATATTTTAACTGCCACGCAGGGTTAAAAAAGGTAATTGTTTATTTGTTGTAATTGTGAACTTTCATATTTTCAACTTTATATGAATTCATTTAAAATAAAAAAAATTATTTCATTAATTATTATTTTTCAAATATTGTACAATTGTGACTGTTTCTCGTAACTGCAATGTTATACTGTATCTCACAATAGTGACTTTATATCTCATAATTACATTTTTATATCTAACAATTTTCTTATACATAATGTGACTATTTCTTTATTTATCATTTAGCTTGATGTCAACACACAGACGCAGACACACACACGCACGTGTTGGGTTTTCATGTTTTATGCGGACTTTCCATAGACATGGAAGTTTTTATACTGTATAAACTGTATATTTTATCCCCTTAAACTACCCCCTAACCCCTAAACTTACCCATCATAGGAAACATTCTGCATTTTTACATTTTCAAAAAACATCACTTAGTATGAATTATAAGCTGTTTTCCTCATGGGGACCAAAAAATGTTGTCCCCATAGCGTAGGGTTTAACAGGCCGCACACGCACACACACACACACACACACACACACACACACAACCATTGGGTTTTCATGTTTTCTGGGGACTTTCCATAGTCATACAGACACAAAGACATACAGAGATATACACTTAACACACAAAGACTTCCACTATGCTACATTTCTTGCTGGTGTTTGCAAAATCCTGGAAACCGGGAGCACCATTAGCACCGCAGAGAAACCGAGAGAAATATGAATATTTGTCATACGAGAAGGGAGGAAAGCAGATGGCTGATTGACTTAAGAGTGTCAGCAAGAACAGGTTAAGCATGAACACACATGTACAGAGGTACATTATGTTAGAGCTACAGGAAGTTATAATGGTGGGCATAGTGGGTAACTATAAAAACACTGTAATCAGCTAATCAAAGGCCTTGAACACACACACACACACACAAACCCTCTACTGTAGGCCTAAAAGCACATTCAGCCTAATCAAGGTCTTTATGTAACCCAGATATGCCTCTGTTTCAGGCACCCAATATCCATCACACAAACACACATGCCGTGTGGCTACTGTAGAGTCAGGCTCTGTTCTCTCTCTGTGTATCTCAATGATTCTGAGCATATAATGAAGATAAATGAGTATTGCCAGACCACCGCGCTCCCTCGTTCACTGTCGCTCCTGTTCTGCACTGGGAGAGAAGGAACGGGGCCCAGAACTGTGGTTATGGCTGGCATTTGCCAAAAATCATCTTTCGGACTCAGAGGGAAAGATTAATTTATTCTAAATAAGTGCACATTGATTTTTATAGCTGTGTTCTGTGCGAGGGAATAAAGTCTGTGAGTCATTATAGGAACTCATAGAGGAAAGTATGTCACACACACAAACTGGTGCACTGATGAAGGCAAATAAAAACAGGCTCACATAACATTCATCACCACATAAACACATCTGCCTCTGCCTCTACACGTCCCCCAGCGTAAGCAGCGCACCTTTGTGTACCTCTAATGTCTCTTAGCTCATCTCTCTCTCTCGCTGTCTCTCTCTCTCTCTCGCGTCGTTCCATTCACCTACAGTAAAATTATAAGCAATGATAAATGTACTTTAATTTACAGACACTTTGATATTGCTTTTCACTGGCCACAGGCTGACAAACACACAGCAGCACAGCAGTATTACAACTCTGCGGCTGATAATATCTCTCAAGATGAGATGAATGATTAATACCCCAAATAAACGAACAAGTAGTAGGCAGAGCATTTTTTTTTCACACCCGCTGGCAAGTGCTCAGCACATCTTCACTACTTCACTCTGGCCCTTGAACACAATACAAATAATGCAATTACGTTTGATGCGTTTATGCTTTCGGTCTGTCTAATCTAATACAGCGACTGTTCCTGTCAAACCACTCAGGGCCTGGCAAAAGCAATTCAAATGTCTTGCCAATGGGTTTGTTTTTACCTCAATTAATTATGACCGGCTAGATTTTCATGTTCCATGTTCAGAGAATGTGTGATCTTGTTTTAAGTTTTAATGTCAGTGCTAGAGAGAAGGAATGAAAGCACGTTTACAGAGAATTTAATGCGTTTTTGAATCATGTCATTACATGACGAATCACAAGCAAATATGCAAAAATATTCAACTATGAAGTCATCACATTTTTTAAATTCATGTGTCAACGCGCACAGATGAAACAAACCTCATGAAAGGTCGTTCTCCTCTGAAAAAGTGAACCAAACAGAACTCTTTTATGTGTTTTCATCTCATTGGTGGCAACGGAGAGGTGAGATATGAATATTAATTCACATCAAAGTGAAAAACCACTTCTTTTTATCCGGTAAATGCAACATTACCAGATGAATTATGGATCAACTCAAATTTACCCAGAGTTCCTCATGTTCCAGCTCTCTGTGTAAAAGGCTTACTGTTGTCCAACAGATTTTTCCAGTAATCTCATCTAGAACTGACGTATGCTCCTGACCCGCTTCCTCTTTAACTGACTACTGACCCACTTTTACACACACACACAAACGGGTCACTTGGAATTAACACAAGTTAGATCATTTCAGATTTACTCAGCATCTCCTTGCAGCAAAAACACAAATGTTGCCTCCTGCGCTCTTGTGTTCCATTTTTGGAAGATGGCTTAAAAACATTTGGTCAAAACACACACACACACACACACACACACACACACACACACACACACACACACACACACACACAGTCTCTCTCCCTGGGGCACTAGAATACCAGGTTGCCCTGGTTACTGATTCTATGGGATGCCAGCCTGATCTGATGGAACAGAATTAAAGTGGCTTTTGTCTGAACCAACAGCAGAGGCCAACAAACACATATACACGGAACACAAAAACATACATATACATAAAACACAAGCACACTTGAAATATAATTATAAAGGCCACATGCCGTGCACATGACTCACGCATGAGGTTATAGAGAGATTGTGTGCGGACCGAAATAGAAAAGTGAATCAAATTGGCCTGTGAGTCAGTATTATGTCCTGTCCCTTCACATTGGATATTCTCACACTCATAGTCAGAAGAAGCTTTTATAATTGCTTTGGTTTTTAGACCCATAGACTCTCCATTTCCAAAACAGCTGACATATCTGCCTGCAAAGAAACTTAAAACCTCCACAATTCAGATCCTGACAGAAGCATTTGATCTGCAAGCGCAGTTATTGTATATTCATACTGCTAATAGTGCAGTGTGCAGCTGCTGGCTAGCTGATGACAAGCTCTCCAGTTAAACCTCCAGAGTTCTATCTAGTTAAGCATAGCCATTAATATCCTGTTTCATATGGCGTAATGGGATGTCTGCATTACAGGATTCAAGGAACTCTACACCTCAAATGGTTCACAGTGCTTTTCATCATTTGCACCATGTCTAAAAATGATGCATTTCTCTTCCTCTCGAGATGAGGATTTTTTAGCATCAAAAGAAAGCAGGTTCGCTTCTAAAAAAATTCATCCATTAGCAATATAACATGTTTTACTTCAGGTCATGCATGGAAGCCTGTTTTTCTGCCTCAGAGTAAAAAATAAAACAAAACAAAATTGCAGATAAAGTTGTGACATATTTTTGCAATTATAAAAATATAATTCCTTAAAAAATAAATAAGAAATAATGTCACATTATGTATAAAATAAAATGATTATAATATAAAATCACAATTATGATATGTAAAGTCACAGTTTTGGGGGTATAATGTTGCAGTTGTGAGTTATTTTTTTATAATCTTTATAATGCATTAATAATATATAACAATTTATGTATACTTAAAATCTTGAATATTAATTAGCTAAGTAAGCTTTAAACCAGAGAGGCAGTTTTAAGCCGTCTATTGTGAATCAATGGAGAAAAGGAATGAAAAGAAAATGGCAAGAGAAAGAATCGATTTGTCTGACTGCAGGAAATCTGTCTGAACAAACAGGTGAAAGTACTAAATTACCAGAGAACCTGGGTCCTGGGTAAACGAAGAGCCAGCCAGTGCCATGGTAATATCAGAGCATGTGTGAGTGGAGGAGTGTGAATGCTGGTGTGTGTGATATGATATTCAGGCCTCAAAAACAAACTCTCTTTTATCTTTTTATGTTCCAGCCTCATCAGTGATCAATCTGTGTGGAGTGAGAGAGGGTTTTAATGACATCTTCCAGATGAGGGATGTTTTGAGTGTGTGAAATGCATCTGTGTGCTTCTGTTTGATTGTGTGTGTGTAATGGAGAGAGAGAAATGAGATTATGATGTTGGATGAGGATCAGGCTTAATATGGCTGCATCAACAAGAGACAATAAAGAGCTTCAGAGGTTGGAGAGGCAGGGACAGGGACAGGGGGAGTATCTGAATAAATGAAAATATTACTGTAATAACGCTGCTCTGCTTAATCATTCCCTAATAATCTTTTCTATCTGGCTGTACATGTTGCTGCTAAACATGACCTGTGTAGGTCTAGTAAAGAGACGGACACACTGGTATATCCTACTGTATGTAAGTGTTGACAGGTTTTTACATGTTATTTTAGTTTAACGAGTTCAATGTTAGTTAGCAAGTAAAAATTACATTTATTTAGCATCACTAAAACTTTGCTTTACAGAAAATAGTATATGTACATAACATATTTGGAAGATTCAAGAAAAAAATTAGCAGTAAAATAACATTGCATAAAGTATAAGTAAACATGAAAGTAAGGTGAGAAGATAATTAAAGGGTTAGTTAAAAATGAAAATGATCCCATAATTTACTCACCCTCAAGCCATAGGTGTGTATGTCTCTCTTCTTTTTTAGCCAAACACAATCAGAGTTATATTTAAAAAATATCCTAGCTCTTCCAAGCTTTATAATAAAAGTGAATGGTACCTTAGATTTTGAAGCCCAAGAAAGCGCTTCCATCATAAAAGTAATCCATTCAGCTCCAGGGGGTTAATAAAGGCCTTATGAAGTGAAGCAATTCAAGAGTTTTTGTAAGAAAAATATTTATAACTTTATAAACTATAATAACTGTCTTCTGGTAACGGCCGTATGCGAGACTAGTGACCTCTGATCCGACGCATTATGCAGGATGTAGGGGTAAGCTTAGGTGAGAGTAGACGCCTCTTGCGTTTCAAACAAATAGGGCTGGGCAACAAATTCAAGCTCCTCCGACATTTCTCTTTAAAAAATCTTGTTTTAGACTTTTAATTCGTGACTGGAGCTTTGTTTCGCTCTATCCTCTGCACTTCCGCGTTCATCCCAACACGGTCTCATTCCTATTCGTCACATATTGACACTTGGTCAGTTCCCTTCGGCGTCACTTTTTAACGCACAGGGTACCCCTTTAGCGTCATGCGTCGGGTCAGAGTTTACTCTTCAGACGTAACTAGACTCATGTACGGTACGGCCGTTACTGGAAGCCAGTTATTGTAGTTTAGAAAATGATAAATATGGATATTTTTTCTTACAAAGACACATCACTTTGCTTCAGAAGGCCTTTATTAACCCCCTGGAGTCATATGGATTACTTTTATGATGGATGGATTTTTGAGCTTCAAAAACAAGGTTCCATTCACTCCCATTATAAAGCTTGGAAGGGCCAGGATATTTTTTAATATAACTCTGATTGTGTTTGGCTGAAAGAAGAAAGACATATACACCCACCTAGATGAGTAAATTATGGGATCATTTTCATTTTGGGGGGAACTAACCCTTTAACTTGCCTGTGGAAATGCCCTAGAAAACAAGTTTCTTTGAGATGCTTTTTAAAAGTTTGGGATACATGCTTGTAGGTCTCTCATATGTCTACAACTTGGAATCATAGTAAATAAAGGCTCATTAGTCAGTTTTCACTTGTGTTTTAAGTAGCTGGATAGTCTACAGAATCTGCAGGAGTATTTGCTAATTGTATTGCCAAGGCATGCAGGCACAACACCATAAAGACATTCAAAAAGGAATGAAGATTAGGGTTTTGGTTTGATTCAGAGCAGTGCTTGGGTTATGGGCTTTCGGATAAATCACAAAATAAGATTTTTAAGATTTTTTGAAGAATATCTTGGTCACTCTTTTCAGTATAAAGAACGTGAATGCATGACAAAGAGCACCATAAAAGTATTATAAATGTGATCCATATGTGCTAAATTCAAAGTCTTCTGAAGTCATACTGTACCGTCTTTTTGTCATGACAGATGTTTAATTCATGAACAAATGTATTTTGGATCAAATCTTTTCAATGAATCAGTTTATTCAGTCCACAAAACTAGTCTAAATGATTCAGTCACTAATCAAACTGATTCAGTTCTCAATTTGAACATCGGTGTAAGGGGAGGATTAACATTATAATAACTTAAATTTCAGGTTCTCACACAAAGCTAACTTTACAAGACTTGGAACATACCGTGTGAGTTGTATGGACTACTTTAATGATATTTTTTTATGTTGCTTTTGTGTGTGTGTGTGTGTGTGTGTGTGTGTGTTTAGAAACTAACTTAACTGCCCAATTCTCATCCACTTTAATTATATAGAGAATTTATAGAGAATTAACTTTATAGAGAATTGACCTTTCAGGTTCCAGTGAAAGAAAGTCATACAGACTTAGAACAACATGAGGGCATGCGTAAATCTTGATAGAAGTTTTGTTCATGAATGAATTATTCCTTTAGGTTAAGGTTAGGATGAAATGTACAAGGCCTAATATCCTTATGTGGATAATACAGTGCAAAATCCAACACGAGTGTTGCATCAAGGAACTTTATGCATTATACACTTAAATTTTAAGTGTCTAATGTACTCGGTAGCAGACTGACTCTTGTAACTCTACATAATTTTTCAGTGGTATGTATAATTCACACACATGCATGTGTATATGAGTTCCTGTCAGCGAACTTTCTCAGGTGTGAAATGACTTTCTCAACATCAAATGATAGGAAAATATGGAGAGAAACATCGTTCACTCAGTGGATAAGCACCAGTGCACCTCATTACGAACGTGTGTGAGTGAGTGAGTGAGTGTGTGTGTGCTCTCAGTAGTTTGTGCAAAAAGAAGAGTATGACAGAATTATTAAAATAAAACAAAGATATTAACTAAAACAGAGAGCAAAATAACAGACAAGTAAAGAAAAATATGAAAGATACAGATGGAAAGATGGAGAGGTGAGAAATGGAGGTAGATTGAAAGAAAAAGAGAAGCGAGGGAGGAGGAGAGTGGAACGAAAGAAAGAGAGACGCCTTGTCATTTGTCTCACGGCTGACAATTTTTCACCATGAAGGGAAAGGACCAATTAGGTCAATTAAATGTTCCTGTGTAGTGTTCACCATGAGATATTTAGCTAACCATTTAGCTGTGTGTTGATCTACAGGTCAGAGTCAGGTAATGGCTAAATTAATGTAATAGGGCTTTTAATCAGCCTTTCCTGACAACAAGATAGACTCAAATCACAAGCAAAACACTTATTATTTGAGCAATTATCACCACAACACGCACACATGCACACAGCCTTGCCCTTGGCGATGTTTGATTTTAGAGATTTTTATAGAGAGGGTGGGCTGAGCATTCACATCACTGGTCACAGGGGCATTGGGACATTCTTGAAACTCAACGTAACGGAAACCACCAAAGTTGCTTGAATGCTCATTTCAGTCTCACATTGCTTTGCAAATACACTTAAACTTAAACATAAAACTGTCCAATTGACTAGAATAAGTCTAATATTACCACAAGTTACATAAAAGTATTTTATAAAATATTATTATTATTATGCTACTTAAAATACATAAAACATTACATATAAATATTCATGTTATATAAAAATATTATATAAAAAAGTTAAATTCACTACCATTCAAATGCTTGGGGACACTAAGATTTTTTAAATAGAAACTAGTATTTTATTCAGAATACATTAAATTGACAATAAAGCACTTCTATTTCTATTAAAAACTGTTCTTTTGAACTTTTCTATTCATCAAAGAATCCTGAAAAAAAGGTATCATGGCTTCCACAAAAATATTAAGCAGCACAACTGTTTTCAACATTGATGATAATAATAATAATAATAAATGTTTCTTGAGCATCAAATCAGCATGTTAAAATGATTTCTGAAGAATCATGTGACACCGAAGACTGGAGTAATGATGCTGAAAATTTAGCTTTGATCACAGGAATAAAGTACATTTTAAAATATAATAGAAAATTAAATTGTAAATTTCACAATAGTACTGTTTTTACTGTATTTTTGATCAAATAAATGCAGCATTGGTGAGCATAAGAGAATTCTTAAATAGTAATATAATTTATAGTATTTTCCTAGTACATCTACGTTTTCGTTTTGTTCTATTAAATGTTTTTTTAAACAAAATAGTGCACACAATCTTTACATTGTAATATTGATATGTTTTAACAGTGCATATACAATATACGCATATAGAATATTAGTGTACTGCGTTTCATTTGCAGAATTGTTCATATTTTCTAAAAGCCTTTTTTTGCAGTGCTGAATGCTAAAAGTTCAGCCTCAGAATATCTACTGCAACAAACTTACTGAGTTACTGAGGCACAGAACTGCTCCACATGCAGGGGACGAAAAAAGCTAAAAGTCTTCATCAGTTCTACCCTCTATAACAGGAGAGAAGACATCCAGATATGATGCTCTTCTTTCTTTTTCTGTCTGTTTCCTTTGCCAAGGATGTGTGCCTAGAATTATCTGCTTCTCTCTTCCTCCTTGAATATAAATGAAGGAGTTTTTTCCCCTCCCATACTCGCTTCTTCTGATTTGGCATTTGCCTGCTCACCCCATCTATGAGGTCTCACCTCATAAAATAGACACTGCTTGAAAGAGAGAGACAGAAAGCATCTTAGGAATGTTCTTTTTCTTGCAGGCAGAATACAACATGAAATTCAGTTTGGTCGCACAGTTCGTCTTGCCATTCAGTCACACATGTGCAAATGGTCTTTGTCTTGTTCCGTCTTGTTTTCTCTTTACACTGCCGTTCCTACACAGACACTATGAAGAGAAATATAAAAAAAGAATAAAATAAAACCAAAAAACAGTGGAGAAGTTTCTGTGCATTCTTTTTAGATATTTTTAAAATGGATATTTGGAGATTTGAAATGCCTCATAGTGCAGGAAGATTTGAGAGAATAATTGCAAAAACTTCCAGCACACTACAGGTGACAGCTAAGTATGTTCAACAATGAGTTATTTTGATCTGTAAATCAGATAAATCAATTCCAAGATAAAGCAGAAATTGTCCAAATACTCGAGGGCTTAATCTCACAAACTTTATCTCAGTGAAGGAGCTGATGTAGATGATTACCTCAAGAGCAGCTGCCCAAGAAAGTGAGTGAGGTATTCAAACTTTTTATCTTTGACCTCCAATCTTTGATCAAGAACAAGAACAGACACATATTTGCAAAACCATTCATTGTTTATCTTACTAGATTTAACCCTTATTTTCTAGGCCCTTTATTAGGGCTCAAGTACACTTTAATTAAATCAAACCAGAAATGTGTTCCTTTTAACTTGTATTATACTTAATATCATTTAGCATTATCATTATTAATGGTTAAACTTATAATGAGACACTCCAATTTTTTTATCAGTTAAAAATAGACTTGTTAAGTGGCTTTTCTCTTTAATGAGACACCTGTTTGTCTTTGAGTTTTAACCGTTCATATAGAAACTTTCTCAGAGAAAAAAGGATGTTTATTTATAAGACACAGATGGATGTTTAACAAAGATATTTGCAGTATTTCTTTGGTGGAATGTAATTATATTGGAAGCTCAACAAGTATGAAATATGACAAACAGTTGAAATATAGTTAGATGAAATATTAAAGGAATGAAAACTCTGTCATTAATTTCTCACCCTCATGTCGTTCCAAACCCGTAAGACTTTCGTTCATTTTCGGAACACAAATGAAGATATTTTTAATGAAATCTGAGAGATTTCTGTGCCTCCATTGACAGTGTATGCAACTACCACTTTGACGCTTCAAAAAGTTCATAGAGAGATCGTAAAACGAATCCATATGAATTGAGCGATTTAGTCCAAATTTTCTGAAGAGACACAATCACTTTATATGATGAAGATTGAATATAGGCTTTTATATTCACATACTGTATAAACATTCATGAAATGTGGAAAGGAAACGGAAGCTCAAGAATGTTCGCTTGACGTGTGAGAACCAATAAGGTTAATTCTCATGTTACGCAGCACGTTTGAGCTTCTGCGAGAACCAATGAGGTTTGTTCTCGTGTCCTCCGCAGCTTCCACAAGAGGTTTGTTATCGTGCGTCAAGCAGGTTCGGTTGAGCTTCTGTTTATGTTCACTGATCAATGTTTATGTGAATAAAAGCCTAAATTCAATCTGTTCATCATACAAAGCGATCGAGTCTAAACTAAATTTGGACTAAACCGCTCAACTGATATAGATTTGTTTTATGACCTCTTTATGAAATTTTGAAGCGTCAAAAAAAATAGACTAGTTGCGTACACTGTCAATGGGCACAGAAATCTCTCAGATTTCATTAAAAAGATCTTAATGTGTGTTCCAAAGATGAACAAAGTCTTACGGGTTTGGAATGACATGAGGGTGTATGACAGAATTAATAATTAATAACAGAATTTTCATTTATGGGGTGAACTAACCCTTTAAAATGTTGTCATCATTTACTCACCCTCATGTTGTCCTAAACATCTGAGTTTCTTTCTTCCGTTGAAAAAGTAACAAAACAGTTGACAGTAGCCATTAACTTCCATAGCAGGAAAAAAATTACTATGGAAGTTAATGGCTACTGTCAACTGTCTGGTTAACAACATTCTTTAAAATATGTTATTTTTTGTTCAGCAGAAGAGAGAAACTCATACATGTTTAGAACAACATGAGGCTGAGTAAATGAAAACATTTTCATTTTTAAACTATCCATTTAAATATCTTTTGTATGGTTAGACGAGCACTTCTTTAGCAGGTCGTGCCAAAAACACCCATTACATATATAAGATAAAGTCAGTAATAAGAGAGTTATGTCATTGTATTTTTTCCATTATAGATTATCTATATCTCAAAGTGCATTGAGACAGCTATAGAATATAACTGAAAGTTATACTGAAATTATTCATGCACATTTATTTTACTAGTGTCAACTATCATTTGCATTAATCAACACACACAACACTTATTACTTACTTTACTGTCCTTGGGGAAAAAAGGAAGTTTCTGTTTTATACATTTAAAAAAGAAAAAGCTAAATCTTTCCAAAATGCCCCTGGTGGTAGGGAAGAGTGGGGTAAGGTGAGCCAGTGGGTAAATTGACCCACCCCCTTTATCTTGGCAACTGTACACTTTTATTGTCATGTGACCATATATTTTGGAACCACTCATCATTTCTACCAGACTGTGAAAATGAGAAGCACATGGGAGGAGTGGAAGGCACTCATTTCCTTAAAAAACTGTTTTTGGCTTGTCAAAGTAAAATTTTAGCATAACAGATGTAATGGCTGTTGCATCAAAGCAAATTTGTTCAGGTCTAAAGTATTTATGATCCATATTGGTGATTTAGCAATGTATAAAACCATGCAAATCATTTAGCTAAATATTAGCCTTAATAGGTAAGCTAAGTTTAATCCAAAATGTCAGCTATGGGGCAAAGTGAGCCAAATGCTGTGGGGTAAATTGAGCCAGCGTTTTAACTTACCCTACCACTGTAGTTAAGTTAAATCTCTTAAGTATAAATTGGTATAATTTTAATGTAATGTTACACAACTGGTTTAGTTTATAATTTTCTTAAAATATTTAAGTTTATTTGATAGGAACAATGCAAAAGTACACCAAATACTTTTCTGATAAGACCCCGAAGATCATATATATCTTTCCACCTGTAGTCACTAATTGCCTAATATGTTAAAACATTGCATAAAAACTACCATGCCAAGATCCCTTTGACTAAAATGTTTATTAGTTTCAATGACATTCATTCATTCATTCCAATTAAGTTTTTATTTTATTTAATTTTAACAAACTCTGTTTAGTCTGTTTTTTGGGAAAGTTACAACTTTGGTGTTCAACGTATTGCTTCAGAAATGCAAACAATTAAAGATATTGAAATTTCAACTTCAATTGGTTGTTTTTTTGTTGTTTAAGTTAGCTTTAAGAAAATAAATTTAAGGTGTTTTTAAAAGAGGTAAATTAAAAGTCCATTTACACCCAGATGGTGCAACTTACCCACTGACTCGGATCAACTTACCCCTAACCTGGGGTAAATTGAGCCACAGGAATTTTTTTTTATAAGAAGCCATATTTTTTAGAACCCTCTGTCATAGATGTATTCTGATCATTTAAAACGATAGCAGACATCTTGAAATTACTTTAGATACTTGCATTGTACTTCTGCCTTGTTTTATCTTATCTTGAGGACCACATAAAAATGGCTCATCTTACCCCAATCTCCCCTACACATACCCCTGGTTGAGAATCACTGACTTAAGGTTTAGTATTTGAGGAACAGATGTCAGTGCTGCTCACAGGTGGAGAGAGGAGGAGTGAAGAAAGACAGAGTAAAAGAGAGGGGGAAGTGCTGGACAAATAGACACTAAACAGTGACATTTTGGACATGCAGTTTACTGAGTGATTTATTAGTGTAATAAAGAAATTACCCCAATTTTAGAGCACAAACACTGACAAACACACACACAGACACACACACACACACACACACACACAAAGACACACACACACACACACACACACAGTACCAAGGGCCTTCCATATTGAAACACTCATGCTGAGAAATGGCTGGGGTAGGGGTAAAGAATCACACCATTACATTCACACACACAATTATCATCTATATGAGCTGGACTAAAATTCCTGAAAATCTTCCAGTGAAAGCTCTATAATCATAATACATGCTCTTTTGTGATTCAGTCTGGATTATTTTATCAGCAACACAACAAAAGTCTCTTCAGGAGAAATCATGGACAAAGATTGTATCAGTGTGTGTGTGTGTTCTCTCTATCTATGTGCCCACATGGCCAGACATATTCTGTGCAGCCATTAAAACACCAGAGAAAAGGTCAAGCAAGAGAGAGAGACGGCTGGAAAGAATTGAGGAGGATGTAGACAATAAAGAGCATTAAGAGGGAACAAAATAAAGATGGACAGCATGAGAAAATGCAGAGTTGGAGGATAAAAGGAGGGGAGAGACAAAGAGATGAAAGTATGTTGTGATGAGGTTCATCATGTTGATCCATTGAACCTGATTGATCTTTTTGTCCAGACACTCAGCTTGAATAATGGAGTCTAATGTGTGTGTGTGTGTGTGTGTAGCACTAATAAGTGGATTTAAATTGGATAAGCTTACCCGTGAGTGCCCTATCCTCAGGGGTAGTGAAGTGAAAATACTACATTATACTATATATATGACATGTTTTGTTTCTTGGAAACATGACAGATTTAACAAAAGCTTGAGCTGACAGTAGAGTAGCTTGAGATAGGACACAGATGTACATTTAATACAACAATATATGTAGAACTTTCAACAACCTCGGTTTTAAAGGGTGAAATTTAAATATTATTCCTGAGTTATAACTCTATTCTTATTTAAATGAACAAGTACTCTACTTAGATCACCACAGGTTAAACCACACTGCAAAAAATGCTTTTCTTACTTAGTATTATTTTCTTTTTTTCCAATCCAAATATCTAAAATTCTTAAGATTTCAAACAGAAACAATATTATTTTTCTTACCCCATTGGCAGATAATTTTGCTTGTTTTAAGCAAAAACTCAGATTTTTATTTTCCAGAAAACAAAAAAATATATATTTTGTCATATTACTTATCTACTAAATGCATCTTGATTTAAGAATGATTAGATATTTAGACTAGAAACAAGACAAAAATACTAAATAAGAGCATTTTTTTGCAGTGCACACATGGCACCTTCACTACAAGGTAAAAAGTTATCTAGAATGGCTTTATGATATTTAGTCTATAAACACAATTAATATAAATACAAATGCACAAAACTGTAAGTTTATGACAAAAATAGTCTAATTTGGCCTTTATTTCTCATTTAATACGTCTACATTAAAAAATAAATAAAATAAGATATTAACCACCATTTCTGACAAAATAATATGGTTACAGTTAGTGTTACCACACTAAATTCATGATAAATGTTGGTGAATTGTTGGTTGAAACTGGATCGGCTCAATGTTTCTCTTGATTTGCACGTTAGTATGGTTTTAGTATTGATTAAGTCAGCGCAATTTCAACTGGCTTTAAACCAAGGCCGTAACCATGTCTTGAACATTGTTCAATATTTTTTATTTTTATAACGCATAAAGAAACAGAACAGTGAACGAAGTTCTAGGTATAATTCTAGTTGGGAAATAATCCTTTTGGGATATTTGCATTAATTTGCGTCAAATATATTATTAGTCTCGAGATTCTTCGCATTAGTGTATAAATACATAAATCTGCTGTTGACATTCGAATTCCCTAGTGATCTGGTGGTAGACCGTGTAAACTGTGTCAAAGGTTCCGAGTTCTAATCCGCCCTCAATAGTTTTTTTTTTCTTCTTCTTCATTAAATTCAAAGATGTTCATCAATGATTGTATATTAAGAGCAGGGACACGTTTGTGTGCATTTTGATTTGTGATTTCACCGAAAAGAATAGAGTTTCTCTCCGCAACGGCATTAAGCGATTGCCATGCTCGCCTGTGTGTGAAGACTATGCACGAGCCAGAGCCATAGAAAAAGAGAGTTGCGACACGCTTTGATCTTGCCGCCACGTGGTCACGTGGTTCATAGAGCTCTCTATAGTTCCAAACAACTCCGCGCTGTCAATCTGTTTGAATAGGATTACGCAGGATAGACAGCAGTTTCACTATATTTGCAGCAATTTCTGGTAAATATTAACACAATATGTGCATCGACTTCGACTAGGCTTTACAGTTGCATTTTATTCTGGGGAGAGATAAAGAAGAGACAACGTTAATGTTTTTCTTGAGTGATCATTTTATTTGGGTCATGTGAGTGCATGCTTTTACAGCGTTGAGTATTGTAGCCAATCACGGGTATTTCTGTTGAAAATAATGACCAATCATATGTTTAGTTTACCGGGAAATCCTCTCAGTATCGATCAAAACAAGTTTTATACAGTCTCAAAACGCTGAATGAATTTTAGTGCAAGTTTACGTTTTACACGAATCTTCTCATTATCTACAAATCCAAAAGCACAGACACGATTTAAATAAAGATTTATTGTGAAGTTTAGTCAGATGTTTTTGTTTTTCATTAGACTTTGTGATGTTCCCTACAATTAGCCAATATATTTAACACTTAAGTACAAATTAAGTAACAAAAATTGATATTTTAATGTTATAATAGTGATTTCATAATCTATACAAATTAATTCAAAAGAAAATGAGCCAATAAGTGTTCCTCTTTCGCCATCTACTGGTTATAGTGGTAATTTATTTTATCATTTTAATGTTGTTAATGTCCTAATGTTATTTTATGATACTCGAAGCATACACAACAGGTGAATATAAATTAATGATGCTAGCATATACATAATTTAACCAAAGAAATATGTTTTAAATAGTGTTAAAAAAAAAACAGGGCAACCAATTTAATTCAACTCTTTATATCCAGGTGCTAGATACGTCATTCCTTAAATGGGCTGACTTCATAGAAACGCATTCGACAGAATTAAGATCTCAGAGAGACTAAAAACTGTTTAAGTATGACGGATAGCATCTGGATATAGTAGCTGTTGCCGTGCTGCTCACATTATCTAACTGCAGTTAGAGTCTAACGATCTATTATATAACAATAAACATTAACTCTAACGTGCTTCATAAAATACATCTTCTATCAATATTCCTGAGAAGTCAACTAATGCCATAAAATCTCAAAATATGCAGTAATTTCATTAATTTGCCAGCGAGTGTGCTTGAGATACACCGATATGAATGGGGTTCAATGCTGGAACTATTGGTCGCTCCGTGACACGCTTTACTTCCGCATTCCTCAGTTCCTATGGAAGTCTATGGGAGTGTCCTAACTCCTGTTTTTTAACGGCTCTGGCACGAGCCAAAAGAGAACGTAAACCCCGCCTACTTTGATTTGATTGGCCATCTCAATAATTTTGACATTGACGAGCGCTGTTAGACCACTGAGGCAAACCAGACTAAAATGTAACTTTTCAACCTTTCTGTCACCCTAACATACAGAGCGCTTGCATAATGAAGTGCAGCAGAGCAGTGCAAGAATTTCAAATATTGGGGGAGGGGGGGTGGGGTTGACAATTTGGCCATTTCTAATTACTGGGGGGGACTCGTCCCTCTCAATGTCTATGGTGGTTACGGCCCTGCTTTAAACTAAATTAAATCAAATCACCGAGAGATTTGCAGCTTGTAGCCTACCGACCTCTACGCCGAACTCGAACACTTCTTACTGGCTGTTTAGTGGTCGTGTGATCAAGACACTGAGCAAGTAAACACATTTGTTCAGAGCTCGCGAGTTGCGCTGCGAACAAGTAGCGCTGTTTCGTTCTGCTTTTGTCGTGTTAATATTTCCCTGGCATAAAATCTAGTACTGCCACCTTGTGTTGTCATTGTGAAACTGCACGATTTGTAAATTATGCGTGGCGGGCCACATATAGGCCTAATATATTTTAATAGACAAGCTCCAGGCCATTTGAAATTCAACCCCGGGCTGGACTTTGGACACTCCTGCATTAAAGATATATAATGACATTAAAGTTTTTTTGACTACTGTTATGACTGTAACATCAGCCAATGTGTACTTCAACATTAGTTTAATTACATCTGATTCAATTAGCATATACATTTAGTTGAGATGGATAATGATCAAAGATGTTTAAGGCAAATTTTCTGAATAACTGAGCAAAAAACAAAAAGTGTAACAATATTACAATCATGCTCTACCCTATTCTTCAATTAATATACTATATGGATGCGCCTTGCACAGAACAATGAGATTATGAAAATCAGAAATAATAATGTTAAATATAATGCTTTGTTGCTACTTTGAGTGGATACTTGAAGATAAGTTAGTTACATTTCATTCTGTAACCGTTATCCGTTTAGTTGGTCGGGTCAGGGTTTTTAGGTAAGGGGTCAGGGCCAGGGGATTACAATCTAATCTCCTAAAGAAAAAGAAAAAAGAAAAAAAATTATCACAGACCCGTTTTACAAATACTCTGTCTTGATGTCTTTGACAGTTGACGGTTATTGATGTTTAGATTGTTAGCGGTGAGATTGCTGCTGCAGTGGCATTCTCATTGTCGTTTGAGGTCAAACTCTCTGAGGCAAGTTTTGTGTTTTCTCAGCTACCTGTGCTTGTAATTTCAATTAACCCAATTTGTACTCTTTATCATGCATTGCTTTGGTAAGAAAGAGGTATTAGTTAAAGTCACCATGAAATTAAAATGAACAATTATGTATGTATATATATATATTATATATATATATATTTTTTATTTTTTATGGTATATTGCTGTATTTATTATAAGATTTTTAGCCTTTTATGTAGACTTACAGTATTTTATTTTTCACAATTTCAGGACAGCTACCCCACCTCATTTTTTAAAACTTATGCCCATAAACAACAACAAAAAATAAAAATAAAATAAAAATGAAATTGCTAAATGTAGGCTATTAATTTATAAAATCAAATATGTGTATTCAAGTCATTGTATGCATTGCATTTTTAGATTTTTTTAATAACTTAATAGATACTTAATTGACCCACAGGCTAGTTCCCCACATTAATGCCTAATTTAGCTGTTTCTTCACATTTCCAAAATAATTGACTGTTCTGCCAGTTTTCTTTTATCAGCGGTATTATCACTGTGATAATCTATTCAAGATGTTAATAATGTCATAGAATACTGGACATCTGTTTTAAAATGAAAACCTCACTGATTAAATTCACCTGGCACAAGCTTTTACTACAACAGCAAACTTTAACTGATTGAAGTGTGCACTTTTTTCCCACTGCAAGCCAAAAATATTTTTGATGAGTCACATTTGACCTATTTAGCTTTAGCCCAGGGCTGTTGCTACCGTTCAGCACTGCTCTAACATGCACCCTCTGACATCCTTTAGCGTGTCCTTACGCTGTCTGAGGAATGTGACTCTCTCTCTCTCATTCTCATTTCCTTTCGTTAGGCAGAGAAAACAAAGTGGTTGAAATTCAGTATTCCTGACAGAGAAGAACACAAAACTACAGCGTAGCTGTGCTGCTTTCACCCTGCACATAGATGAGAGGCGAAAGAGTGGGAGGTCAAATTACTTGATCTAAAAGTTCTGAGAGAGTAAGTGAGAGTGAATAGGAGAGACAGCTTCTAAATGAGCTTTGTTCTTCCCATATGGCTTTAATTGTGTAGCTGGGAAACAGTAGTTTAGATGATCACATTGTTTGCACATAGTAAATTAATGCTCTGACTCCTCTCCAAAAATAACATTAGAGCTGGCACTGGTCGGCCTCGGAGCCTTCAGGCCCAAAATACAATAATACACACAGGAAACCTTCTTCACGCTTCAGTGCAAACACACACGATGGCAGACTGACTGCCTGTCAGAGTTGAATTAAAACTGAGGAATGTCTATCAGATATGGATGAGACTGAATGTTTTCTGGTAGAATTATTTGCCAGCAATGGTGTAAAAAGTAAGTTTGTTTGTGAGAATCTCAAGGTCCCTCTCTCGCTTTGTATACGTTACAGTTGATTTGCTGGCATCAGAACGCAGATCGGATTCAGATTAAGTAAACACGAGTGGAAGTCAATGACAGCTTGTAGAGGGCTGTGTGTGTTAAAGACGTATGAAGTAACACTTTTTACCCAATCTGTTCTCTTAACCCAGCCAGCTACCTCCAGAAACATGCTTATTTTCCAATGTTTATACTTAAGTATTTTGTATCTATGAAGAAAAAACAGCATTAAAAACACCCATAAGCAATTAAGTTTTGTGATCTTTTTGTTAGCTTTGAGACAATCTAGCATACTCTTCTCTTCTATCAGCTTTTTGATAGTTATGCACATAGTTATGACTCACTCATTTTATTTCATTCAATCAGTGAGTTTGAAAAAAATGTATTAATTAATTGACCCACATATAAAGACAGTCCTATTTCATTGAATTAATCAGTGTTTTTGTCGCTTGTCGCCACATGGTGTAACAATGTAACCTGCAGAAAGAGACTAAAAAATCCCCACCACTAATACATAAATAGTGTGTCCGGAACAAAGAAAGTCAAGTGAAGTGATACAAACAGTGAAAAGTCCCAGTGCTTAACTTTTGGAGCAATATTTGGACAATCAATTTCAATGACAGGAATTTACTGTTGTATAATAGTTGTAAAAACAAGTGGTGCTCACTGCAGAGTTAAATGATGTCCAGCTCCACCTCTCTGGATGTCTAATTGGGTGGAGGGATAGAGTTAGGGTTAGGATGTGGTTGGGTATTCTAGCACCACCCATTAGGCCCAAATTACATTCGCTCCTCCTCGCTGGACGTCTAGCGAGGGGGAGCTAGATGTAAGCTCCACCCATTTGCTCTGCAGTGAGCAGCCTCTCAAGAAAACTGCACTCCTTAAACAACTTAATGTGGTTTTTATTCCAGAGCAAAAGAAATCTGAAGCTTATGTTCACTGTGAATATTCATCACATGAAATACAAACTTTTCATCAAGGTTGCTCTTGTAAAGAAATGCTTTTTGAAGGGCCTCTCTTCATTTTAGGCCCATTTTAGGCCCTCTAATATATGAACCCTTCATCCTATTTTACATCAACTCTTCATTACATGTCCTCAGCTCTCATACATGAACTCTTCAGAACTTAATGAGATCTACAGAACTTGACATAGACATCTGATTGGATTCTTTTTCCTCTCTCTTTTTTTCTTTGTTTATTTATATTTATGTATTGCCTTCATTAGATAGTACAGTGGAGAGCAGACATGAATTTGCTAATATTAATTTACGTAGCAAACAGAATGCAGAATTGCAACTGAAATGTATTTAAAATGAATTGCAATTAGTGTAATTTATAACTGAAAATGGAGGGTTAAGACAAAGTTTGAATGATGATGACACACACAAAGACACATAAAATATGGACAAAAAATTCATTTTCCAGAAGCACTACCTGTTGAATTTCTCTGAAATGTAATCAAGTTAATTACACTTCCTGTATTTACAATCCCACTTCCTGTGGTTTGTGTCATGGGCTGTGTTCTCAATAGCACACTAACATACTACTACTGTTTACTGCCCAGTATACAGTGCATACTGCCTACTATTTTTTTGAAAGAATAGTGTGTGAAATAGTATACAATATGCAACAAATGTTTCAGAGTAGTATGCTACAGTTGTCACATGACAAACATTGAAATATAATTCAGCACTGCCGTCAAGCTTGTTACCTTTTTTTAATGCGCAAACTTGAGTGAAAATGTCTTGATCTATTCTAACCCATGAAAATTCAGTTTGTTGGTGTAACGTCAAGTTGATTCAGTGAAATTAAATAATGTTTTTCACTTAAAATTAGTTGATTAGCTTTTATTTTTCTCAACAAAAAAAATATATGCTGACATTTTTTTTAACATTAAAGTGTGCTTAATGTGGTAATGTAAATTAACTCAAAAAGTCAAAAATATGTTTGAATCAAATTGACTATATTAGGTTAGATTATTTTAAGGGTTCAGGTAACAATATAGCTCCTTACAGGAACACCTACCACGTTTTACTGTGTATAATACTTAAATTATACATAGGTACAAATAACTCATACAAATAACTGAATGTTTCATATGGCCAGCATCGAAATCATAATTTGAAGTTTTAGATAAAGCAGATACTATGAAGCGCACATTTTCCCAAAACAGATCGGTAACAAAGTTCATAGTTATGGAAAGAAGGAGGCGGGAACCGGCAAGTGTTTAATAAAGCATAATAAAGCATAAACAAAACATAAAGTCCAGGCCTGGTCCTCTCTCGTCCTTCACTGTCCTCGCTCCTTATGCTTCCGTCGCTCCTCCGTGAGAGACCCGAGACCGGTTCGACACGCAGCTGCCGCTTATCATCAATCACGCACCAGCCTCTCGCCCGCCCTGCTTGTCTTATACACTCATCGCCCCTCGCAGGCCGGGGGGGTACCCACAAGACTGCGCTCTACTCCCCCCAGGGCCAGTCACGGCACCCGCAGCACCTGGGGGTAAGGACAGACGAGACGAGAGAAAAGGAGACGGAAGCACAAGGAGTGACAGAGAGACGAGAGAGTGGAGAGAGGCAAAAAAAATCTTGGTCCAGTTTCCGTACACACTGCCACTCGGTCCTCAGCCAGCCGAGAGGCTCTTCCTCGCGGTGCCATGCGATGGTACTGGACGTTCCTTGGTGGATGGCTTGATCCTCCTCCGCCCTCTCTCGTCCTTCACTGTCGTCGCTCCTAGTATGTTAGTGTGCTATTCAGAACACAGCCCATGACACAAACCACAGGAAGTGGAATTGGAAATACAGGAAGTGTAGTTAACTTGATTACATTTCAGAGAAATTCAACAGGTATATACACATTTATAATGATTACATTTATAACGATTACATTTATAATGATTCCCTGCCTCCAGTTCACTCATGCCGCACTCTTCACGAAGATGAAACGTCATGTGGAGCATGTTGCATTGTGGGAAATAGTATCCCATGTAGTGTCATCAGACGCACACATCAGATTCCAGCAAATGTAGTAGGTAATCCGGGGACTCCATGCATACAGAAAATTCATATAGGCTACTATTCACAGTACACACATTGCATACTGCAATATAGTAGGAGTATGGTAGTATGCCATTCCAAACACAGCTTCGATCATACCGATTTCAGTGTTCTTAAGTTGTATTTAGTAGATGCTGGCAAATATAGTAGGTCATCCGGGTATTCCATGCATACAAAAAATGTGCATAGGCCTACTACGCACAGTATACATACTGGATACTGCAGAAATAGTAAGAGTAGGATGATAGTATGCCATTTCAAACACAGCCACGGGCTGTCTGTTTTTTTTTTTCGTGGACTTTTAGGCCCTGTTTAGCTGTATACATAACAATTTTGTATCGTATCAGCGTTTTGTCCACACGGATCCGATATTTCCGATATTTTTTGAATCCGTGTCCCAGAGTGGATAAATCTGAAACCAATGCGTTTTCGTGTGTACAGCCAATCTGTATATTTTGTGAAACAATGATGTCATCACACCACGTCCCGCACGGTAAAGACTAGAAGGGATACAGCTACGGGCACTGGGCATGCGCACATCAATATTGCGTCATTTAATTACTGTATTTGCATTATTGTAAGGGTAGGTTTAGGGTTGGGGTAGATGTAGGTGTAGGCGTTAATAAAACACAATCTGGTTATTTATTGTTATTTTATCGTGAGATTTTGCCTCACTTCCTACCATTGCTTTACCCCTTCTAGCCACAACTCTTCTTCTCCGTTTTTAGTGTATTTCTCTGGCAGAATTACAGCGCCACATACTGGTTTGGCATGTATACTACATCGTTTTGAGTCGGTTTCAGTGGTTTCGTGTGTACGCAGATATTTCTTGAGACAAGGAATAGGGAAAGCTCTGGCTTCGTGTGGATGTGGCCTTAGTTTGTTTCTCTCAGTTACCTGTTTTCCTTTGTTCCATTTCCCGCTCTTAATTTGTTACCATGGTTTTTGATTAATTACTTGTCGCCTGTTCATTCACCTTGTGTATTTAAGTTCCTCATTTCATTCAGTTGTCTGTCTGGATTTGTTTGTGTGTTGTGTTCTACACTCTGTTTCGTTTATGTTTCTTGCTATTGGATTACGTGAGTTTACTTTGTTTAATAAAAGGACTTATAATTGATCTTCACCTCTGCTCATCATCATCTGGACTAAAATGTGACAGTTTGAGGCCAGTTTAATTTTATGGTCACTCAATTTGCCCAACCCTGGCTGCTCGAGGAGACTGGGAAGACAGAAAATGGAGTTTGTTTTTCTTTCTCTGTTTCTCTCACTCTATTATCATCTTCTTTCTCGTTCTCATTAAATACATATAGAGTCGGCTTTGATTCATCAGTTTGATTCATATTTGTCTTTCTACTGATCAAAACCACCTGTGGGGAAAAACACTGAACTGGAATGTTTACAAAAAAACAATCTGTGTGTGTGTGTGTGCACGTGTTTTGGCCTAGCTGGATCATAATTACTGATGGAGTCACTCAAGGCCTATCCAATTCAATTTCTCCATCTCCTCTTGGCCTGATGTGAAACTAAGATATGGTTTGTGTGTGTGTGTTTCTGTATGTATCTGGTTTTCTTTTATCCATCTTCCATCCTTTTGCCCTTTTCCTGTCATATTTTCACTCTCCCTCTCTTCTTCCTTTTTCAATTGTCTATGCATGCAAGTGTGTGTGTGTTATTTTCTGTCCTCTGTCACTTTCCATCTTTCACCTCCCTCTCAATCTTTCTCTTGCCAGCGCGTTGATGACTGCTACAGCACCATACGGCCTTTCTTCACATCTTCCATGTATTTTTAATAAAGAGGCTTATGCTTCTGTTTACAATCAGATTGTGTTCCACACCTGAGCGCTCACACACACATGATGAGGCCCAGCCACTTGGGAAGGTGTAAAGCTGATAGGTTTAAGGGAGGAGAGATAGAGATCTCTGACTAATCTGAACCCTGTTGGCAGGAGGTTTAACCTGTAGATGAGAATCTCTCTCCACTCACTGCTCTGAGGCCTGCCATTTAGATCTGTTTCCCCAGCTGTGTGTTCATAAATGATTCAATTAAGCTCAGCTCTGATCTGATCCAAGATTAGTCTGAATGCTCCAAGATAAAACATTCTGAAGCTCAATGAGGAAAAAAAAACATACCGTATGTCCCCTGATTCGTTGCCGGATGTACAGATAGATGGAAGCAGAGATTGGATATTTGCATAAAAATGTATAGGATGTTTAATTAACTGTCTCTACACACAGCAGGGTTGGACAACATCCAGAACGGAATAATTGGCTCCCTTTCAATTAATGTCTTGGAATTTGCCAGGAATTCACCTCAAGCCACAGTATGTTGAATTGGAACTATAATCATAATGACAGGATGCAAAACTTACTGCATTGCAATTTAAAATAGGCGCACAACAGAGGACATTCATTAATCTGACTCAAGTTCTCACTGATTCATTTGGACCCATTATGCCTATTGATTCCCTGATATGCAGCAAGCTTATAATAAACAAGAACTACTGGAAACCACAAAAATCATTTATAAAAAAAATCGAATCATTTTGGAAAATAGTCAGAAATAAAATGGGTTACCACCAAGAGTAAAGACTTAAATTAAAAACTATAATACAAAACAACAAAATGAAAGTAAAATTTTCAAATTTCAAATTCAAATTTTACATATTCATCTTAATATGTACCATATACTTTTTTCCCCCAACTGATTTAATTTAGTGTACTAATAATAAACATGCAGTGCATATAGTTCATTAATTCAGTGGAAGTTTCCAATATAAAGCCAGATCCCGAATTTACATTTATTCATTTAGCAAATGAGGAATACACCAAGCGGTTCACCTTATAGGAGGCAGTAACACTGGAAGTGCTCACAATACAAAGTTTTAAACATAGTACAAGCTAGAACAGGGAGTCAAGGTTGGGTGCGTTTCAGAAAAAATGTACACACACACACACACACACACACTCACAATTTTCAATGAACAACACAAATGGTGAAGCCATGTCAGTTAATAAAATGTTTCGTGCAAATGTGTTCCCGTAGAGGTTTTCATGGGCCAATGTGAACAAATCTAGATTTAAACTCAGTAGTCTATGCCTGACCTGATGTTTTATTCATATCTAAAACGAGGCAATGGAAGCATTATCGAGTGCTAACACTCAATGTAATGTCATTTTATTAATACTCAAAGCTGGACTCTCTTTAGCAGAAATTCCCAAACAGATACTTAGAAGTAAAAACATATGACGCTACAGGAAATCCCTTATATCGACAAAGGCGTCCAGCTATTGCTGTAGCTGAAAAAAAGCAGAAATGTTTTGACTGATGAAAAGTGTAGACAAACTCACAATTACGACAATATATGGTTTATGTGTGTTTTTCAAGCCATCTCTGGGTATTTTCATAACAATAAAGTATATGAATAATGCAGTGCTAATTGACATAGCCTTTTTTACAGTATAAAAACTATAATATATATTTTCTGCCTTACATTTTTTTACATTGTATAATGTATAATTATAAAATTCATGATGACTTAATGCACAAGTGTTTGTAATACATAAATCGATCATTAGGAAAATATAATACAAATTATAGGTTATTGTTCAGCAGTGTATTTGATTTCTTAAGAAAAAAAGAAGAAAATAGGAAAATAAAACCTGTTAATTAGACATGGGACAGAAATTTCTGTCTCCCCCACTTGAAATGCTACGCCACTGGTGAAGCCACATAAATGATTATATTTAAATTTTGTTCATGTTGTTTGATTCCATCTAGAAGTGTAAATAGAGCATTCTGGAAAAAAGTGTGGCTCCACCAAGGTCAGTAATGTCAAATTAATTTATTATTAAAATACCCTATGTTATATGTTTGATAACATGTTTAGGGTTAATACTACTGGGGGAAAAAAATTTGTAAACACTGCACTTCCTGTATTTGAATATATCTGACATTTTAAAGTGCCCCTTTACAGTGATTTTTGAAAATGACCTTTCATGTAGTGTGTAACATAGCTCTAAGTAAATGAAAACATCCTGCAAAGTGCTAAATCTGAAAGTGCACCGTATATAAAGTTATTGTCTCTCAAAAGTAAGAGTCGACTGAGTTAATTAAACAAATGGTTTTTGAAACGAATTGCAAGCCGTTTCGTTGTGACGTCAAGACAAAACATTAGCATACTGCCCGTCCACTTATTGCGTGCGCACTGTATTTTATATTGTGTTTCATATCGCTTCATGACGAATCGCTTCCTGTATTCCTCAGTTGTAAGTCGCTTTGAATAAAAGGATCTTCTAAATGAATAAATGTAAATTGTGTAGGTATCTGGCTAACTCACGTTATTACTATCTTTGTGAAATACTACTATAAATCAGCTGTGGGCTGCAGTAATACCTAAAACTGTGTCTATTAATGCAGATTGTCTGTCATTCTTACTACTTTGGGTAAAGATAAAGGATGGAGCAAGATTTGTTTTGCAAACTTTAACGTTACATCAGTCATTCATGTTAGTGCTCGGCTAACGTATGGGCTGTTATTGATACAGTTCCAGCATGTGCACAGCAATAAATTAGAAACACATACATACAGGTTTTGATGGACGCACACTTGCTAATGCTGATGGTGAGGAATTACAGTTGAAACTGTAATTCCTGAAGTTCAGTTATGGTAATGGGCCATCTGGCCAATCAGAGCAGAGAAGGCTCATGGAAAGGAGAGATTTAGAGAGACTGATTCATCCATCAAGTCGTTTAAGAATCATTGAACATTGTGGTGATGTACAATGTATGTTATGAGAAAATTAAACCTTTGTTTTTGACCTTTGATGCATGTAAACCTGTTGTTGGAGACTTCCAAAACTAAATTAGGAAAGTTTAAAATAGCATAATAGGGGCACTTTAACGCCACCTCCTTAAATTAAAATTACAATTTTGAATCCAGTTTGCTACCGATTCAAATGTAATTACTAGAATTTAAAATACATTTTCACTTCAATCCTGAAAGCCTGACACGCAGAGGATCTATGCATTCATTAGTAGTCCATGAAAAATGCAGCTAATTTTTAATATGATAATTTCTTCCTCTCCCCAGAGTTCTGGGTTCAGTAACGTTTGAAAGGTTTTAGTGTTTAGCGTAGCTGCAGAAAAAACCATCTGCCTTCAGGCGTATAAGTTAACAAAGCAAGCAGACCCCATTCTCTCACTCTCTGATGTCTAAATGGGCATAAAGAGATATTACACAGCACATTATCATCACTGTTATGAATCAACGTGGATGAACTAAATTTTGATTTTGACAACGGTAGTAGCCCTGAAGAGTTACAATGCATAACGATGGCACAGAAGGAGACAGATTGAAGGATGGTAGGACAGATGGATGGACGGACGGACGGATGGGTATTGCACAAAACACTTGGCCCGATTCAGTTCATAAAGGAAGAATCACCTCAGCACACTGTATTCGTTCTCGCATTCATCGCTTTTCTGCCAATGCAATTCAGCTCAGAGGAACTGGAATCTGGACAGATCCATTCCGGCTCTAAGCCGCCGGCCACTGGCGCCCCTCCACATTTATAATGTGGACTAGCGGATCAAAGCGCTGAGAGTGTGTGTAGTAGTGTATGTGTCTTAGTCAGAGGCCCCTAAGGGTCCTCACTGAGCCTGAGGTGGCCAGTGCATGCCTGAGAAATGGGGGTGAGATTTCACGGAGCATGAGTGGCTTTAGACTGTTTGCTTTGCCACAGAGTTATTGCGAACATATGTGATACACACACACACAAACACACGCACACACTCGTACAAGATGCTGAAGGCATTTTAAAAGCTCTGTGGTGGGACATTGATATAATCTCTCTCCGTCCGGTCTCCTGCGGACATAGATGAAGCATCCTAATGACATGAAATGAGAAGAATTCGCTCACATCTTACAGTATAAGTGAGGAATGGCATATTTTATTGGTCAAATTTAAAATCCGATATAAATCTTTCCCTTGTGATAATATGCCTTTAATAATATTATAAAATCAAATATTTGGACTCATCTATTTCCGTCCTCATCAAACGCAAAGCCTAAGGTCAGCGTCACTATTTACTGCAGGAAAACAACATTAATCTGTCAGGGTTCACCGTGAGAGCGCACACGGACAGACGTGTACGCATACAACACTCATTCATCTCCAGAAATGCAGTCCTGCTCTGCCACAACTTCTGTTTGTGTAGGGACTTTATGTGTTTGGATGGGCAAAACACTGGGATCATGAAGAGTAGAGCTGACAGAAAAAGAGAAGGAAAGTGGGAGAGAAATAGAGAGGGAGAAAGAGCCTGTCCAGCCGGTATGTGGGGGCTTACCGCTCTCAGCAAGTGCTGACCACTACAGCCAAAGAAAACTTGCCTAACCCTGCAAGATGTTTTCTTTAATGTTTATGCTCTCTCTCATTTGGCTACATCCATACCCCCTGTTTCAATGGTTTCTAAAGGAACAAAGATGTTAACTGTCTCTGTGACCACTAGTAAAACAGAAATCAGGATGCGGACTTTATGACACCATTGTTACTTTAGCAGAAAGCAAACAGCTGTTAGAGCTCTGGGTCGTGGTGGCTTCACGGTGAAGGGTCTGGACTGCTAACACAAAGGTTGCAGGCTCTGTTTCAAGTAGGGCTGAGCCAGCAGCCAGAGGGCTGGGGTTAGGTTTTGGTTTAGTGTTATGAATTACCATTAGCTCTTGTAAATGCAGGATTTTAAGCTGTTCATGCATAATAAGTATGTGCGTATGGCTCCGTTCCAAAACCCATCGAGCTGTGTGCGTAGGCAGAGTTTTAAGACATCACGGGATCGTTTCAGACATGAAACCTGGTGTGAAAGATAGACAGACTTCTTAGATAACTCCATCAGGCAAAGAGTTCTGTAAAAAGGATTAATCCAAAAATTGCAGAAAGAAATGTAATAGATATACCGTATACTTGGGATTCATTCAATACTAAAAAAGTATCTATAAAAACTCATTAAAAAATTACTATTTTACTCAATATTAGAGTTTCACATTTTTGTGTGACGTACAGTTGGTACCTCTGTAGTGAGCTCCAAATAGGTCACTTATTAGGTTCCATTTCAGTTAGTATGCTGCCCTAGAAAACAGTAGACAGCGAGGCAGCACACAATATTTTGGAAAAGAGCCGGTGTGTGGGAGTGTGTGTGGGCCACTACCCAGGAAGTCCAATTTGCTGACTAGCAAAAAAAAATAAAAACATGGGCTAAAAATAAACAAACACAAACAATAAAGTCAGCACAAACATTCAGAAAGATTATGTGAACAAGCAGGAATGTCAAGTACATGAATAATTGTTAATCATTACTAGTTTAGTTTCATTTGAAAGAATACATTTTTCTCAAGTAGGCCTGTTACTTAAGAATACTTGTACTCTGATCAATTACATTTCCAAGGCAAACATGACCTAATTTCTTTACATAATTTCCAAGACCTCCAAAGTACATCGTAAATTTTTTTTGCAGGTCATCATGCCTTAAATCTCTTAAATCTCCATTTTACTGAAATAAACTACTCAAATTACACTCCCAGCTGAAATTATAGCCAATGATATACAATTAACTGTAAGTTCCATTTGGCAAGAACTGCAGTCATTTGTCCTACTGAAGAGACATCTCATTTGTCAAGTACAACATTTTAATTGTAGACACAGCTAAAGATGAATGAACTTGACTTAAGTGTGAAATGCAGTTGACGATTGGTCTGTATTCTAGGGGTGTGACAAGATTTCTCGTCGAGGTGAAAAGCTTTTATTTTATTTTTTAATTTGATTGTGCAGGTAAAAACGGGCTTGGGCGGGTGGACAAAATTTGGGCTGATTTGGGGTACGTTTGGCAGATCTACATTTTATAGTCTAATTGGTTAATAACAAACTCAAGTGTACATGTAGGCTACTCCATAAAACCAGTCATCATGACGTTACTAAACACACGAGTTGGAGAGTGAACCAACTCTCAAAACGTGGATTACACCTGTGACTCAAAGACTCTTTATATCAAATTAACTCTGAAAGCACAGTTGAATGACTTGAATTGAAATGGAATATGGGATTATGACTCCTGTCCATCATCGTGTGCACACTGGCTTGATCAGGACATCTGCAAGTTTTAAACCGTCTAGACTGCGCCCTACTCGTCCCGACAACTGCTGAAAGAATCAACGATTAATCCATTTTGATTGTGTTAAATTCTGCGTTGTAGCTACAGTAGGCTATGTATCAATGAATGACATATTTTGGCTGTGGTGTGTGCATTAATGTGTGTGTAACGCCTGCTAATTACGTTGTTTATTCCGATCACTTACATTGGGCACTTTTTTCACTTAAATTATTTTATAATGATTTTGACAGTTTCCGTTTGGACATTTTAGTCATGTATGACTGTATTTGAATGTAGTTGCCCTGTTTTGATCAGTTTTTCTAGGAATTATTTTATTTTAATTTTATTGTGGCATTATTATTTTGTTTTAAGGACATAGAAAATGTGCTAATCAACCTTGATTGACATGGCAATAAAATTATATATCACATTATTTTGGCAGTTAAAATTTTGGGCGTTTTTTTCTTGGATTGGGCGGGTTTTAGTGAGCTTTTGGGCTGGAAATCGTTGACCCAATCTGGCAACACTGCTCGAGTCATACTGTCATGACGGAGTGTGAGGGTGAAGTTAGGATAGAATATGCCCCCTGTACTTTTACATTAAGCCTCCACTGTAGTTTTGCTTTTTATAGAAATAAAAACAATGTAACTCAGGTGGATAAAGGTCGCTTCAATTCCATCAGCTCCTCCAACACGAGCTGTTCGAGTCGACCATTAGGCCAGCACTGATCACGTGAGAGATGACTGACAGGACCGTGGTGGAGGATTCGTTGCGCAACAGAAGCGTCAGACAAATATCTTATCTTTTAAAATGCGTGTTCAGCACCACCGCTCCCTATTCACAGAGTAGGCTACGCACAATCAGGAAATTGAAAGTGAAAGTAAACGCGAGCGCGCATTCAAACGCGATTTCAGTATGTTACGGAGGTTTGAAAGTGACTCCATGAGGCAGTCAAATTTCTCCCAATATGAACGCTATCTGTGTAGCCATCTCTGAGCTCTGTATCATGCTTGAAGAAAAATGTGGTCTCTGTTTGCACTTTGAATATTGAGAATATTGAGTACTTTGATTATGGTTGCACTTATTGTTTGCACTTGATCTATGATCAATTTGTGGGAAGGAGTTCAGTTAGAAGGTCAAAAGTTGTAGAAGCTCATAAATCATGTGCAGTTCTAAGGTCTGAAGAGACAATCATACAGGAAAGAAGCCAGTCAGTTGAGTTTGTGCAAAACCTTTTACAGTGCTTACAAAGTTTCTGGTCTAAATTTCCAGCAGCCATTACTCTTCAGTCACATGATCCTTCAGAAAATAATTAGAATAATGCTGATAAATATTTATTTTAATTAATGTTGAAAACATTAATTAATGTTGACGTGTATTTTTTATGAATAGAAACTTAAAAAGAATAGCATTTATTTAAAATACAATCATAATAAATGCCTTTACTGTCACTTTTGATCAATTTAATGCATCATCAGCTGAATAAAAAATGTTTTTTCTCCAAATAAATCTCACCGTTCTCAAACTTATGAACGGTAGTGTATATTTTTAATTTACATTAATTTTACATTTAAACACTTAAGTATAATTAAATGTGAAGGTAAAAATGTGACTTTCATTAAAGTATGATTAGCTCACCACATAGACATCTCCTTACCACCTTTGTGCAT